>WBNH01000293.1:14734-67477 GCA_013401255.1 Urocolius indicus | reverse complement strand
TTCTCTCACTGTTCCTACTCCTTGCACCACCACCAGCCAGAATAAGAGACAGAAGAAGGAAGAAGCAGGAAGAAAATGAGGGAGGAAGCCTCCTCTTCTGGCTTCTTCTTAAAAAGTGATCGTGGAGGCGTCTAATTGGCTCAGCCCCAGAAGATGGATCTGGCTCAGATCTGGGGAGAGTTGCAAACAACTTCTTACAGGTGCCATCTTTACAACTCCTTCCCCCTTAACAGAAAAGACTATCATGTCAAACCATGACACAGGAGCAAAATGTACTGGAAACATGAGTTTGAGAGAAAGCTTCAGTATTGTATTGCTGAGATTCATGGTGTCTGATTCCAATACAGTTCCAGTGAGTGACCAACTGTTTCCACTGAGATCCTCTTGAAAGGAAAAGATTGAGGCTCCTCTGATGTCTTAATGTCCTTTATCCATCATTGCAGTAACACTGGTAGAGTGATGAGCAAATGTACATACTCCTATAGTTTTAGATCATACCAAGAGAAGGTAAAAATTTCTTCAGTATTCGGTTTTGTCTTTTACTGAAAGGACTAATACGATGTCCAAAATCTGAATGTAAGGCCAGTTCTTCAGCTGTCATTAGCCCATTACAACTTTTCTTTTTGACTAAGCTATGCCAATATCTACTAATAGTCTGTTTATATCAGAGGCAAAGTGTTAATTAAAAATACACCCCATGAATGTATGTGTGTATGCATGTATATACACACATTCCCCTAAATATGTTTATATACACTTAGAGATACAAATGTATAAGAATAGACACAAATAGATATACATTTATATGCACTTGAAAGCATCATACAAAGCAGGTGGAACATTTAGAGATTTCTTTAGTAATCCTAATGAGTATGAGAAAAGAAAACAACCTTTAAAAAACTAATGTTTTTGCATTATAAATTATACTTAAATTGGTGCATGTGATGCTCTGCATAGTAGGTACACTACATTGATCAGCTATGATTCTGTGACTTCAGAGTAAGTACAGTATCTTAAGGCTCGCATTAGCATGGCTTGGAAATGCAATGTGAAGAACATATAAACTGAATACAGCGTGGACTATCAGATGGAAATTTAAAGTACACTGATGTGCTAAAATTCCAAACTGATAGTAAAGTTCTACGACAAGATAAATTCATCAGTCAGAGTTGAGCTATATCTTTTTTAGCAAAAGGGACCAAATGGCTAAACAGAGAACAAATGGGCTTGGGAATTTTAGAAGTAGTCTGCAGTTTGTATAACTTTGCTGTTGTCAAAAATGCACCCAGAGTCCAGGCTTGCAAGGAAGGATATCTGGCCAGGATGTGGCACTTGGACTTTTCCGTGGAGGGTTGGTGCCTTCAACTATTGCAGCAAGAACTGAAGAGAGCTTTCTGTTTAATTTGATATTTGTATTGCTGAAGGAGGAGAGATTGTGAGATCAATGGATAATTTCTATACCATTCAGAAAGCAGGCATTTCTGCTTTCAGTTTTGCTCTGGAGTAAGTATATTCAAACATTCATCATCTCCTATCAAATGTCCACATAGATACGACAAAGTCTTCTGTTCCTCTGATATATCTAACTTGGAGGTGATTGTATTTTTTAAATTTATGCAAATTTGCATATGAAATTGTCCATAAAACATCATTTTTTCCTAAATACATTTTGTTTTTCTGCTTCAGAATGCCTTTTTTTCTGCATGTTTTTGAAGAATGATTTCCAGTTCCAGTTTACTGTTACATGGAAGAAGGTTACTTGCAGGTAGTCATAATCTGTAGTAGACAGCATTGGGCAGAAATCAACTGTGATCCCTGTATTCAGGCTTGGATTTGAAGTTCTGGCATTCTGACTTTTCCAACTGCTCAACAGGAAGCTTGTAACTCATGTTTTCATATTCCTATGAGCGTGCCTGAAAGTTGGACACTGCACTGTGTAATCTTTTTGTAAGTAAACCTTTTATTTAATCTAGCATTTACAGTCCTTCTCTCCCTCTCAGTTGTGTGTTTGAATTAATCTCTCATTTGACAAGAAAACTCTGACTTGTAAGGGATCTTTTTTTTTTTTTCAAATAATTGGGGTTTTTTAGCACCACAGGTCTTTTGCAGTTACTAGGTACATAAGGAGAAATTATATTTCATTTTGTCTTTCTATTTACACTTTCCTGCTTTACGAAGAATCTTAACACAGCTTCTTCTCTCTCCAAACCAGCAGTTTTAGGTGAAGAATATCTGTCATTCTTACTCACAAATTTTGGTAAGATTTTTACTTTAAATTCAAAATATTTATGGACACTAAACATTTCAGATAATATTTATGGTATGTAATTTCCCATTAGAATAGAAATTCAGTTGATGTGACCTCTATTAATTTCCCATATAACATGCTGATTTTAGACTACTGTATTATGTTGTTTCTTTTTAATTTTTTAACATTTCATACTGTGAGTTTTAATGGGTTTACAGAGTATTCCTTTTTCTTTCCCTGCTAAGCAGAATCTGTATTTACTGAAAGGTTTGTTTATGGGTTTTTCATTCAGTGTTTCCAACTGTGTCATAGTTTAGTAAATTATACCAAAAGTCATTAATATTTTTTTGTTTGCTATAAGTCTATAGATATTTAGTTTCAATATTTGTTTTTGAGAGTCTGTTTCTTCTTTCTTTATTTCCTGCTGTGTCTGTGAGTAACTGAATAATATTTCAAATGAAAGCTGTGGAAGTAACAGAGGGGGTTTCCTCTAATTTTAAGCTGCCAGTCTGAAAGTTTTGTCTGCCACTCTGCCAATGTTCTGTGAGTTTTAATATTCTCTAATAAGAAGTACCAGTATCTTTGACTATCACTATTATTTCTTTAACTTTCTGCCCAACCATTTTAGAAAAACTATTAAATACACAGTCTTATTGTCTTTAAAGTAATGTAACACCTTGTGTCTGGGCAGTTTGCTGATGGAAGGAAGGTTTAAAAGGGAAAGGAAGGGAGAAGACATAGAGGGAAGCAGACACAGAAAGTAAAAATTAGTTGGGTTTTGTTAAATGTGAATTTTGTACCTTTTTCACTGTTCTGAAAATGTAATATTTAATAAAAATCAAATGTGAGAGAGATGTTCTCTTTTCACTCTGTTTACAGTATGTATCTCTGAAGTGAGAAAATTTCCAAGTGGTATTTACAACAGCCCAACTACATATTAGCAGAAGTTATAGATTTAAGAATGTAAGCTGCTAAAGCTTCTCGTTATATCATGTTATAGCCTAATAAGCCAATCTTTAAATACAGTTATAGCACAGGAACAAACTTACCATGGCTTTCAATGTCCAACTTAAGTACTCTTTCATCCTCATATGTAAGTGGAACACTACATCTTTCTATTTGTGTGTGAAGTTTAAAGAAACCAGCTTTAGCTGGCTTTTCTGAAGACTTCAACTTCTTCAATGTGCTCTCAGAATAGACGATGAATTGGACTACTTTTGAAAGAAGAACATTTTTTTGGGGAGTCTCTGAGAGATCATATATTAACCATTTGAGAGCTCAGATATTTTAAGATCATGAATATTTTGAACTATCTCAGAGAAACATGGGCAGTTGTAAAGTAGGATATAAAATATCAATGATGTCAAAATTTTCAGCATTTCCAGGTTTAGGTGGGTGCTGAGGAAATATTTCTATGGTGGAGTATTAAAAATATGTATCAATATTGGTCTACACTGAGATTTCAATTCAGAAAACATGCTAAATCTGTTCTTTACTGATATCTCTAAGGGACTGAGATGTGTATCCATCACCTCAAAATCTGTTTTTCAGATTATATCCTGTGGATTTGAGTAAACCTGTTTCTAAATTACAAAAATTCTAACAAACTAAATGTTTGGGGATTTATTTCTCATTTTAAAGACATTTGGTATGAAAGACATGCTAAATGTCAACCTAATATTATTTCAATCAAATGCAACAAGAAATTAATTTGTGCAGTCATCACCTAAACTATTCTTTGTTTTCTTCAAACACAAAAGTCAAATGAAAGGATTCTAACTACTGTTAAACTAGTAAATCTAGAGGGAACTAACAATAAAACAAATGACTGAGCTACTGTTTGAGCACAAGAAAGACATTTTAAATACCACTGAGAGGAATTTATTTTGAAGAATTTATTTATGTGGATAGATTGGCAATTACCTGCTTTCTAAAGATTACCAGAATAAATATGGTATTTCAGGATTTAAAGTTAGATTGGCTTTATGTATTTCTCAATTCCACTTCCATTGTTGTAAATCTAAAATAAAATCACTGCAACCTCAACAGAAAAGGGAAGCAGTATAGACTGTATTTTGTCACACCACAACAAAACTGGCAAGCATAGTTCTACCCTAAGATTCAGGTTAAGTTTATTAATCAATTATTACCCCAAAAAATTATGTTAAATAGAGCTAAGGTATGAATTTTAAAAAATTATATTCTGGATTTTATTTTCAGTGAAATACTATTATTGAAAAATAATGTACACTGTATGCAAATAAACTCATATACTTTGCAAAAAGACTTTAACCACGGTTTTTTATTCTTGCAATTGCACCTTTTTCTGTCTCAGTAATATATCTCTTTGGACAGATACTCAAAAAACATTAGTTCAAACCATTTGAACAGAATTCAAGCACGTTTGTTATACCTTTAATTTTTTTTTTTAAATGGTATATCTTAATAGATCTCTTAATGGATCTAATGTATCTTAAAGTTTCTCTTTCTCACATGCCTGGAAGTACTATATTCAACTATTTGCTGTGAAGGAAGGGGAAAATAAGAGTACATGGATTGTTGGGCCACCAGATTGTGGAGTAAAAGCAGTTTCACTTCCGTCTAGGGAAACCAGTAATGGATGTGTTCTCCAGTGACATGAACCTTTTGTTTCTAACATGTGCCCTCTTACCCATGTAGGTATATATTTCAGTTGCTTTCTGACAACTGAACTAAGGACAGAGTTTGAAGGCAGAGTTAAATCTGTGTGTAAAAAAGAGACAATTAGAGATACTACGCTGAAATAACTATGTTTCTATCTCGCTTTATTACACCAAAGTGAACAGCAAAACCAAAAGACCTCTTACAACTGAGAAAATTTATTAGATTATCACCTAGTTCCCATGAGTGCTACCAGCTCATGTTACTGGGTCTTATCATCTTGATTTGACTTGTGGACACTTATGTAGAAAAATCCAATCTAGAGACCTTTTCTTTTTCAGAATATATTTGGTTTTCACAGATATAATGATATTCTGCTCCAAATGAAACAGATGATATATGCAGTTCAACACAGCCTTGTAATATTAAGTTATGTCTTAAGTACAAAAAAAAGACAAATGAAATTCAGGTTTCTAGGGGAGTATATATCTTTGTTTGATGGGTAACTATGTCATCATCATACAACAGAACCCAAACAGATTACTAAAAAATAATATACTACTATATGAGTCTTTAACTTCCATTTAAAGCATACTTCAGTGGTGCGTTTGTCTCCTTGTTTAAAAACAAAATGTATTGCATGTCGATGAATTATGTAAAAAGATTTTTATAGCAACATCACTTTGAAATATATCTAATTTACTGTGCAAATATATAATACAAATGCATATTATACAATTTTTTTATGCTTCTATTATTATTGTGATAATTTTTGTGCATCAGAATATAATTATGCTCTTACTCAGATGCGTGTTTAAAACCTATATTTGTTAGAAAAATTTCAGTACTTGTCTCAAGTTTGAATTGCATAACCTCTAGTTCATTTATATTTTTGAAAGAGTTTATAAAATCTATAGTAAGCTAATATGATATGCATGGAAAATGAATTTGTTCATTCAAGTAGAATTTTCTGCTGAGTTGAGCTCTTTATTTCTCACTGAGTTAACCTTCCATTAAAATAAAACATCTGAAAAACAGCCAGTAACTCTGTAAGGCCAACATTATGTTTATGCCAGAAAACTCAAATGAAAACAAATCAAAAATACATGATTGCTTATTATTTCTTGTTGCATGTCTAGTTTTTGAATAGTGCAACTGATGATGGACCTGCTTTAAGGGAAGTCTAACATTTTTTAGATATTCTATAGTGCAGTCATCCTAGGAATTTGTGTTGTTCATGAAGAAATACAGATGTCCTCAACAAAAAGAGATACATGTCATCCTCTAGAAGTACCTGCTGTCCTATGTTAATCTTTTAATGAAAAGAGAATAAAATCTTTAGGCGTGAAGTTTCTGGGATCGTTTTTAACCTGGTTACCAGCATGTATTAACTGCAAATGGTACCCATGAAGGAATAATTGCTTGAATTATTGCTCATAATATTCAAAACCTTATAATAACTATAAAGAGAAAACAGTATACAATGAAATAGCTTTTCAAGATGTTGTCTTCTCTTTCTCCTCCTCCTGGATATTAAGGAGGCCAACAAATATGTTTTCAGAATTCTGCTGAGCTTTTTCTGAATTCTTCAATGGTTCTTTCTCTGGAAGGAAGAGGGAAAGGTTTCAGCCTCAGCTCTATGGTTGGAAGACATTTTCAGAACTGCATAGGAGAAACAAGGATCTTGATTCTATGAGAAATTAAATTTTGGATACTTTTACACCTTCTTTGGATTTAAGTATTGTGACCTTATGTCTAGTATTTACTGCATTCCAATGTCCTCCAAACCTCAAATAACTAAAATAAACTGTGGTGGGGTTTTTTGTTGTTTCTTTTTTGTTTGGAAAAAGGGACTTTGGGGCTGTGAGATGTGTGTAAGTGTGTAATTCTTGTTCTATCTGGATCCAAAATTACTTAAACATGCCTCAAAAAGCTCCTAATGCATTGTACTGGGTCTGAAAACTGATCTTTATGAAGTCAAGAATTACTGTTCTGCAGAGTGACACTTTGTTAATGAAAACTCCAATAAGACTTGTACATGAAGTTCAATTCTGAGGGTCCAGTTTCAGAATCCATGATTAAATTTGCAACCCTAGAAGATTCAGAGGATTCAGATGATATTCTGTATTGTAAATGTGTTTCTGAGTAGCACCCATCCATCACTCCTATTTTCAAAATACTACGTTCTCTTTTTCTCCTTCTAACACAGATGCAGCCTGTAGGATTAGCTAAGGCTTGTTCTGTAAAGTCTTCCATCTATTTTAATATAAATAATAAAGTGGTCAAGAAAGAAAGTCATCAAAACTTAAAATCCATTTCAAACAATATAAAAACATATTACAAATGTTGCAAGTATGTTAGAACACCAGGATATTTCTAATGAACTGTTCTGATTCTATGAAAGTATGTATTTTCCTAGTAATTATGGTCTCTATTGTTTCCATGATTGCTTTTGTTATGAACCTAGGAAATTTTGTATGTTTTAGAGAGAATTTAAAAATTTAAGCATAGGTTCTAGTACTAATAATTTTATCCTAATTTCTGTTTTAGACTTATTATTGTTTTGTTGTTTGGGTTTTTTTCATTTTATTCAGAGAAAAAATACACAGATGAGCTGGGTTGTGCTATATTATTGGTCCATTTTGAAGAAACGTGCAGTACCAATACACCCAATGTTACAACTGACCCCAGTTCTGTGGATAATTAAAATGTTTATGGAGCTACATGAAACATGTCTTGACTTACTAAATCTTTCACAAAATTACAATGGTTGAGGTTGAATAAGACATCTGGAGGTCCAGTGCCTCTTCCCATGAAGGACAATTTAGATCTAGCTGTCCAGAACTGTGTCTAGTTGGATTTTAACAACTCTAAGGGAGACCCCATAACCTCTCTGGGCAACTTGTTCCAATAGTCAGTTACCATTACGGTTAAAAATGTTTCCTGGTGTTCAGATGGAGCCTCTGTTTGTGCCCATTGCCTCTTCACTGTCAGTGAACACCCCTGAGAATAACTTGTCTATTTCTCACAACTAGTATTCATACACTTTAATAAGAATATCCTAAGCTATCTCTTCTCTAGGATGAGCAGCCCCACCTCCCAGTCTTTTCTCATATGTGAAGTGCTTCAGTCTCTTTCTACAAGGAGTCCACAGATTGTATGCTTTTTTTATGTTTTGTTTTGTTAAGGAATGGAATTATGTAGATTCTCCAAATAGTACTTTAAAGTACTTTTGACCACCTAGAGGATTTTGATCTTTGATATCTAGAAAATCAACTCCAGCAAAGACCTTATACTTTAAAAGAAAATAAAATATTCTTCATATCACAGATGTCTCAGATTGGAGTGGCAAATCTGTCACCAACTAAGAGAGATTTCTTCTTTTCATAAAAGAAATAATCTTTTAAATCTGACTTCATGAGATCTCATAATTTTAAATCATGGTAGTGCTCAACATTCATTTAACAGGTAATTCTGTCTTGTGAATATGAAACAATGACAAATGCTGTAACTAATTTGAACTGCAATTTGTTTAGAGTTGGGCTTCTTTGGAGTAACTGCAGTAGCTCAGATATATATTTTTATTTTCTCCCTTAATGACTATCTGACTTTACATTGATGGTTTGAAAACACAGTTCCACTTGTAAAATTCCGACTAACCTTGGCAGGGTCATCATTTAATCCATCAGATTTTTCAGGTTTGTTTGATTGATTTGATTATTTATATTTCGGGGTTTTTAACAAGAGTTAATTACATACTTCTCATTTGCTTTACCTGTAGATATTTAGCTCTGAAATCCCGTAGTAACGAATGAAATAAATCAATGAAATATAGTAGTGCAGAATTGCCCCCGAAGGAAAAAAAACCAGTTGTGTAGGTACACAAGAAAGTGGTAAAATCAGTTTTAACCAATCTCAACCCCCCTTACTGTTGAAATAGGTGACTGGCAGATGTAACAACTTTTGGTACAATATGGCTTTCAAAATACTAATTATACATGGATCACAAAAGATACTTACACAATTAACTTTTTTCAGATAAACTAATTTCCTTACCTATTCAGGCTTCAAAGTGGACCAAAGAAAGTAATACCCACAAAGATTAAGCTTCCCAAACGGTCCATCAACAGCGAATCAAGTGGCAAATGCAGAAGTATCTCTGATGCTGCCTGCAAATCTGCCAGCAGATTCTGGCATGGAGTCAAACACAGATTGATGGTGGAAAATCTTCATCAGATTGACATCAGACTCTTGTAATGTTCATCTGAAGAGCAGATTTGACAAGCAACATCTCAAAATGAAAATAAGAGTAAGGAATGTGCTGTCTGAACATGTTGCTAATAACGGGATATGAATTTGTCATGCCCGTGCTGCAAATCCAGAGCAGGGCAGTAGTGACACAAGAGGCCCAGTAGCTCGCCATGTGAAACAATTTGCTAGTCTCAGAGTCTTTGTCCATTTCTTGTACTCATACCGAAAGAACACGGTATTGTTTCCATCAGACTTGCAGTCAAAGAGTTGAATGAATATATAAACTCCACAATCTACTCATTCCTTCAGACATTCTTTCCAGTGAAAATGCGTAGGAATATGTGTCAAAGTTTTTGTCTTTGCAATCAGTACAATTATGCTCCCTTGAACTGTTAAACATCAATCTCTTTTTCTCAGATCTTGTGATTTCCAATTTTTGTTGACTTTTTCTGCCCCTGTTACCCACCCTTCTTTCATACTGTCCTGCAAATTCTTACTCTCCCGATCCAACCTGTATCCAAAGGGAGAAATTGTCTACATTTGTTGAGGGTCCTTCACTGCTAAAACCTATAAAATAGTGCTCTAATATTTGTTACTAAAAGAGATCAAAATACGTTTTTGGAGGGTAGAAGTAAGCTTTAAATATGAGTTTTAGCAATAATTCAACTCTGCAATATTTTTTTGCATGAAAATAGGTCTTCTTTTGCCATACTTCCAAATCTAAATATATTCTATGTTTTTTAATTTAATACAATCATCAATTTTTTACTTTGACTAAGATTCATAAATAACTCCACAAAAAGTTGATTAGGCAAATAAGACATGTGAATTGGTTAAAAAGTGAATTAGGAATTCCTCCTTTTAAATTAATTTAACGTAAAACAGCATCAATCATAAATATTTTAAAAGCAAGAACTATTTAGGCTCCTTTATTAATGTCGAAATATAAATTAGGCACATACAATATTTTAATTAAACAATAAGAAAAGCAAACAAAAACATTGATATGAATAGCTTGTAATTTCTCTATTTCTATTTTGTTTCGCACATGTCCAATTAGATCTTAATTATTTTGTCTAAATAATTTTTTCCCCTAGATACTGCTTGTTTTTCAAGGATTTTTTTTTCTATTATGTAATCTTTTAAATTAATTGGAAAGATCAAAAAAAAAAAGATAGAAAGCTGAAGCTCTGAGTCTAAATCACCTTTTCAATTAAGTTATTATGGAGTTTCTGAAAAAAAAAAAAAAAAAACAGGCCATAATACTTTTTGAAAACAAAAAGTAAAAGAGCTAAACCCATTTATTTTTGGTCATGAATTTGAACGAGACAAGCAATTACATATTCTAATATTGCAAAATGGAATGACATCAACGATCAGCATTTTCAAAAACTTTTCAAGGGAGGCAAGATCAGCTGGTGTCCAATTGCAATAAAGGCATGCACAGTAAGTGAATATTGTTGTTCTTGAATTAGAAAAGTACTCTTCCATGCTGTGTCTAGGTCAACTCATGTAGACAATACACAGGTTCCCAAGTAAATTACAATATTGACTATGATATTAAAAGAAACATACATATCCCAGAAAAGCAATCAAAAATAATATTCCAATGAAAGTGCAATTGTACATTGAGTTGCAACTGTTCCCAAAAGACAATCTTTTTAAATATCACTTTTTCAGCTTCATCTTGGGTGATCCAGGGAAAGCTATTGGCTTTATTTAGAATAAAAGAGTAAATATTCATAAATCTGAAGCCTATGTCAGCATATCTGTATTTAATTTCTATCTGCAAGTACTACAGCTAATGTGTACTAGTATTTGGAAACAAAATAAAATTTTTAAATCTAGCAGGTAAACCACTCATACTGTTAGAAAACATACACTATTCTACATTACTTTTTTTCTTTCTCATCTTTTAGTTCTCTGTGGAACAAGAGGCAATTTAAAGTCAGTAACAACTATAGAACTTGCACACAGATCTACATTCTGTATTTTCTGAAAAGCCAAACTTCACATTTATCACAGTTGGGTAAGAGAAATGAATCCTTTTTGAGATAAAATACATTTTTGTCTGATAGAACCTAATTCAAGTACAATATAAATTACCAGAGGAAGGATTTCTAAAACAGGGATTGACACAGGTGATATTCAGTCTCTTAGAGCTAATACAGATAAAAACTTTAACTCTGTAGAATACTATTTTTTCAGTTCTGACCATGCTACGTCTCCACTGAGTCGTCTTTTAAAACTTAAACTAATACTAAATCAATTTGATATGTAATACTGTATTGTACTTTTATTGGTTTTCTCTTTTTTAATTTATAAAAACTTCCAAACAAAACAATATTAAAAAAAAACCCAAAACCAAGTCATTAGTTTTTACTATAGTCATTATATTGAAGTCATCTGTCTGAAGATGATGAATTCTAGGGACTATATGTCATCCTATTACTTACTGAGTCCTCCAGCAAGTAACTAGAAAGAACAACTAATCCATTAATAAAAGAATTCGTTTGGAGACTAAGTTTTCAAAAGAGCAGAAATGTGTAAGTTAACAGGACACATGACTTTATTCAAGAAGCAATAAGCACCCCAGATTATTCTTTTTCACCTTGATTACCATTCTAGATAGATTAAATGTCTTTGTGAGAGTTTTTCTTTGTTTGCTTGCTTACATTTCTGTTTAGGCATCTTTAAATTAAAGAAACGTCTTTTTTTTTTTTATTAAACACCCATTTTTCAATTATGTGAAAAGTTTTGGTGTCTAGAGACAGTTTATATTGCTCTTACATTTAATTCTCAGGACAGTATGCATCTCTGCAATTAATTTTAGAAATTCCTTTATATCCCCCAGTGGTAATTATTAATCTCTGAGGCATATGAATGCATATCAAATTGATTGCTTTTGTACTTTTTGTCGTTTCATTTTGTTGTCTTATGTTTGTCTCAAAATCATCAAGACAGTACTGGTCAGCACAGAGCAGAATGGGAACCAAGAAATAGTTCTTCACTCACCAGCAAGAATTTTAAGCAGCAAGGGTATCTGGATGTTTGCAGTATCAGTCCTGTTTATGTAGCAATTCATCACTTCAATATTATCTTGTTTACTGAAATCTTATAAGATACAGACCTGTCAATAACTCATGTATCACAAATTCAGTGTGTTTCCAGGAATGTAAAAAAATATTGTCATTGAACCAAGAAGGAAAAAAATTTGTAGTTCCTTTCAAAAAATTCAATGCAATACTGATAAGCTATGAGTAACTTATACTGATTAGTGTAGCAATGCACAAAGGCTAATAAATCCATCACTACTGGTCTACACAATATATGGCAAATGAAGCCATTTCTTTGACTTATGCACTGCAGGGCACTAACACAGTAATTTGCTTGGCATGTGCTTGTGCTGGTTGAGAGGCATAGGAGTGACTTAGCAGTTCCATCTCTTCTACATGCTTACCAGAAAGCTTCAAAAGGATCTATCTGACAAAATCGTATATAGAATAAAAACATAATATGGAGGAGACATAAGAGGGAAATGGAATGTAGTTGGAAGAGGAGTGAAGTTGTTATAGTGCAAAAGAATGTAAGGTAGGAGCCCTGGGAAACTGCAGTAGAAAAAAAAATAAAAATCCAAGTTTTAGAAGTTCAGCTTTTGAATTGCTCCCACAAGTGTCAACTGATGGGATCCTGTCAATATGATGTAAAACTACACAGCTCTCACTTCTTTTTCTGCATCCTTAAGTTATCAGTAGGCCAGTAGCATTCTTGAAAGCTGTGTGAGAAGAAAGTGTTGCTCACTCTCAGCTACTTTGCTCACACCACACATTCACTGTTCACCTTGGTATTTGATCCAGACACTTTTACCGAAACAAATGTTCTCTGGCTCTTGATATCCCTTTGGATATCAGTAAGACTGGAATTCAAAACAGGGATTCGTAATAAGATTTTCTTTTTCCTCTCATCAAGTTAAATTCACAATTGAAAATTGTATTTGTATGATTGTATTGGACTGAGGATATAGGGATGTGAGAGGTAGGAATCAGTGACATTCTTAAGAAATACAGCTTTCTTTTCCAAACTGAATTCTGAGATGTGTCCTCTTTCCTTTTGTAGAGCCATTGTGTTCGAGTTCTTTTCCTTAGAGGTTAGTCACTTTTATTTCTGTGCTGTTTAATGGAAATATATCAAATTCTTCGCAGAGGCAGTCAGTGAATAAAATAAAGGTCTAAATGCTAATATGAATAATGAAATTTCCATGATGGGAAAGAGTAGAAATTGCTAAGCCATGAATAAAAAAAAAATCATATTTCATTAAATTTTCCATAATGAATAGATATTACATACAAATATATTTCCTAAAATGTATGAATGTACATTTTCATTCAAGAACAAAAAGCTTAAAACACCAGTTTTTTATTCATGTGTATATAAAAGCATGAATCTGGAAGCACTCTTTGTTATATGAAATCATTTAGTTGCAAAGGAGAAGAAGAGTTGTTTAGGAAAGGAACAAATGCATAAATATTTTTTTTTTATTATTTTCAAAGTCAGCTGCAGAACTATTCTAGCTTTATGTTAATATTTCCTATTTATCTCTGTTTATCTAGTAAAAGTGCAGATGTGCAATTCTTTTTTTAAATAAATAAAAAACAAAATAATGCACTTTGTATTGTGGACATTCAAATTTGTAGTTGATTGATTTATCTTGGGAGTATTTTTGGGTGATTTTATGTACTACTCTTAAAGCTGAGTTGAAAGATATTTAAGTTGACAAAAATAATAATTCAGACTATTTTAAATATTTTTTTTAAATGTTGAAATATTTATTTATAGATTAACCTCTTATACATTCCATACCTTTCAATTTCAGGTCCTTTTTTTGTGTGATTCAGAACTGGAGTTGAGAGAAGAAAATATTTTTCTTTTTGCATTTTTGTTAGATCAACCTTCTCGTCTTTGCTTTTTCCCAGGATATTGGGGAGAGGATATCTGACTTGAATACAGTAGGAAGACATCCAGACCAGAATGGTGGAAGAAAAGGAGATAAGGATAAACAATCAGGGTGGAAGCAGAGATGGTGCCTGGGAATGAGGGAAAGGGAGTCTGGGAATTCAAATCTAAGAAGGAAATTGTGAAAAAAACAGGCAGTTGGAGAGGGAAGAGAATCCGCCTTTGGATAAGGACTTGGGGAGACTGTCAAGATTAGAATGGTGTAACTGTGAGTTATGTGCATACAGTCTCAAAATAAGTGAATCCGACAATATGATAGCATGCATAATGATAAATGACATTACATTAGCAAAGACAAGGACACAGGCACACTACTTAAGCTGAAGCTGAGCAAATTGCAAACCATCAACTAAGATGAAGTAATTATGTAATCTTCACCAGTTTTCTCAGGTAGAACACACAAGCTTATAAAAAAACCCTACCACATTTCAATTATACTTTCATAATTTGTATATAGGTACTTAAATTAAATATATAAAAAAAAAAACAACTTATACAAAATATTTAAATATAATTTGTCTGGATTTTTTAAGAAAAAAGGTGTTTTATTCTAGTTTTTTACTGTTTTGCATATATTTCTAAGTTTCGAGAGATGTATATCACACAGAAAGATCTGGAACATTTAAAACAGGCTTACTTTCAATCCTCTTACTCAAATTTGCTCTAAATTTTGACAACTTCTAAGTAAAATATCCAAAGCATTGAATACAAAATACTCGCATAAATATTGAGTACCCATATGTCTTTTCACATATTGAAAACTATTTTTATCTTTTTCTGCCCCTTTTTATTTTAGCTTTGTTACAAGTTTTAATACAAGCTTTACTAAATGTTAGAAAGAGCTTTATAAAGCTGCTCATCTATTTTTTAAGAAATCCCAGAAATGTGTTAGTTAAAATTAGTCTTGAGCTCTTTCAACAAAGAGCACCAGCAAGTAAGGCATCCTATTGATTTCAGCATAATTGTGAGCTTGAAGTTAAAGCTTATACTTAAGTACTTGGCAGACCAGTATCATAATGTTCAGAATATTGTTAAATAAAGAGCAAAATTACTTAAGCACTAATTACTTTTATTGAGGTTAATCAGACATAAATTAAAAAAAAAAAAACAAACAAAAAACTCTGGGTGGAGGTTTTGGTCTACCATTTTTTTTTCACTAACATCTGATTTTTGTTTCAGGATCAAAAGGAATCATTGGATTTTCACTCAGTATTGTGTGTAAAACAATAGAATGTTCAATTTGGGGCCTCTTTAATTAAATCTTTCTGAACAGTCTTTAAAAGACCTAAATGATGTGAGGTTTTCTTGGTTTCATCAGTGGGCTAGTCTACTTGACTCATTTATTAAGTCTTGAAGAATAATCATAGAATGGTAGGTTTGGAAGGGACCTTTAGAGATCATCTAGTCCAAACGCCCAGCAGAAGCAGGTTTACCTAGATCAGGTCGCATAGGAACATGTCCAATCGGGTCTTGAAGACCTCCAAGGAAGGAGAATTCACATTCTCCCTGGGCAGCCTGTGCCAGTGCTCCGTCACTCTCACAGTAAAATAATTTTTTCTTATGTTTAAATGGAACTTTTTGTGTTGCAGCTTCATCTCATTATCCCTTGTTCTGTTGCTAGCTACAATAGAAAAAAAGGGATGCTCCAACCTCCTGACACCATTTAGATATTTGTAAATATTAATAAGATCCCCCCTCAGTCTCCATTTTTCTGCACTAAACAGCTAGATAGCTATTTTTATTGCTTGTATTTCTTGATTTTATGTTTTGGTAAGAAAGTGTATCAAAAGAAAGAATTATCCAGCCAATATAGATCAGTAATTGGTTAATCTGATCCCTGAGCCTTTTTTAATATTTTACACAATTTATGCAGACAGATGTTGTCTAGAAGACTCAGACAGTAATCAGAAGTTTCTTTTGAATTAGACAAAGAGTGGAACATATATCATATCCATAAATTTGAGTAATAGTTCAAGACTAATTTTAAACTGATCTAAGCTGATCTTCAGATGCTACAGAAAATTAACCCTCACCAATAAAATAAATCAACATAATAAAAAACCTAAAATCTGGTTTTTGTTTACAGTCTGATGCAGTTCCACTGTTTAGAAAGCTGAAGTTCGCAAGTTCCCAGTTATAATATAAACTATGATTTTTTAAAACTCCTTATGTCATGCACCTTGTGATAGCACTATCTTCAATTTCAAGCTGAAAATATAGAAAAGGTGGCCAGTATCACAATTTATACATGTTAGGCTTTGTTTTATAGTGAATGAAATACATTTGGGTTTTCATTTTTTTCCCCTCTCTCTTTTGTATTCAGAATACATTTGAAAAATGACACGTCTGAACAGTAGAGCCTGCTCCAGGATTTACTCATTTCTTTGCATTGCACTTCTCGAAGGTAAATTATCTTTAATAGCACTAAAAATGAGAAGAGCTAGTTTGGCAAGTTGTGAGCATGTAAGCTTGCAAGTGTATTAAGAATCTGATCTACTTAGTACTTCTAAAGGAAATAGGCATTGTTTTCCATTACGTCAAATGCTGTATTCTTCTGAAACCATTCAAGGGAAATATACTGTAATTTCATAAAATGCCTTTTGGTCAATCTTGGACCAGTGGAAAAAAAAAAAACAAAACTATTCACAGGCAGTACTTCAAGGTAAAATATCAAACCAGAGTCTCAGGTCTGAATTCAGTAAACAGTACTTTGAAATGAGTTGATTCTCTACAGGCTAAATTTCAGAAATAATTTTAATTTTCATTTGGAATTATTTGTGTTTCTTTTACAAAGAAACTGTTTTCTCATTTCCACAATGATAATAATCATGTTGCTCTGAAATCATTATTTCACTATTATTCCCACTCCAGGAAGCTGTACTTCTTTCTGTACCAGAAGAAATCAGTACAGTAGTCATTTTGCCACTATACCTCGTTGGCCATAAATAATAGACAGAAGAATCTGGATTCCTAGTCATAGCATTTGATAATTTATTCTTCACTCTCAGCGATCATCTGGCTGAGGTCTGACAATAAGATTCGTTGTTAGGAAAAGA
Organism: Urocolius indicus; assembly: GCA_013401255.1. Classification (NCBI taxonomy): domain Eukaryota; kingdom Metazoa; phylum Chordata; class Aves; order Coliiformes; family Coliidae; genus Urocolius; species Urocolius indicus. The sequence goes on along the minus strand of WBNH01000293.1, from coordinate 50,269 downwards.
ATTGAGTTCAGCAGACTTGAAAGACCTTATAGCACTTGACTTCAGGATTGCCTTTCACAGTGCATAATTCAAGTTTTCATCAAAACATAAATGCTGGACACCTTCCCAGAGAAATAATGTATAGATTTCTCTCTTAAGAATCATTTTATCTGTGTCAGGATTTGGAGTCCTTGGATAAGGTTCACCCCATGCCCAGGTTTATGGTCAGGCTTAGGTTTAAGCCTTTCAGGGCTAAGGTTAGGTAAGAGACAAAGTCTGTAACTGCACTTGGTATGCTGTCATTCAGAGGGACCTCAACAGGCTGAAGGACTGGGCTGATGGAAATCAGATGAAATTCAACAAGGAGTAGTGCAAAATCCTGCAGCTGGTCAGGACACTAATACTTGATGGGGTTGAGTGTCTGGAAAATGGCTGCACAGAGAAGGATCTACAGGTGTTGCTGGACAGAGTGGAACATGAGCCACCAATGTGTTCTTATAGCAAATGAGGCCAATGGCATTCTGTGTTCATGTGTGATATCATTGTCAGCAGGTCAAGAGAGATAATAATTTCCTGCATGAGACCATATGTAGAGTGCTGTGTCCATGTCTGGGATCCCCAGTAAATGGACTTGAGACAGTGCAGTGAAAGGCCATGTAGATGATAGAGGAATTGAATCATCTCCCACATGAGGAAAATCTGAGAAAGTTGTGACGCTTCAGCCTGAATAAGACTCAAGGAGGACCTCATCAATGTCTGTAAATATCTAATGGTAAAGTGTAAAGAATTCTTTTAATTTGTCCTCAGTGACCAGTGTCAAACTAGAATACAGAAGGTTCCTATCTTAGCATCAATAAATCCTTTTTTTTTTTTTTTTGAAAGTGACAGCACTGCAATGAAATGTGTGTTACTGAACACTGGACTGCACAAGAGGAATGAACTAACTGATCTCTACAGATCTTTTCTAACCTCAAAGATTCTGTGATTCTGCCCTTGGATAAAGTTCAACACTCACCTTGGATTATATTTAACCTGGAGCTGAAATTAGTATTGATAGACAAAGCATAGAAGTCCAGTTTTGAAGCTGCTTAAAGAAGGCCACAGCAATATTTCTCCTCTCTGAAATTGTTCAGGTGGGTCTTGGTTGGAGGTCATTGTCAAAGCCTCAGGCCACCCCTAGATTAGTTAGGATTAGTGGAAAGACAAAACCTGTCTTTGATCTTAGATCATGCTTAGATCTGGGATTAGGGTGGAAAAGAAACTAAGCCTATAGCTCCTGTTGGTGAGTGACAGCAAAGACAGTGCTAAAAGAATCAGTATGTTGCAGAAGGCAAAGTCTCATGCTCCAGTGCTCTTTGCAACACTGGAACCACCAATGCAACTTGTCACATCTAGTTGTAGTTCTATAGTTAGACTTACAGCCTGAAGAGAGACTAAGCATGGAGATCTGTTTTTCATGAGTCTTCTAATTGGTTCCCAGTTAAAGGTATAAGCTGCAAAAAATATTTCTCCCCTGAGTACTTTTCCATCTGGGCAATGGTTGGAGGTCCAGCAGCTAAGAACCAATCTTAGTTTTTGTTAAGTTTAAGATTATGATTGGGAGAGAAAAAATATTATTCCCCTCTTCACATGTGACTTTCCTCTTCCTTTGTTATAGTAAACATTCCAAGACACATTTCAAATTGTTGTCATGAAATGCTAAATGGTTAAGAAAGAACACCAGCTGAAATTTGTCCATTATCACAACACAATTCTGACCAACACAAAAAATACATGGCATGTTGCTCTAACAGAAGCACTGTTATAGGGAAAGATAGATATGAATGTGAGTTGTACTACATTGTAATGTTTTCCCTTAACTTATTACAAGAATCAACCAGACTCTGACCATTTTGTGTTGGTAATAGTTCATTTTCTCTAATGAATAAACGTCAAGATAAACAGAAGTCAGTATGTGTTGAAAATGTGGAGGATTTCTTATCAACAGAATCTTAGTATATTTTAATGCCATTAATAGTTAATAAATGACTTTATATTAGTAATAGGACAAACAGATTATAAAATGTACTGGTAGTCAGTTATTTGTAGTTAAATAGCTAATAGAAGTACTAGACTAAGTATGAGCTTTTTTAAATCCTGAATGTAAGAGAAAACCCTCTCCTTACTATGACAAACTATAAATTGTCAGAGAAAATGGCTATAAGCATTAAAATGTATTGAATACTGTGGAGAGTGGAGGAGCTGTCCAAGCAGTGGCAGCAACCATTAATCAAGGAGATTTTGTAGGGGGTTAATCTTGTCTTCTCAAACATATTTAGATATCTGGATCTTTGGGGATCCAGAGCTGTATTCAGGGCTCCAATTACAGTCCTTAGAAAGACCTAGACATCTCTTAATTTAGACAACATAACATGTGTCTACAATCATCTTAGGTCCCATAGTCTCTGAAGAAAAATCTTACTCAAAAGTATTTAAGCTCTAAGTGAGGATCTTGATCCTAACTCTTTGTTAGTCTCTATTAACTGTCATTTAGATATGATGGATATTATTTCTAAGGGATGGGCTTTTTCATTAACACTTTTGCCAAAGTGGATTGTGTTTGTTTTGGGAATCAAACTGATAAAAATGAGTGGGTTAATTCAAAGAGACAAAAATGATGACTGCCTTGAGGTTTAAAAATGCATTTACAGACAAATTGTGAAGTCAGAATCACTGTTCATCACACAGTAATAATAAATTACATCACTTTCCTGATCTCAAACATACTGCTTATTCATAAAACAGACATTGTCTGAAATTCACATTCTTTTGCAGTGACTGACTTGAAAATATCTTCTATAGTCAGGCAAGTTACAAAGCTCAACTTTTCTGAAACTCCTGTAGTTGCTCTCAGTATTAGGAATACTTTGTACTGGCAGAGGGAGCACAATGTACAAATGAAGAAGTTATTATGCAATTCCATTTTTTTTTCAAAAAGAAAGATAGCATTATGAAACTGATATCTAATATGTAATTATAAAAAATGCTCTTTTTTGTTGCCGGGAACTTCTATATTTTAAGCAGGACAAATTCTCTAGCATTTATGACTGTCATCTATAAAGAGAATATAAAGTGTATATAAAGAGAACTTGAAGTATTTTTTAACTTAGCTTTTTATTGAAATATTTTTAATTAAAAAATGTTATCTTAAATGTCCAAAAATTGACAAAGCTTATTTGTATAAAAAGCTGTAATATCAAAGCATTTGCCCCTTTCTAAGAAAATGACTTTTCTATACAGTTTCACATCTGCCAATCACACAAGAAATGCTAGAGGAAAAAAGTCTTTTTTCCTATCCCTATGTGTTTGATAGTTGTCCACAGAGACTCAATGGGTAGAACTCAATTGATTTCAGTTATGCATAGTGATTTTTTCACAGCTAAACATTATTTATGCATAAAATTCCTTTTTTTTTAATACACATTTACTGTGATATCCCATTTTTTCTCACTAATCGTCAAAATTTCTTTAAAAGTGAAATTATATACTTGCATTTATTAACAATGACATTTTATCTATATAGTGATCATAATTACACATTTCAGGTAGCTCCCAAATGTGATTAATATGTAATACATACTCTGATACTGCAAATATGTCTATCTTAAGACCAAAAAAATAAATTTCACAAAATTATGAGAATATATGACTGGAAAAGATCTCACAGGACATCATTCAAGTCTCTAGTCTCACAAATATCAACCTTCTCATAAATGTGTCAAACAAGATTAGAGAAGCTGTTAAAATACAAAGTATGAATGGGAGGGTCCATTGAACAGTGTATACACAGATAAATGCATCTCCATGGCACAACAAATTTCAGACACAGTACATGTTTGTTTCTTGGATGAAGTGATTAGGTAATTGTCATGATTTAAGCCCAGAGGAACAGCTGAGCAGGGAAGAGGGGTTGCATCAGTTCATCACAGACGGTTTATGCTGCTCCTTCCTTCTCAGGGAGGGAGGCACTCTTCACATTCTCCCTGTGATCCAGTGTGTGGTTCCTCACAATGCACTCTAAATCAATATCCTATCAACAACCAAAAATAACCCAGAACACTCCAAACCCAAAAACGCTATAACAACAGCTAGGAAAGAGAAATTAAATACGAGAGCGATATTTAACAGGAACTAAACAAAGCAATCAAAGGGCAAGATAATCTCGTGCAGACTGTACAGTTTTTTTTTAAATGTCGGTAGTAGATACTTAAAAGCAAACATGCTGCTGATCAAGGGAATTCTGAAAGAAGAAAAATGTCACTGTGGCTTAAAGACACTTGAAACAGCTGAATAAGTGACCTTGGTATACATAGAAAAAAACTTCAAGTGGCCAATATATATATTAAGAAAATAAAAGTGTACAAAATATGATAAGTTACATGTTAGTGTGAATTACTAGAAGCTTACTAGGAATTTACTGGCTGAGGTTAACAAGTATGTGAATAAAGTGACCTGGTACTCATACATGGCTTTTCAAAAAAAATATGTTTACAGAATGACTCACAAGGGCTTTAAATGCCTACAAAACGTCAAAATAAAAGGACAGAAGACAAATGGTGGAAGAATATGAGCCATTTCCAACATGGACAGAGGTTAACAGAAAGCTTGTCAAAACCTTTCCCTGGATTCTTTAGTCAGTTCAAGATATTCATGTGTTCTGGAAAAATATAGTGATGAACAGTGATGTTAGAAATTTTTCAGATTATAGCAGTTGTTCAGGATAACCAAATCTAAAGCTGTTTTCAAGATACTATGGAAAGTTGTGAAGTGAGATCTGTCACTTTTATAATGTCTAGCTTTTGCAATTTAATGTATGGTGGGCAGTCTGTCATCTAAATTAGTTTTGGGGTTTTTTTTATGATAGTACTGTAGTTTATCTTCTGTAGACAGAATTTGCTTCTCTTATAAGATGCAGGAGTAACAACTAGATTATCCTTCTGCACATTCCATCAAAACTTAAACACAATACAATTTTTTCTAGTCAATACACAAAATGCTGTTAAAATAATTTGTCAAAGTATGTCATTAACTTCAACCTTGAAGTGCATAGTAAAACTAATAAATGTTAGTGGAGTTTCAAGAGACAATAAAAATATTTTACCCCAGTAAAAAATGTCAATGAAGCTGGTGAAATTGATCTTTTAGCCTACAATGAGTTCTGACTGCTCTTAAAGAACTTCACTGAAATCAGATTTTAAAATACAAGAGTCATATATTTCAATGCTAGTAGGTGGGAAGGGTTTCTGTCTATGTAAATTGAAATCTTCTGTGGTCTTTCATGAGATCTAAGATGATTTGTTATCATGGATTCTCATATTTTCTGCTAGTAACACAGATGTCTTGTTAAAAGACTGTTTTACTGTCTACCTTTGAAGAACTATGCTTTAACCACAGGTAAAATAATGCACAAATTCTATATTCAATATGGCTTTCTAATGTTATCTGATAATCCAGATTACTTGATGCTACTGCATTATTTCTCTCTCTAGCATTGATCTCTTCTCAAAACTTCACAACTTCGTTATCCAACTTCGATGAGATTCAGCAGAAAGATAGAATTCTCAAAGATATCACTAGCCCAATAGTTTTATGAAAATAAATATCTAAAAGTATTTATTAAAAAAATTTGATTAAAGGGAGCATTCACGTTTTCTCGTGAGGAAACAGCTATTCATATTATCAGCTATCAACTGAGTGGCGGCACTCAGATCAAGAAGCGTAATCATATTAAAGAAACTGCTTATATCTTCAAAACAAGTGCAGCATTTGCTGCCTCTACTTTGAGTTGCAGGCAAAGTAGCAGTGTTAGAGACATGGAAAAAGCTGAGAGAATGATGATATGAGGACCTAAGGAACACCAGGGAAAACCAGGAGGAGCAGAAACAGTGAGGATAATCTCATGGTATTACAGAGAGATGTCTTTAGAAGCAGAAACTATGTGCTTTGGATATGCCAAAGCACATAGATTCCTGGAAGAGCTAAGGGTACTATGATTGAGTTGATGGGAGAAGAGTAGATATTATAAATTGGAGTGTTGGGCAATTGGGACAAAACATATTAATCTTAATCATCACAAACTGAAATGTCAGTTGTTTCTTTGTCTTCAAAGCACTACTGTGTTTTAGAAATACCTCACAAATTTGGAAATTCATAAACCAATGCAGTGTAAGTGAGAAGCTTAAAAATCAAATGGTGAATGTCAGGAGGCTGGGATATCCCTTTTTTTTATTGTATCTAGCGACAGGACAAGGGGTAATGGGATGAAGCTGGAACACAAAAAGTTCCATTAAACATAAGAAAAAATTATTTTTCTGTGAGGGAGCACTGGAACAAGCTGCCCAAGAAGGCTGTGGAGTCTCCTTCTCTGGAGGTCTTCAAAACCTGCCTGGATGTGTTTGTGTGTGACTTGATGTAGATGGACCTGCTTTAGCAGGATAGTTGGACTAGATGATCTCTAAAGGTCCCTTCTAATCCCCACCATTCTGTGATTCTGTCATTTTGAAAGAACAGAAGCTATAAGCATTAGGTTTGAAATTTCTTAGTATTAGAAGTAAAAATCATTGTGCCAAAATCATGTTTATGGATGATAAAGATATTAGAGGTTATATGTAAGTCTTTTTCAAAAGCAGAAACTATATAGCTTTTGCAAGACATTACTAGGAAATTTTACATGTGTTATGTGGCATATATCAATATCAGATAGCTCAAGGAATTTTTATTTTTTTTTTTATTTTTAATTTACCACAGATTTTTTAACAATATACATACAATATACATAGTTCATCTAAATAGCAGACCTACAACTTAATATGATGGATCATGTCTTTTCCTAGAAGAAACACAGTTGTAACTTCTGCTGGTTCTCACGTAAATAGAAATTAATGCCTTGAAAAGAAGGAAACTGAAAATATCTTATGCTACTAGAAACATGGGAAATTTTTGGTAGTTTCACTAAATATATTTTTTTTAATCCTATTGAAGATTCTGTTGAAAAAGTGAGAAGAAATTAAGCATTTCACTGAAAGGCAGGGGGTTTGCTTTTGCCTCAGTATCATGTTATTTGGCAAATCTTCATTGCTTCCTTTCTCAATTTGAAGTAAAAGGTGATTATTTAAACACATTCGATTTGATCAATCCCTATTGTTTCTTAACAGGAACTCACCACAACATGAATGCATTTTTAAGAAGACTAAAAATACAAGTTCTTCTACATAGTAAAATGACTATTTATAGTAATGCTCAAGGGAATTAATTTTAGGGGAAATTGTTCATTTTTAAACAGCCATAAAAATGGTTAGTTTCACATATTTATGTTTATATATTTTTCTTCCTTGGAAAAAGTGTTCCATTTAATATGACAGATCTGTTGAACCTCAAATTAAATATTTGGTCCAGAATTATCTCACAAGAGATATTAGAGTTATAATATAAAGAGTAAAGGGCTTTTACAACTGGTTATGTCAGTCAGCTGAGATCTTAATTGCTCTCAGGAGATGCCTTTCTTTCCATTAACTTTAGGATAAGCTTAAAATTATTAAGATCTTAAAATAGGATCCTCAGTTAAGTGCCTACACTTACCTGGATGAATGCATAATTTAAGCTCTTTAATCCTCTCTGTTTGAGACAAGAAAGGCAAGGGGAGGGGAGGTAAGGAGAGGGGATGGGAGGGAGAATAAATTATACATTTATTAGAAAACAAAAACTTTCATTTTCACCTTCCATCTCACCTGTAGCTGGAATATTCATCTTGGACAAAATTTCCCAAGCCTCAAGTGTACTCTCAGTAAGTTTGCAGATGATATGAAGCTGGGCAGGTGCATAGATCTGAAGGCAGGAAGGCTCTACAGAGGAACCTGAACAGGCTGGAGTGATGGGCTGAAGCCAATTGTATATTTAACAAGGCCAAGTGCCAGGTCCTGCACTTGAGCCACAACAAAGCTGCTGAAGGGTTTGAAGAACAAGTCTGAGGAACAACTGAGTGAACTGAGGTTTGATCTGGAAAAAAGGAGGCTCAGGGAGACAAGCTCAGTCTCTAAACTGCTGAAAAGACGATTGTAGCAAGGTGAAGTCAATCTCTTCTCCAAAGTAACAAGTGATAGAACAAATGGACATGGTCTCAAGCTGCGTCTGGGGAGATTTAGATTTGATATTAGGAAAATCTTCACTGAAAAAGTTGTTAGACACTGAAATGGGCTTCTCAGGGAGGTGATGGAGTCGCCATCCCTGTAGATATCTAAAAGACAAGTAGATGAGGTAGCGAGAGACATGGTTTAGTGGTGAGCTTAACAATATTAGCTTAGTGGTTGGACTTGATCTTAAAGGTCTTTTTCAACCAAAATTATTCTATGAGAACTCAACTCTGCAATTTCCTTTTATCTAGAGCAGCACTGAATCATTCCAGAATTTAAGGTACACCTTTCTCACTGCTCTCTAGAGTGCTGAGTGATTTTTCTAGGCAATGCAGTGAACAAATAGCATTCTTTCTGGTTTACAATAGCAACTGTAACCAGGGCAAAGGGATTTAGATGCTTTTGTTGACAGTTGAAATACCATTCCTATTCTACCTTTTCAATATGCTGGCTCTTAACTATGTGGTATCTGGGAAACAGTTGTATCAGTCCTTCCTTAAAATGCTCTGCTTTTCCTTTATATAATTAAACATCTGCTAAAGCACTAGCAAGAGCTAAGTTATTCCATTTTGAAATTACTTTCACTTATAGTGAGAAGGATGTTCTGCCAAGTGGAAAATCTTTTCAGATCCACTGTATTCCTGATGTATCTAAATCAACATATGGCATCTCTCAGCTCTGTGTGCTTAAAGGTTTTTAGGTTTATTTCAAAGGCTTAGTCAAGACAGAAGCCTACTAGCACAATACTAAAATTAGATATAGAATCTTAATTTATTAAAAAAAAAATTACAGACATATGATGCATTGTCTACCATTTCAACACTAAATACTGTAGAAAAGTGAAGGAACTATTCTAATTAAAAGTGTCAAAAGGCAACAATAAAGTGAACTTTCAAATTCAATTTAAACTGCTGCTACATATCCAGACCATTCCATGCATGCTGTGACTGATATTCAATTGCAGGGCATTTAGAAGTCCAAAACTTTAATAAAACGGGAGAAAGAGACTCTCAGATGAATCAAAGTCTTTCCATAGTTTGGAATTATTTATCCATCACAAATATTTATACAGACTCTGTAATGAACACTTAGAGAACTAGACCTACAATCAAAACATAATTCGGTATTCAGTGTATATAGTATGGTTGGAATCTTTTTTCAGTTTAGGAAATTAGCTCCCAGTGAGTCAGTTTGAGTAGCAGTACACAATTGGAAAGGAAGACTGAATTGCAGGATTCTTTAATCTTATGTTTTGTGTCCCTGAACTTAAAGAAATAATTTATACTTTCATGAACACTACCTCATATTGCTAAGAACAATATAAACTAAAAAGCATATTATAATATAACATAAAGAAATAATGAAAAGTAGTATTTTAGTTTTCCTTGACTCTCAGCAGATTCAGTAATGTACATTAAAAGAAAAACACTTTTTACTTTTTAAAATATTTTAAATTTTGAATGAAAACAATTAGAGAATCACAAAAAAACCCCTAGGTGTTTCACCTCAGACAGGTGAATTCCACGAGTTTTAGTGACATACGTTACATATTTTCTTGATTTCATGATAGGAAGCAGTAAAAAACAAGGAAAATAAATCATAGATAATTATTATTAAATCTCACTGAATTGAAGATTTCAACAAATTTTAGAAAAGAATAGAGAGCAGAAATCTAAGACTAACAACTGTCAAAAGTTAAGATCAAATCTTTTTTCATGAGTGTTTTCCTCATTGGAAAAAAAGAAATAAAGAAAAACGACCAACCTATATTTAGGTTATATTTAATAATTCTATATTATCCTCTTTAGATATAATTGCTTGCTCATGCAGAGGTGCTGCTTTTAAAATACACAAAAAAGTTCTATAATGGAATTCCATAACAATCTATTAGAAAATAATAATGGTGGATATTACCACACAGATTTCTTCATCAAAATTTAATCTGAGTTGAGTCAAAGCAAATACAATTGATATATAAAAGTTTGCAACTTAAAAAATTTGGTTCATTCTCATTCTTTTTTTCTTGAGTTTACAGCTGCAATTGCATTAAAAGGACCACTGTGGTGACAGTCCAGTCAAGGATAAAAGTACAAGAAAAATATTTTATGAAAACAACTAAAAGCCTTGCAAGGTGATTTTCAGTCATTTAAAAATAAGCTCATTTCTCTATATCTACAGTGTGATGACAAAACAACTTTATTCACTTCTCTAATTTTGATATAAATATTTTTCAGGAATTAAAATAAGATGATATAATGCAGCTCATGCAAGTTAAATTCATTAATATGGCAACATTTGTGCAGGGTCTTTTGAAATTCACTCAGATCCATTTAAAAAAAGCTTAATTCTGCTTTGTTGTTGTTAATGGTATTGTTTTAAAACAAAGTTTTAATTCTAATTAAACAATAGTGTCTCAAATGTCTGTGATTAAGGCAGGAAAACAGGGAGGACTAGCTGATATTGGAAGACTATACTGCTATTCTGTAAGATTTTTACCAGCTTGAGAGTTGAGCAGAGAGGAACCTCATGAGATTCAACAAGGACAAATGGAGAGCAGCTCTGCAGAGGGAGACCTGTGAGTCCTAGTTGATATTAAACTAAACACAAACCAGCAATGTGCCCTCATGGCAAAGAAGGCCAATGGTATTCTGGGATGCATCAAGAAGAGCCAGCAGGTTAAGTGAGGTCCTCCTGTCCCTGTACTCCATCCTGACAAAGCGTCATCTGGAGTCCTGTGTCCAGTTCCGGACTCCTCAGCTCAAGAGGGACAGGGAATTTTTGGGGAGAGTCCAGTACAGGGCCACTAAGATGATCAAGGAACTGAAACATCTCTCTCACAAGGAAATATTTCAGGACTTGGAGCTGTTCAATCTTGCTGCATGATACTTCTAAATTCAGTCTTCATTAAAAATTATGCAATTGGACCACGTTTTTAAACTCAGAACAGAGTTTTAGATTAGCTGACTGAAGTCATGACTCAGTGATCCTTTTGTCCTGCTGACTGGCTTTCGCCATTATCATAAGCAAAAAATACAGTGATAATGATGTTATAGAATATTTATGGTATTATTAAAAGGTAGATTGGTACCTGTGGACCTACTCCAATTATCATTCCAGCTTTTTCTCAGTGTCACTAGTGTAGCTGAGCTTCACATTAAATTTTATCCTCCAATCAGTTTATTATTTAGTATTTCTTTGTAATCAGCAACTGGCTAACTCATCACAAAATACTCTGTTAAGTTTTTTTATTCTTTTCTGACTAAAAATTATCCCTCTGTTTGTGTGTATAAATCCTTCTAATGTTAATCAAGTTTGGGAATTTGACTTAGCTAACATTCACATGACATGAAGTAGATAGCCAAGTTAATACAGTATATAATGTTTCCAGTTAAATCTACACTAGATAATGTGAGAGACATGGCAGTGTTCCTAAAACTATTCTCTTTCTCTACAATCTCTTACTATGGTACCAGAATAACACTGTAACTGATAGCTTTTAACTTCTGTGCTATGCCTGCCAGTGCACTTTGAGCTCAAACCTCTATAGAAATATTTTAGACAACTTATTAATCTGTGCTTAATTAATTTTAGTGGATTGTTTATTTAAAATTGGGAGAAAATATGGATACAAGTACAGTAGAAACAGAAGTACCAGTTGTAACTAATCATATATAAAATATGCAATTTTGTATGTAGTAAAAAATATTTTTCAATGCAGAGAATATTTTCCTGGACTGAAAACATATATATAAAAATATAAATCTTAAAGGCACATACTTTTACAGAGGTACTGCCAAATTCTATATATATCTTAAAGACTTATATGTCTTGATATTTCCCAAAAAAAAAAAAAAAAAAGTATGGGAAAAACCAGATTTGTAGTTCTGAATTCCATTTAAATGGCGGTACCTGTTTCATTCCATCTTTAGAGAATAGTGTTCTGGAGAAAAGATGGAATTAGAAATTCAGGAGAAAAAACAGTAGCTCTTTGAGCAGCAGAAATAATGAAGTTTGATTTTCTATAGATTTGTTTTGTGCATGATTGACATGGATGCCCTATAAAGTGTGAGATCTGACTGGGGGTTTACCAGTTTGAGAATATCTGTAGGTTTTCATTCTGTCTTTCCTTCACATGTATATGAGTATAAATGGAGGAATACAGAAAACTCATGCAATAACTTCACTAAGAACATTGCACATGTCTATAGTTTAATAATAGTTTAATGGAGGTAGCTGCAGAGAAAAGTCATATTTTAGTTGTTGACACATAATTTAGACAACTAACTTTAATTCTAGTCCTTAGCATCTCCAGTTCAACTCAAAATATTTGACTAAATATCCAGCCTTGTTCTTCAAGCAGCTGGTGTAAACTGGCTCAAGCTTTTCCTCAGAGATCTCACATACATTATTTTCATTAACATTGCATCAGTCCAAATTTCCTCCAGATTCTGTCATGCCTTGATGGTCCAGCGACAGGATTAATCATCATCATTACAGCTAGCAGTTCTTTTTAATTGAGCTAAAATTAAATCCCTGTTCAAATTCTCTGAAAAAATATAGGTCTCTGTCACAATCCACTGAGTTTCTATGAGTACAGTGCAGCAGGCACGAGCTACATTTGGAGATCCTGGGAGACTGGCAATAAAACTACAGGTTTTATTTGAAAAGCATAATTTATAATTTTAAAACTCTATCAAAGAAAGCTGTCTTCACTACCAAGAATACTCTTGACCCCTTTTCAGTGGAATATATGACGAGAATGGCTAACTTGATATAATAAATTATGTGATAGAGAGAACTATTATTGACTTAAATGATATCTTAAATTCTCTGAAGTTATATATCTATCATATTATACACAGTACAGACATAAAGAGAATAAAACATTTCTCCAAAGATAGACTAGAATAGATGGGTGGAACAAACAAGTAAGTGGAAGAAATTGGATAGGGTAGATAAGATTGGGAGCAAAACCAACAAAAACAACAAAAATGTTTAACTACATGTGATCAGCCAGCTCTGGACAAGATCTGTGCAAAAAATGCATTTCTACTCTGAATGACTGATCAAGGCCTTGCTCTTAAATTGACAACAACTTGACCAAAAACACATAACACTTCATTCCCACAATGTATTAAATATTTAACAATATTTGAGACAAAATATTTAAATGAAATAAAAAGAGAAATATTTATTTCAACTTTTTTAAAGTATTCATCTTAATTGAGATTAATTTCAAAATAAAATTACCATATTATAATAAATAAGTATGATTTTAAAGAAACATTAGGAATAATTCTTCTCTCTTGTTGTAAATATCTTCTCTTTTTCAAACAGCAATTTTTTTTGCTTTGATCTGAATCTGTGGATATTTATAGTCACTGCAATCCTGATCATTTTTTTCAGCAAATAGTATATATTTGGGTAAAGATAAGAGGGAGAATCATCAAGAAACATGTATGATCTGCCTAATTGCCACAATTTGCCAGAGCTTTTTATGGTAATACTGGAAAACTGAAAGATGATGGCTTTATTGAGTATTTTGTTGCTGCAGTTTTCCTCAGATTAAAAGTTTAACTTTGTGTGAAAACATTCGTGTATATAAAAAGCAAGTATGGCATTCAAACTGACATAATTTATAGATACATTGTGTGTTATTCTGTGATTCTGTGATTCAGTGAAAAGGAAGTATTGACTCAGTAAAATAACAAAATAGGTTTGGAAGATGATGACAATGATGACTGCTGCTTTGTGTTTGTTACGGCAAAAGTGTTGGAACTGGTATAGATATTTATGTAAGCTTATGAGACAAGAACACTTAAGCATGAGTGGCCTAGTGAAATCAACTATCTTTTTTTTTAAGAGGAAAAATACTCTGGTGATATAATCAGAGGACCTGAAAGATAAATGCTAAGTGAATAAATCCAGAAATTAAAGCAAGGGAGAAGTTGTATTGTTCACCTGCTTGAGAGATTTCCACTTTTTTAATTTTAAATCAGTAATCATAGTAGTTTTAAGTTTATTGTTAACACTATAAGCGGATTTCTTTTTCCAGGAAACTTAAGAACCCTGAATTCTTCATCATCCTGTTTTGATAGGTAGTAATGAAAACTACTAGCCTTTAAATAATGCCGTTAGAAAGGTAGCACAAACTGATGTATGTACACTCAGACTTTCAATATTAAGCATTGGTTAATTAAAACAAGACTAGTACTTGAGGCTTAGATACAACTCCATGCTATTTAAAACATTATGATTCATATTTTGTATTTACTGTGTCACATATTTTTTTTTCCCAGTAAACAGTACTTAGAAGTAAAGGAGCACAGTGAAGGCAATTCAGTTATGTTACAGACCAGCATATTTTCTCATGTCATTTGATTCTCAGTTCACCAACACTCAAAAAAATGACCTTATCAGAGGTCATAGAGGAGTATGGAAAACTTCTTTTACAGAGGCAATATTTTTACTAACTTAGAAAAAAAAAAAAAAGGGTGGGGGGAGATGTGTTATTCTAGTTCAGCTTCCTTTGTGTGGTGTGCCTGAATGTGCATATCAACCTTGGAGACATTGGGGTAGAACATGTATTTAGGTAGAGCCACAGCTAGTCAAAGCAAAAAGTTGAAGCAGCATATAGTTGAGAAAGCAGATGAGAAAGATAAAATCTGTGAAATAAGAGAATTGGATAATCCCACATTTTTAGAAACTATTTCTAATGTTTCAACTTATTTAGAAAAATTATAAGAGGAATATTTGGGATACATTAAGAATATCCAAGATAGAAATGCTTGCACACCATCTTCAGCAAGTTATCCAGCACTGCTACAATAGCAGATTTAAGGTGCAGTTTGCATTGGCTAAAGCTTTAAGTAGTAAAGATAGTAAAATAGTACTGAAAAGTTTAAAGTTGACAGGAAATTGCAGTTCCATGGAGCAGTCTTAGATAGAGGCAGTTGGATGACACATTGCATCTCATGGGACTCTAGGGTATGCTAAAGAATCAACACACAGGTACACAATTTAGCAAAAAAACCCCAGAAGATAACAAGGAAATACACTAATTATTTTACAACTCTGAGATGAAGGAGTAACAGATGTTTATGTTCAGTTGCAGAGAAGAAAAAACAGTTTATAGATAGATTATTTAAAAGATAAAAATTATTCCTTTTTAATCCTCTATGAAAAATACAGAAAGAAAACAGAAGTGTAATGCATGTCATAATGTCCATTCCATGCAAAAGCCTGAAATGTCAGGTCCCTTCATCATCTGCTTATGAATGAAAAAATATTAACATAATGTTACATCATGATAAAAGGTCCGAAGATGAACACAAAGAAGCTGAAATAGTCTTTGCTAAAATGAAAATGATATTGAAATATTTGATCAATTATATGCCTCGATTTGCCCTCAAATACTTACTGCAGAGATTAGGATTCACTGGTCACATTTTTATCTAGGAAATAAGTATCAAAAAAATGAGATGATGGTGGGAAAAAGTCAAAGAAGTTAAAAAGCTTTATTATGAAAATTGATACTGGCTAAAGAACTAGAACTGATAATTAAAATACAAAGAAGTAATGTAATTATAGAGAGAAAGCAGAGAGAGAGAAATGCAAAATAGGCCACAGTGAATCAGCTACAGCCAAATAACCTGCAGGATTTAAATAAAGAAATAGTATTTCAAGCAAATAGCTTTCTACATCTTTAGTTTTTAGAGGGAGAGCAAAAACAAAAAGAAGGAACAGTATCAATACCTCAGCAAAGAAAAACTTGGGGACCTCTTCAGAACAGTAACTCCTCTTCAAATCATGAGTACCTATGCAACAGAACTACACTGAAATAAATATAACCCCACTTATCTAGTCGAAGAGTTTAAATAAATGCAATTATACTAGTCATTTTTATGACTTTGAGAAGATAACCATATGAAAAACAACGGAGAATATGCATGAGGCAGTGTAAAATGACAAAAAGACAGCAAATGTTTAGATTGCATCAAAGAACTAAATATTGTAACAAACTTTTCCCAGCCCTGTATTTCCAATGCTTAGACAATTTCAGCATTTCAAAATTGCATCATATTTGCTAAATTATTAGGTGTTTTGATTTAAAAAATAGTATTGACTCCTTCCTCCCTCTGTAGCTATGACAATTTCAGTAAAGAACAGAAAAATTCTTTGATTTTTCTCAGATTCTCAGAAAAAAAAAGTGTTAACAAATATTTATTTCATTCTCTTTTTTGAATGAGTACGATTCAAATGTATTGTCTGTTTACAACTTGTTTTTCTTTAATTTTTATTTTGAATTTAAAGATTTTTTTCCTATAACATCAAAGAATCATGAAACCAATTATGTAAAGTAATAACCTTAAATCGTGACTTAGAATAAAGCTTTCAGCTGCCAAACAACAAAATGGCCTTAGAGATTGCTGCCAAGACCAGAAAAAATGTGGAAACATGAGAAACAACAGCAAATGATGCATGACTGAATGTTAAATCACAGTTTGTCACATAATTCTGTAGGTTTCTTAATGATGTAGGCCCCTTTTTTTAATGACCTATTACGAAGTCAGGAAAAAAAAAACAGTATCACTATACAGGGCAAAGCAGGATTACCTGTTCTGTCACTAGCTTTGTACAGCTACAATGTATTCCATTCTTAGACAGGGAGTGATGAAAATAGCAATAAAGAATGGTGCAGAGGAGAGGAAAAGAGTGTAGTTGCCATTTACTCCTATTTACTCACTATAGCACCTTCAAGAAAAATGGCTGAGTTAAATTATCAATTTATGTGGACCAATAATAGAATATTTTCTGGTTTTAGAGTAAAGGAAGAAAATTGGAATGCTAAGTTATGAAGAAGAAACAATGAGAAAATAAAATTTATTTCTGACAAAAATTCTTTCTTCTTTTGAGTAATGCATCTAAATTTTAAAAGTCAAAACATGGAAAAGTCTTATAAAATTGTTATGCTTCAATTCCACATTACTATTTCAGTAACAGAATATTGAACCCATGATATATGCTATGATGTTACACCTACCACGTCAAATAATACAAGATCAACTTTCACCATGAGCTGTTAATAGTTGTCTTATTTTTCAAAAATAATTAAAATGTAATAAAATATTAATGTTTTATTTTAAAGAGATTAAAATATTAAAAATCAAAGTTTTTACTTGCTGAAATGAAACATTGCTCTATTCTCATCTATAAAAACAAAAGTACCTATCTTTAGGCGAATGAAATCTTCACTGGGTACTCTTGTTATAGTTGTACCCAATTATTTAGTTGTACTATAATGGTATGGTGCAGTTACACTTAAGACTAAAACATACTATTAGTCTTAAAGAATAGTTTTGAAAAGAAACATCTCTTTAAAGGTGGTGCAAATATTAGATAGATAGAAAACCAATAAGAGACATTCCAGACATCTTCATAGCTACTAAGGGGATCCATATAAATATCCAAAATACTGCTGCTAGAAGCCTATTGCAGAACTTTTTTTTTTCTTTTTAACTTTCTACTTTATGTGTTTTAAGACAAACACTTCTGATCCATGTTGTACATGAATGATAGGGTGCTCAAGTAACTCTTACTCTATGAATCTAATTCCAGTACTTGTCTTTCAAATATGTGTTTCTTGATATGGAAGAGCGAAATAAACTGGATAAATCCTTTCAAGCAGTTCTTCTTCTAGTAATTTTTTCTGTAGCTATTGCACCCCAGACACTTGTTTGTACCTGTTAAACTATGCAAGGCTACACTGGATCAACCTACAAACTTGTATCAATATGAAGAGGTATCGAAAGTGTCAGGGAGACAGAAGATGGCATTCTGAAGTAACATAGATCTAATATAACAGGAGCATAATATATCTTATAAACAATATAAAAGTAATCCAGAGACCATGAATGAAAGTCAGAGATTTTTGCTGTTCTGTCATACTTTTCAGCGTTATTCTATAGAACAGAACACATCCCCACCTGTAGTCATTAAAAAACATAATGGCGCATTCTGCAAATGTTGTATTGCAAATGTGCAATTATTTTCTAACTACACGTCTACTGTTTATTCATTTAATTAATTTTTTTTGCCTTTGCTAAGTAATAGTCATGTGTAAAATTTGAGTGTCTGCCTTTCCTTGTTTGATAGTAACATTTTGTATAACATTGCTTATCTATTCATTATCATGAAAAGGGTTTTTTATGATAAATAATATTTATATTTATTTCCTAAAGTCAATAGTTAGAGCTACTTCAAAGGAAAAACTAGTTTACTCAGAATCTTCCTGTGTCTTTCATTTTTGAAGATTAAAATTTGGCCCTCAACACAATAACAACAATGATTTACAGTGAAGAAATCATGAAGCTTTCTAAATATTGGATGACAATTTCACATCATACAAACCATGCCTAAAATTTACAGAGATTTACTATTTCAGAGGTAGTCTAGGAAGAGGATTAATATAGAAAGACAAAACTGAAGAACTGACTTGCAAACACCTGTCTGAAGTACACTTAATCTTAGCAAGTAGTACTAATGCTTCATTTTCAAGAACTCCAAGTTCAAAGAATTGTTTTATTCTAAGTTTGTAAAATGAATACATGATGCAATAGGCCTTTTCTAAAATCTGCCAACCTGAACCTAACAGAATTTGGTCAAAATAAGATTCTCATAAACCTCAACATCAACTCCAGTTCAGTCTACAAATAGATGCAATTTGTCTCTCTCCTTTGCTTCCCTTTGCAGAGTGAAATGTGAATCATGGGTACTCATTGTATTGCACTTATGAAGGAAAAACTGTTTCTGGATTGACAAAATAATTATTACAAAACCTGGCAGCTATAAAAATAATTAAAAAAGTAATATATGGAACTACTTCATGAAACTATAACATTACTGTATTTAATGTTACTCTACACAGAGTCCTGTAATATTACAAACACAACAGGATAGTTTAGAAATAAGTTTGTAACACTGGCAAAAAAACTCCGTTACTTTCTAAAATCAAAATGCTATCAAATTGTGGATACAGAAAAAAAATCAATATATGCAATTCCACTGATTTCAAAGGCACAATAACAATTTTCTCCAGTAGAGGATTTTACCTTAGCCTTTCCATGACTCACAATCCAAGTTACATAAAAAAACAGTTATATTGAGCATATTCTCACAAATAAAAACTTACTCTGTATATTTTAAATATCCATAGATTGTCCTCAGTTTTCCCAGCATTTCAGTGTGGCAAATAATTATTTTCTTGAAGGAGAATTTTCCCAGGTTTTTCCTTTTCTTCTTGTTTTCTTCTATGATCAAGTCATTGTCAATTAGCTTCTCATCAACTCTTGAAAAGTGCATGCTACTTATTCTGTCTTGGTTTAGAGAAGTCAGTGAAGATTCAAAGAGATAATATAAAGCAGCTTCTAAGGTACATTCTCCTGTTTTCTGTACTGGAAAGAAATTGGAGAAAATAGGAAAAATAATGAAGGAAGTCATATCCATCCAGAATTGATATCATTTTCATAGGAAGATGATCTTAGCATGGTCAAAAACATTATAGTTATTTTATTAAAATGTAATCTTTTTCAATTAACCAGGTAAGATAGAAAGAGAGAAAGCAAAGTATCAGCCCAGACTTTGGAATGTTTACATAGTCTTACCTAAAAGTAGGACATCACAACACTAGAATACAAACCACAGTGGAATAAAGAATTGAAAAAACGATGAAGATAATGCTTCACAATGACTGGAACACATCTCTAGAGGTGATTTAGGTTACAAAATCTGCTTTGCCAGTTTCTATCACATAGATTTATAGCAATGAATCTGTAGAGTTTCTGTCAAGGTCCCAACATCTACATTTGTTGTGTTCGGGATTTGCTGCACCTAGTGCACTAGTTATATTCCTGGAAGATATTTTTCAAACCTGTTTTGAAAAAAGAGAATCTAACACACTTCCATATTACAGGCTAAGTCAGGATATCTGAGAGATCCACTTAAAAAATTCAATCCTGATCTGAAGTAAAACACTGATATAGACACAGTCAGTCAATCAACTTGTGTAATACAGAAAGACAAATGCTGAGCAGTCAGTTTACGTGTGTATACGTCTGTATGAACTGCTCCTAAATCTTCCTCCCTCATGTTATGCATCCACTGTGATATATACATTGAAAGTGTAATAATCACAGAATCTCAAGGGTTGGAATGGATCTCAAGAGGTCATCTACTCCAATCCCCCTGCCAAAGCAGAACCACCTAGGGTAGGTCACACAGGAACTCATCAAGATGGCTGTTGAATGTACCCAGAGAAGGAGACTCCACAACCCATCTGGGCAGCCTGTTCCACTGCTCCATCACCTTCACAGTGAATAAATCCTTCCTTGTATTTCTCTGGAATCTCTTATGTTCCAGCTTATACCCATTGCCCCTTGTCTTACCATTGGATATCATTGAGAAAAGCCTGGCTCCATCCCCTTGACATTCACCCTTTATGTATCTGTAAACATTAATGAGATCACCCCTCAATCTCCTCTTCTACATGCTAAAAACTCCAGCTTCCTCAGCCTTTCATCATAAGATCACCATCATAAGAACACCATCATCTTGGTGTTCCTGTGCTGAACTCCCTCCAGTAGCTCCCTATCCTTGAACTGAGGGGCCCAGAACTGGACACAGTATTCCAGTTGTGTGGTCTTATGAGGGCAGAGTAGAGGGACAGGAGAATTTCTCTTGATCTGCTGCCCATGCTCCTTCTAATACACCCCAGGATGCCATTGGGCTTCTTGGCCACTAGGGCTCATGGTCATCTTGCTGTCTACCAGCACCTCCAGGTCCCTTTCCCCTACGCTGGTCTCTAACACTTCATTCCTCAACCTGTACTGGTACATGGGGTTATTCTTACCCAGATGCACTTGCCCTTGTTGAATTTCATCAGATTTCTCTCTGCTCACCCCTCCAGCATGTCCAAGTCTCATTGAATGGCAGTACAGCCTTCTGGTGTGTCAGGCACTCCCCCCAGTTTATTATCATAAGCAGACTTGCTAACAGTACCCTCTGTTCCCTCATCAAGGTCATTAATGAATATATTGAACAGTATTTATCCCAGCACTGAGCCCTGAGGGACTCTGCTAGACACAGGCTTCCAACTAGACCCCACTGATCACAACTCTCTGCCTCCTCCCTCCAACTAGTTAACAATCCACTTCACTACCTGATCATTGAGCCCATGCTCCCAGTTTTTATGCGAGGATGCCATGGGAGATGGTGTCAAATGCATTACTGAAACCGAGGTAAACCACATCCACTTCACTACCATCACCTGTCCACCTGATTACATCTTCATAAAAGGCCATCATCTTGGTCAAACCTGACTTTCCTTTAGTAAAACCATGTTGACTGCTCCTAATGACCATCTTGTCCTTTGAATGGCTGGAGACAGCAGCCAGGATGAATTGTTCCATCACCTTACCAGGGACAGAGGTGAGACTGACCAGTCTGTAGTAACCTGGCTCATGTCATGGTTTTACATGAAGTAATTTCTGGTAAAGGGAAACAGGCTGTAAAGAAGGCTCCTGTAAGAAGTTACTCAAAACTCTCCCCAGCTCTTAGCCAGACCCACTTCTGTGGCTGAGCCAATTAAGCACCTCCACAATCCCTTTTTGAGAAGAAGCTGGAAGAGGAGGATTGCTGACTCATGGTCATCCTGCTGTCCACCAAGACGCCTAGGTCCCTTTCCCCTACACTACTACCTAAGAGTACATTCCCCAACCTGAACTGGTACATGGGGTTATTCTTTCTCACAGATGTCTTCTACCAGTTGCTTGAAAAGGACAAAGTTGGTCCTGCTAAAGTCCGGGGTTATTATCCTGCTTGGTATTTTGTTCTTACCACACAAGATCCTGAACTCCACCATCTCGTGGTGTCTGCAGTCAAGGCTGCCCTCAACCTTTACCAGACCCTGCTTGTTCTTGAGTATAAGATCTAGTAGTGCTCTTCTCCTAGTTGGCATATCCAACATTTGTTTCAAGAAGTTATAATTGATGCACTGAAGGAACCTCCTGGACTGTAAGTGGCTAGCCATGTAGGTCTTCCAGCAGATGTCAGGGTAGTTGAAATCCCCCATGAGAACCGGAGCCTGTGATTTTGAGGCTGCTTCATGGAAAGACATTAACAATTCCATAGGATGATTCAGCCTTATATCTGAACTGCCCTTTGGAGGTGCAGCTGTGATTATCAGCTATCATCAAAGCAAAAACCTCATCTAACTCCTCTCTTCAGCACCATTTTGCATATCTGAAGTCAAATACTGCTCTTAGTACCAGCAGTGTGCAAGATACTTTTCAGGTAGACACTGTAAAACCTGTGAAGTATATGCCTTTGTTAGAGAAAAGTCTGTGTTCAGGTACTGGAGTGTTTATTTAGTAGTTTTTTAACTACTTTTATTCTGTTAACACTGAACTTTATTCAATATTTTTTCTTGCTTAGTCTGCTTAGATGTAACTTATATTCTGTTTCAACGTGACTTAGAAATGAAAATTAGCAGCATGTTCACCTCTTCCATAGACATTATTCCTCAGCAATACATTTATTCATAATAAAAAATTGAGATTCCCAATAAAAACACACTCAAACTTAGGCTAGAAGGAAAATTTTATTTGCAGTAACTTCAGTTATCATAATCTAATAATAAAGATATTATCATATAGATTAATAAATATGAGAAAAGCCCAAGGCTATTAAAATGATTGCTGGCAAAAATGTATAGTGAAGCAGTAGCACATTCTTTTGCTGTAGCATATTTAACATAATCATATGACTATTAAATTCTCAACTTTCAAAGGATTATTGTAACCTCACTATTTTGATTGTTTTTGTTAATTCTCATTCAACATCTTTGAAAGTTGGGTCCATTTCTCAGGGTAACCAGCATCAATATTTTGTTTTAATGGATCATCAAAGTATATTACCAGACATCTGTCTTTCTGTATTCCTTCTATCTTGAGTACAATGATTTACCCACCTTTCTCCTTTTGTGCAGAAAGCTGTGTTACAGTCTTGTTCTCAGTGTGTCATAGTTCCCATACCAGGGGGAGTGAATGTGTCCAGAGGTCGTCGCGAATTGGTGAGGGCAGTGTTGCAGCAGAAGGTGCCCAGAATGCTGTTGGCCACAGAGGAGTCTCATGCTGGAGGATTTTTTGAGCAGAAGCTGTAGTCCTTGATAAGAAGTCACACCAGAGAGATTCATTGAGGATTCTGTCCCATGGAACGTACCTCATGTTTGCAGTTGTAGCTCCTGGAAAGAACCCACACCAGAGAAATTCCTTAAGGACTGTGTCCCATGGGAGGGACCCCGTATTGAAGCAGGGGAGAATGCAATGAGACGTTCTCCTCTGAGAAAAGAGACACAGCAGAGGCCATCTGTGAGAAACTGAACACATCCCCCATTCCCTACTCTCCCAAGCCATTGAGTGGGGAGGAGGTAGAGATATTGGGAGCAGTGAGCAGAGCCTGAGAAGAAACGAGGGATGGGGAAGGAAGATCTTAAAGCCACAGTTGTATTTTTCTCATGATCCTGCTCTGATTTTGCTTTTTGTTATGTTTTTGTTTCTTACAAGACTCTCTAAGTCAAATAGTGGAGTCTGTTTTGCCCAGAACTGTAACTGGCAGTGAGCTTTCCCTGTCCTTGTCTCGATCCACAAGGTCCTTGGTTATCTTTTTTCCTCCCATCTCTCTGTGGCCTCTGCCATCCTAAAGGAGAGTGGGACTGGATGGAGGACAGTGAGGAAGAGGCTGCTATAGTGTATCGTTGCTGACTAGGCCAAAACCACAACACTGTTATAGATGCCATTCTGAATTTTTCTCTGTGTGAAGTCAGAATATCTAACGTAAAATTCAATTTTGATGTCAAATTTTGGTGTCAAATACTCAAAAGGTAGACACTGAAAAATATCTAAACCCTTAGCCCAAGTCCTTTATTAGATGGGATAGCCAGAGGTGGTTAGTAAAAGGCTGCTGTTATTTTTTGTAAAGATTTTTCTTTGAAGCTAGGTTGCAGGTGTTTTATTGCTTAAATGCCTTACTTAGGCCTTTTTCAGATCAATTTAGTGACAACATTTTTAGCATATTATATCATCTAACTCTGCAAAACTATATCTAAATGTTTTAGTTCTTCATCAAAATGTCCTCCTGAGTTCGATATAGTTTGACAAATTAATTGATAGAAGCTGTATTGTTTTGTGAACAGTTACAGACATTGCAGTCTCAGCACATTGACTTTTTCTGCTGAATCCTTTAGATTCTAGACTATTTTAAGTTTTTTTTTTAGATACTCCTTTGTCAGAAAGCTTATTTAAATAGATTTTGGAAAACATTTCCTCAACTGATTTCCACAAAAAAAAAAGAAGTTGCCTGGTATATTTTTTGCTTCAAATTTATATCGAGGCTTGTTCTCACAGTTTCCAATTTTGTGCACTTTCATAGTATACTGCATGAACAACTTAAGAACCCCTTATTGTCTTCACAGACAGCATATAAAACACAGTAACAGGCGTGATTTCCAAATGCTGTTAACATGCCTGGAGCCTGACCTTGAAGAAAACACCTCTAAGATAAGAGTCAATATGTCAGAAGCTTGCTTCATGGCCCAGACATGTTCAGAGAAGACGTTTTATAGGATTTATTTTTATTTGTGAGCTTTAATTTTGCTGATGGCGACAGGAACCATTTTAGTTGTCAGGTGAGATCAGGATTGTAGCTATGCCTGTCAGTGCAAGTAATTATGTTGAAAATAGTGAATTTACTTCATGTAAAGTTACAGAAACAAAACATATCTGTTCACATCTTACATTGCTGCAATTCTAGTCACCAACAACAGAAACACAGCCATTTTCAATACAAGATAAATATGTGCATCATATGTGCACCACGTGTTTAGAAATTGATTTTTCTGTTCCAGTTGTATGTTCTTTTATATAAGAAATGAAGTATAAAAATAACTATTAAATCTGTGTTCACACCTATCTTAAGAATTACAGTCTTTCTGATAGCAAGAGAATTTAGGAAAGAAAAAACAAAATGGACTCTTACAGAAAAAGCATTAGGAAAGCAGGAAACTGGAAAACAAATGTTGAAAATTAATTATAATAACAACATGGAACACTCTTAAAAAATTCCACTTTCTCCTTTACTGCTCTTGTGTTTGTAGTACTGTAGGAACACAGTTTTTTCTGATTGGTTGGTCTGGTTCTTTTATTTCTAATTTGAAAGGACAAAAGAAACGTTAAAGTTGATCGTTTATGTTAAGATATTTTTGTCTTTTTCTCTGCATCCTTAGGTTTGCCTTCAAAAGTGACTAACAATTCCAAATGACCATAGTCTTCAAAGTTTTGAAATACTGTGAAAATTTGTTACATTTAAGGATTTTCAAGCTAGACATCAGTACTTATATCTCAGGTACATATCCTCCAGGTCATTTCATTTCTCTTGTTGAGTATGGTAAAATCACACGTGGAGCTGTCAAAATAAGCATGTCAATGAAATATGTAAATACAACTGTTACTCTGAAAACATAACCACTAGTAATTTTGCTAGCTTTTCACCACTGATTTTGAGCATTCAACTCACATAAAAAAGTATTGAGACTATTAAAGGAAAAGTATGGTGTGGTATTACAAACAAACCTCTTATATCTTCACAGTTTTTCAACTGTTTCTGTAAATATTTTCCTCATTTTTTCTTCTGAAGCTCTTTTCTTACAAAAAAATCTTGTTTTCTACCTTGTCTTGTCTTCTACTTATGTCTAACATCTGGTAAACTGCTAGAGAAATTTTTAGCATAACTTGTCAGCATCTCAAATCCTGAGTAATAGAATTGGGGTTTTCATTTATTTAATGATTTTAATCATAATAGATATCAAGCTTAATAAATAAAGAAAATACATTAAACACCCTTTTTTCTTTTTTTTTTCTTCCTTTTACTTCCAATAAATGGGCAAAGGCTGGTAAAATTAACTTCCAGTGTACCTGAAAAAGGAGTTAGATTAGCTGAGTTTTGAAGAAAAGTCTTTCCACCTTCTCAGTTCCTCTTGCCCAGGACTTATAGCGAGAATGAAATCTTGCAAGTCTGTTTCAACTACAATTAGATTTAAATTCTTACTATGATTCTTACTGTCATTCCTATAAGCAATCTCCATTTTTTTTTTACTGTGATTAGTAATAGATTACAGTCAAACTTATCGTTCAGAACATAAAGTATTTGTTCAAGACTAAAAAAACTATATTCAAAGCATTGAAGTAATTTCAGCTCAACCTCTTACTTTCAGTACCAGATATTTAATAAATTTTAAGAATGAGAAATAAAATATTAATATGATTGGCATTATCACTTCATTACAAAAAAGTTATGTGAGGGATACCTATGGCAACTTACCCGCAAATGAAAATAATCAGCTCTTTCAGCAGGTCTGAGCTGGCTGAAGATTCACATCCTTAACCTCATCCTAGTGACACCAAGCAATTACTCAGCAACAATTAGAACCATAAATAAATAAAATCCAGAGGTTTATACCTTACTGTTTTCATGATTACTAAATCAAATATGAGATTACTAAAGAAAACAGGAAGGCAATCAACACTAACCAAAGCACTAGAACAGTTTTCCCTAGAAAAAATACTGCAAAATCTTATTTTTTATCTCTTATTTTTTAACTGGTCATTGGCCAGTGGTGTCAAGGCAGAATAAGCATCTTTGATATTGCCAGAAAAATTTTTCTTTGACTTCTTTGCTTAATGTGATAAATGGATTTCCAGCGTCTGTGCTGACATATTACACTGAACTTGCACAGTAAAGAAAGGAACAGCCCTTCTTTGGTCAGGATCTACCTTGTTCTACAAAATCCAGAAAAAAATAGAGGATGCCACCTATTCTTATTCTGTGAATCTATTAATAGGCTTGCTGTGAGTTTGGGGAACAAATTGGGAAGCGTTAATTTAATAGATTACATTTATTTAATCAAGGAGTCAAAAAAATATATATTTCTGTGTACATGGAAATATGTTTTATTTACATTTTCAAAAGGGAAAGATATCAACATCAATATATTGTTTTCTTTTGTCATAAATCAAAGTAGAAAATAAGATTCTTCTAACAAAAAGCATATTCTGTATCAGCATTTATCTTGAGGGTTTTTGATGTTAGACATAACATAAAGGGAGGAGTTCTGAGAAAATCAATTGAACATTTGTGTTTGAAAAGTATAACTGAGAAGATGAAGTCTATGACTGATTCTTACAGAGATTTGATATGAGAAAGTTATACAGGAAAATAAATGACAAGTTTAAGGAAACGTAGAAATAGTAAGAGAAAGATGAAGTTTTGGAAACAAATACTTTTTTTCAAGACATACCTAACTTAGTAACCAATGGATATCTTCAATGTATTTGACTTGTTATTGTTCCTGTGTCTTCAGAAATAGCTAAGATGGTAGGTTTTGTGTTTTGTGAGGTTTTTTGGCTTCATACTCAGGGTGAGTTTCTGAATCCAGATTCATTGTCTCCATAACACAAAGTTGGATGCACAGATGCATACATGCAGTGCCCAGTTAAAAACAGTTGAAGAGAAAGCATAGTATTTTCCTCAGAAGTGTGACACCAGAAAGTCACATCCCAGACATACAATTTCTAACTGCTAAATTCTCCTGCCAATCATTTCAAATGCACGTCAAAAGCAAAACAGCCATAATACAATATGGCAGCTTGTCAGCATTCCAAGGCTGAGCCTCAGTAATACCTGTGCAAGTGGTACTTAGGTTAGTTTTGTAACCTGCAGATATTGAGAATAAAACACACAAGAAAAAATTTTCCCTCCTTTCACTTTTAAGTATTATCTACTTTTAATGTGAAGTTAAAATGTATTCAAGTGAAATGCACATACTGCACCTTACATGAAAGTAGTAGATAAAGAAAAAACAAAGTAAGAGAAGCAGTTAATAATCAAAAGAGAAATAGGGAGAAAGACTACCTTTCACATAATCCTGTGTCTTCTATTGTCTTCCAAACATATTTTCTTCTTTTTCTTTTTTTCTTTTTTTCTAAAATCTCTTTAGTTTTCTACCTGGAGTTGTGTTTTTTTTGCCTCCTTTAGAAGTAAGATAGCAACCTTCCCATCCGCCACAAAAAATCACCACAAAAAGAAATCAGAACTGAATTCTTTCAAAAATTCCTCCAATTAAGAATATTCTAGCATAACTGATTCATCATTTTAGTACTCAATTGTTGAGGAATGATGCTGAACTTGTGTACAGTGGTCATAATCACCATGTGTATGTGAAATATCCTCTTTTTGACAGAACAGAGAATGTTTTCCACCACAGATTAACTGCTTTGTAAATGAGCATTCAAGGAAAACTAGACACCTGATATGGTGTGATATGATTCAATATGACATATACATTTTCTTTGTATATAAAATGAATAATAGTCTCTGAGGCCACTTTTTCTCATTTAAATCAGCTGTTAGAAATAGACAGCTTTTCTTTTTATATAACTTGCTATTCTCCTTTTTACTATCCAGTCTACATTTGTTCCTCCTTTAAGGTGAACTCTGTAACTCTCTTTCACTATGCAACTGTTAGCTTATCCAGCAGCTTTCCAAAGTGTAACACTACCCAAACAATGGAAAGTTATCTTTACTGACTTGAATACAGAGTTAATAAACCATCATCTAGTAGACACTACACTTTTCCTTCAATACATTTTGGAGGAAGATTCAGAGAAATGTAAATGGAAAGTAAATAGTCTTATTGCCATGACCACATCATCCATCATGGGAATAAGACCTAAACCAATCTCTGCTAAGGGTAACTCTTAGGTATAAAGTTACCTTAGACTTCTCATAATTTTGGTTTCTCTGCATTTATATACAGTAAAGCAATTTTATACCACACTGAGCTTTATCTTGGCTATTGTTAGCAACTCATACTTCCAAACAGTTCATGTTCTATACAGAAATGTCCATTCTGAAAGGCATCCTGAAATTAATAATATCTCAAGTAAAATGAAGTAATTACAATTTTGATGTTTGTCCCTAAGTAACAAAAAAGCTCAAGTCTCCTACATATTAGCCTCAAAGTACTATAATATTTTGTTTCAATGACATAAAAAATGTTGTATTTAACTCTAAATTAAAAAAAAGCTAATATAGACCAAAAAAAATTGAGTGCTAAATGAAACAACAAAATAAGAGATTTATTTAAGCATTTCATTTCAACAGTCTTCCATTTAAAAGCCTGTGAAACCAATATTTTTTGAGAAAAACTGCATTTCAACAAATTATTTTTTACTAATAAAGATATATTATTTAGCAAAAGTTTTCAACAAGTTTTACCAGGAATATTCTACCAGTTAGATGTGAGTGTGATTTTTTTAAAATGGTGCTTTATTATTTAACCACCTAAAAACATAACAAAGAGACAATAATGTTACATAATGGAACATCAGATGTTCAACCCTCTTGTCTGAAACAGAGAAACAAAAAGATATTTATTTTAGCTCTCTGAAGTGGTACCAGAGATTAGATTTTCGTTAATGAATCCTCATCTGTAAGAAAGAAGGGGAAAAGACAAAACAAAAATGGAATTACAATTCATCAAAAATATTGATTATATATCTGTTTGTAAAGAAAGGAAATGAATTTTTATCCCCCCTTTTTTTTTTCCCAGCAGCCCTTTCAGTTTCTTGAATTCTTTCAGAATTATTATGGGCTATTTTCACACCCCAAATGCTTCCATTGCTTCTGTTTTGTGCACATTATCTCTGGGCTTTCCTAAGTTCATTTGCACTTACTAATACTTTCAGTAACTGTCAGGTATCATTTACGTTAAGGATAGGGAAATATGGCAATTAAAATCATAATGTTCGTATCCTCAGTAGAAATTACTTTTTGTTTAGATGCCTTCAGACTTTTAAAGATTCTGAAAGGAACTTGAACAGTAATTGCTAGCTTTTCTTAATGTAAGAACTTTCATTCTCATTCTATTACCTACTGTGCCTCTGTCAACTCACAGCATTTGTGTGCTGCCAAAAACTTTACTATAGGAACAGTAACACAAGCATATTTTTTTTTCTATTGTAGATAATTTGTTTTTTAAGGACTAATGAATAATAATGCAACAAAACCATTTTCTGTCTAAATTAGCTGCATCTACAGTGAAAGTATCCATTAGTACAATTATAGAAGTGTAGCATTACTTATTTTTTCCTATCTTCAGCTTTTTGTTATGTTATAGATTTATTTTTATTTTAAATAAACTCAGGTTTTTAGCAATAAAAAGGAGATGACCAGTTCTTAGACTACGTGAATATGTTGTGTGAACTGAACTGAAGAAATTAGTAACAAGCTGTTTGGGGAAATAAATGAAGCTTATTTTTTCATCTTATTCTTAATATATTAAATATTTACAGTAGATTCAAAACAAGGACAAGTTTGTGCTACCCTGCATATCAATATTCATTATATCTCTAGAGAAAAGTGTGTAGATATAAACTCTTTAACCCTAATTGAATTGCACAGACATTCACAAGTTACTTCTTCAAAACTTGGGGGGAAAAATAAAAAATGAAAATAATTATTTTGAAATAATTTTAAGCAATATATTCTCGTAAATGTGGTCAAAATTTCTTGGTGTACATTACATTCTTTTCAAATATCACTCTTTGGTCTTTGACTATTTAACTGTTTTCATATTGGTTTTGCTACAATCTGTTCAATACGGTGTGCTAAATAACTTTTACAGAGCACTGCTCTCCAATCAGAAACCTGGAGTTAGTTTCCTTTGTCCACTCAATTTATCTTCATTACCAATGTATATTTGATCATCAAAGGTTACACTAAAAACAGAAGAAAACACAATTCTCAGCTAATGAGTCAAGCTGTTCATCTGGCTTCATTTTGAATGAAAGTTCATGATGAGACTCAGCTGACCAGAACTTATTTAGTTCTTCTCTGCCTTCCATGGAGGGATGGGGGGGAAAGTGAATCCTTAGATTTAATGAATGGCAGTATGACTGCCTTAGTAGGTCTTGTTATATGGCTGGTTATGGAATAAGTATGAGATGCTCAATAGAAGTGCACGTGCCTTGCAAGTTAGTTGCATTCAATGTCAGCATAGAAAGGCAATGAAGAGATATTTATATCACAATTATGAAGGTCAGTATCTGAAATAGTCACTCTAGGCTCTGTATAACCACTATGTCCATGAAAATGAAAATGGTAAATGCATGTAAATTCTACATTTTTTAAAACTTCAATAATGTTATCACTGTGTTATTATTAATCTTTGTGATTAACTTGGTCTTAATACAAAAGAGATTCAGACACAGTTCAAGACCTTCAGAATTTTATGCTG
The DNA here is from genome assembly GCA_013401255.1 of Urocolius indicus. Lineage (NCBI taxonomy): Eukaryota > Metazoa > Chordata > Aves > Coliiformes > Coliidae > Urocolius > Urocolius indicus. The sequence continues at coordinate 18,715 of WBNH01000293.1, read as the reverse complement.
TACAGAGGATTTTCCCCCCAAAACCACATGCAAGTAACTTGTTGTCTCACTTATTCTTTGTATTTGTTCACCTTTACATGGTAATGGCATTTTTGTGTTATTGTGATGATGGTCAGGGGCTTGTTTGGTTTGATTGTTTTTTTAATATTTTTTAAAGATTTAATTATTTCTTCCACATGCTTTTTGGCTAGAATGATATAAATCATTTTCTATTACCTGAAAGATCTTTTTAAGGGTGGGTTTTTTTTTTCCTTTGATTCCACAACACATTGGCATTGCTGCAGTTTATAATGTAAATTTAGTCAGCATGCTGAGAGAATTGAGTTGAAATTTCTTGGAAAGATTCTAAAAGGCACACTATGTACCAAATTTCAGTCATACAGTGAAACTTTCACTGATGCATGAATATACATTCAATTTTAATCATGTTGTGATAACGACCTAGCAAATACAAAAAAAAATCTTTGATTTTCTGAGTAATTACTTTATGGCATCAGTCCTGTTGTGATTGACTAAGTCAGTATAGTACTTCACATTTATTTTTTCACAGTGCCATTTTACTCAGAATGTAATGCACATTAAAAAAATCTCACATATTCTCTGATGGGGTTGTTTTTTGTTCGGAGTTTTTCCTTGCAGACTGCTTTAAAAGGTGCTACTTAGTATTAGAAGATGTCGCAATAGCATTATTCAAAACGTATTTGAAGTTGTCTAGTAGTCTATGTAGCCACCAGCAATCTTTTCAGCTCTATCACTGCTATTGCTCTCAGCTATCTATAATGCAAATGTATTAATCAGAGAGGACAGTACTTAAATAGAAGCCAGAGACTTGACTGAGGGCCACATCTGGGTAACATTTGCAAGGAACTGTTTGGTACAAACACAGCACAAACAAAATCTGCTATTTTATTGATTGTTTTCACATAGAAGCATATTCATCACAATAACTGGGGATTTTTTGTTTGATTAGTTTTGTCTATGTGTAGACATCAATGTTTCACAAGTAGCCTGGAAAAACATCTCCAAGTAGCCTCAGATCTTGCAGTCTTCAACCAGGACTCCAGAAAGGAGTAAGCAATAGGCTCTCTCAAGTTTAACTCCTAAAGATAATCAGAGATTTTGCTTAAAATTTGTTCCACAAAGGAGAAAATGCACAAGATGTAGTTAAACAGCATCAATGAGGGGAATAGAAGTATCATTAAAAAATTACAGTATACAGTAATCATAATACCTGAAAGAAAGCACGTTGAGCAGTTTTACATATGAATAATCCTATAAAACAATCAGACTATCCCATTTACTAGCAGACTTCCTAAACAACAGTGACTTTAGCTACTTGATCACCATATGGGATGAAAAGAGAATTAAATGGTACTGGGCATATGAAATACCAAGTTACTACTTGGAACATGGTATTGGCTATATTGAATTCCACAATAAATGAAAACATGTATATTCATGCTTTCAGATAATCCTAAATTCAGTCCTCTTCAAAATCCAGTAAAAATGTTAAAAGTGTCCTAAGTCTGCAGTACAACAACTTACTAGGTTTCATCCAGGTGTGCTTGACTAGTTTATATAGCAAAGGCTTACAGACTGGAATTCCTTCTGTTGCAGATACACTTGTATCATCATTCTGTATCTGTATATAAAAAGAGATACGTATTTTCCTCTTCTGAAGTGTCAAATCTAATAGCTATCTCAGTCATTTCCTTGATATTATACGAAGTCCTCATGTGAATGTGTTCTCTTACAACAAGGAAGCTCAGTGAAATCAACTTTTGATGAAATAAAGTGTTATTCAAAAGGCAAAAGGTAAAGTTTCCTAATGTATGTGTGTCAGAATTCCATTTTCAACTTAGTTTTGTAAATCTGTCCTCTAGATAACAATTTTTCCATGATTAAAAAGGTATGATACAAAGCAAGCACATTTCAGTAGTAAATCCAACCAAAAGGACTAGATAATATACTCCAATTGAACATTTCTGTTCTTCAAAATATTTCCTTTTATAAAAACTTCCATTGATTTTTTTGGCATGTGAACGTGTGAGAGTTTAGTATAGCTTCTGGTAGCTAATAAAAATTTTAAAAATATTATGTATCCCTTGTTTACTTTAGTACTGAATCTTCCTAACTGACTGTAAATCCTATAGTTTTATTTTCGCAGATAAAATAAAAATTGCAAAATTGTGTAAGATATTTTTGCAAGGTATACTTGTTTATAAATACTTAACTATATGTTTCAAAGCCAAATATTTGTACACAGTGTAAAACAGGAATTAAGAAAGAAACCTAGTGCAATAAGAGACATCAGGATTTTAAAACAGAGCAATGTTTGAGTCCACTCATAGTAGTTTGGTGCTGGTTTATGTCAATTGTTTTTAAAAGGAGGAAGATGAGCTCAAAGTATAAGTGATCAATGCAGCAGAGACCAGGTTTATAGTCTTATGAGAGAATGGTGCGAAACAAACTGTCCCAATGCACAACTGTGTTAATTTTTTGTGGAATCACACTTCAGCTTTCCAGGGGGGTGAGATTGTTTTATCTCTGCTGATGCTCCTTTTGAACTGTCTCTTTAGAGCAAAGACTGCCAATTCAAACTGTTCCAAACCTCAGTGTAGTTCTGTAAAAGACTTTAGACCTCCCTCAGTGCAGTTCTGTAAAGACTTTAGACCTCCAAGAAATTAAACCAACTAACTTAGCATACATTACATCTCTTCGATTAGAATAATTGTTGTCATCCTCATCAAGCATTGATTTGTGGTCACAGAGGTGCAAAGTCAGGGACTAAAAGATAATTATACCCAATTCCCATTTGAATAGTTACATTAAATGAATGTAATGGATTAAGTTACTGATCTGTTGAAAGAACATTATTCAGTGGTTTCAGGCCAGCTTCAATTTCTGCTCATAAAAAGTATCCTCTTAACTATTTCTTCTATGGAATAAGATATCCATAAACGTAGGTACAAATAGGAAAAATATTCATATTAGTTGTTAGACTAATTTTGAAAATGCTAAGTTTTCCAGAGACAAAGCACTATGATTTCCTGTTGGTATATCTTTTTAACAGTGAAAATTCTTTAGCTATCACTTTTCATCCTCTAGGTGGTTTTTAGGGTAAATTATATGACTCTTAAGTGATAGAATTTTTAGTAGTTTCCTCAGGTTTTAAATTTGAACTGCTAAACTGCACAGCTCAAAGCTTAGATTAAGCGTATTTTGATAGATTCCTTAATCAGTTTATGAATAATAAATATATCCTTAAAAATAACTACAAGAGGTTTTTGCCTTTTTGTTGTATTGTTGTTTTGGTTTTTTTTTTTGCTGTCACTACAAAGGTAAATTTTTAAGATGACAGATAAATGTTGTTCTTTCGTGTACATAGAAGTAACATCTCCATAGTGTAACCAAGGTCAAAATCCCTGGAGGTACTGAAGCATTGGAGTATTTTCCAGGTAGTACTTCTAGAACTCTTCATTAGACTGCTTTAAATACAACTCATTGGCCAATAACTGTAAAGAAGTATTGCTAGTTTGAGCCTTTAAAAAACCTTTGAGTTTATATACACTATGAGAGAGAATCCAAATTTCTCATTCATTTCTGTATGTTGAACCATCCTACCATCCCTCAGCTTCCTTAAAGGAAAGGGATGATTGTTCGTTCATTCTTTCTTTCTCTCCTTTTTCTCCTGTCCTCACTGTCATCTAAACTGGCTTTGTATTTCTTATCCAGTTCAAACGTACCTTCAGTTGTTCATAACTCCTACTGACAGTGGTTTTGTAGAAATTTGACTTTCAAGTACAAAATCAATACTCTTGATGACTCTGACTGGTTAAGTATCATAATCTATGACACCACAACCATGTCTGTTGACTGTGACTGTCCAAATTTATATTTCCAAGTAACTAATGGGCTTTGATATATATCCTAATGCATAATATTAAATAGTTGTGAGAACTGCTACACTGTCAAGTTTCT
>WBNH01000293.1:0-14429 GCA_013401255.1 Urocolius indicus | reverse complement strand
TTTTTTTTTTGTTTTTTTTTATTATTATTATTTATTGTACTCATGATTCTATTCTAATTAATTTTAATTTAATCTTTCAGTATCTTTTAAATAATTTTTTCCTACTCCTTCTGCTTTTATTTCAATACAGTTCCTTCAAGTTCTTCTGATCTATGTAATACTCAGCACTTCCTATAATTTCTGTCATGAGTCTTTATTTCAGCAGTCTTACCACAGTCTGCTTTACTCCCCTTGTCCAGCATTGTGCATATGAAAAAAAAAATAGGGAGAGGAGAGGAGAGGAGAGGAGAGGAGAGGAGAGGAGAGGAGAGGAGAGGAGAGGAGCACGGTGNTTTCATCCTCTAGGTGGTTTTTAGGGTAAATTATATGACTCTTAAGTGATAGAATTTTTAGTAGTTTCCTCAGGTTTTAAATTTGAACTGCTAAACTGCACAGCTCAAAGCTTAGATTAAGCGTATTTTGATAGATTCCTTAATCAGTTTATGAATAATAAATATATCCTTAAAAATAACTACAAGAGGTTTTTGCCTTTTTGTTGTATTGTTGTTTTGGTTTTTTTTTTTGCTGTCACTACAAAGGTAAATTTTTAAGATGACAGATAAATGTTGTTCTTTCTTGTACATAGAAGTAACATCTCCATAGTGTAACCAAGGTCAAAATCCCTGGAGGTACTGAAGCATTGTAGTATTTTCCAGGTAGTACTTCTAGAACTCTTCATTAGACTGCTTTAAATACAACTCATTGGCCAATAACTGTAAAGAAGTATTGCTAGTTTGAGCCTTTAAAAAACCTTTGAGTTTATATACACTATGAGAGAGAATCCAAATTTCTCATTCATTTCTGTATGTTGAACCATCCTACCATCCCTCAGCTTCCTTAAAGGAAAGGGATGATTGTTCGTTCATTCTTTCTTTCTCTCCTTTTTCTCCTGTCCTCACTGTCATCTAAACTGGCTTTGTATTTCTTATCCAGTTCAAACGTACCTTCAGTTGCTCATAACTCCTACTGACAGTGGTTTTGTAGAAATTTGACTTTCAAGTACAAAATCAATACTCTTGATGACTCTGACTGGTTAAGTATCATAATCTATGACACCACAACCATGTCTGTTGACTGTGACTGTCCAAATTTATATTTCCAAGTAACTAATGGGCTTTGATATATATCCTAATGCATAATATTAAATAGTTGTGAGAACTGCTACACTGTCAAGTTTCTAAAGAATGACAAACTTGGTAAAACAGTTTGTTGAACATTAGTATTTGCCATCTTCAAAACTAGTTTATGCTTTACATCTGTTGTCAGCATAAATGTAAGAGGTCAAGAAACACTCCTATCACTATGTCTTATGGTGCTCAGGACACTGGTGAAACCTGGGTTTAAGTGGCATCATCAAATCAGAAACATGAAATATCTGAAAAAAGCCAAACACATGCCAGACAAGTGTGTTGAATTATTGGTATTGATGAAGTATGCAGTGTGAAGTGTTCTACTTTGGGAATCCCACTAGCACTGAGGCATGCAGTAGCTCAGCAGTTTTGGTGACTTTTTGCATACTAGGGTGCAGAAAATTGAAAAATTGCAGAAAATGAGTGGATACAGTGGCAGAAACTTTGTCTGTGACTTGTTTGGAAATATGTGAACACCTATGAAGTTCTTCATGGTCCCAAAATTTTAGGTATCTAAGGCAGGACTTTTGAGAAGAGAGCTCAGAATTTTTCCACAACATCTTTTATTGAGACAAAGACCAAACCAGCTATAAAAGTTTTGCCAGATGTACAGCTGAAATGAAGGGGTTGTTTTTTGCCCACTCTAATACTTGGGATACCATGGAGGTATGCTGCTCTACATACAAATCAAACAGCAAAGACACGATTTAGCCCTTTTTCTTGGTTTTTTTTNGAGAGGAGAGGAGAGGAGAGGAGCACGGTGAGGTAAGCATGTTCTATAGTGACATAACTTTCTTACAGACTTGTTTTAAATAGCATTTTAAATTTTAGCTCTTATACTGGCCATCTGGTGTTATAAAAAGTCATTAGTTGTTTTGATTTTTTTCTTTGTGTCTTTGAAAGAAAAACAATATTGAAAAAAAGGAATTTGGTTGTTGACTAGAATATTTAGGAATGTTCATACATTACTTGAAAGGGTTCAGAAAGTGAAAACTCTTCAACTTGGCCAGTTAAAATCAAACACTAGCCCTATTCTTAGAATAATTTTACCTTTGTGTTGAAAACAACTCAGAAAATTTTCATACAGTTCTTCAGTTTCCATGGCAAATGGGGATCAATTATATCTGTTGAAACTTAGGGGCTTTACTTATAGTTTCAAAATGCTTTTCATATAATGTCAACAAGATACCCTGAAACAAATGTGCCACAGGTCTACTGTTAATAGTTGATAGATCTTGAAGCGAAAGTTACACAAGGTCAATATGACCTGACACCAAGGTTCATTGAAAACAATGAATGATGTATTGCAGTCAAATGACTGACATTCTTAGCAGGAAACAATAGAAAGGCTTTGAATAGTATGTTTTTATTATTTTTTTTTTAGAAAAAGAAGAAGATTGGTAGGGAAGTGGAGATTTAGTCCTGAGAAACTATCCAACGCGTCAGCAATTCTTGTATGAAATAAATGAGCATGTGAACAAAGCAAGCTGGTTTTTACAGAAGGTTAAAATTTCAGTGTTCTTTATATAAAATTTTTGGTTTTTTTCATGATATTTTCCTATGCTAGATTGTTCTGTGGGGCATAGGTTCATCCATCTAGCTATAGTAACAGCTAGAATATTGCTAGAACAAAGTAATCCCTGTTACATAAAACATTTGAACATCTGAAGAAAAAAAAATTGGGACATTTTATGCATGTTTAACTAAAATAAGAAAATAAGCTTTATACTCCAATATGGTCCTCCATCCTTTTCCCTTGATACTTGCTGTGCCTCTTTTTATGTGGCTGTCATAAGAAAATTAAGTTCAATAAACAAATGATTTTTCACAGTCTGATCTAAAACATGCAAAAACAAACAGTGATATCCTTTCTGTAAGACCTGAAATGGGTGTTTAGAAATACTACAAAAAAGTGAACTGTTCTTTACTTAATTAGACACAACGTGCCTGTGGGTGCCTCGTTAGCATGCTTTCAGCTGGTATAAATGAGCATGGTGGTTCCACTAATGGAAATGGAACTGTGACAACTTTCATCAGCCCGTTCCCATGCTAGTCCTCCAAATGTTGTCTGAAAAACTGCACATATTGAAGAGTCTGGTAATACTTTTCACAGAGAGAATTGGTGTCAATTGGCATTAACTGAGTCATGCATTTCTGCTGAAGAAAATGAAAAAGCTATCTTCTGCACTCTCTCCACTGCACTCCTCAAGCCCAATACACAGAGATTTTCAGTAGCGTGTGGGAGGCTTGCTGAATGGAAATGACTCTTTTCTCCACACTTCCCACATCTTTATCCTTTCTACTACCGCTTAATCTGTACAAAAATTCTTCATCTGGCTCTTGAGAATGCCAGCACTTAAAAAGAGCAGTGTTTGATATCACAAGAATAAATAGGACTGGAATGAGGCCTATATATGTTTGTATAGAAACTGACTTGTATAGAAACTGAGTACACATTCCTATTTGTGTTTCTGCAGGGAAAGCAGAGAATATAATACTAGCACAAGTATATTGGCTTAACAAACACACCTCTACACAACTGGTGATGTTTAATAAGCCTGCAAGGAACAACACAAACTCTTTGGAGAAAAATGTCAGGTCATTTTTCATAGTATTCAAATGCTTAGAACTACAGCTTCATGCTGAGCCAATGAGGTCAAGAGGGGCAGTGCCTGTTATCAGTAATATAGATATTAGGGGTAAAGACCCATTTCTCTTTGTCTAGTTTTCAGTATCCCACTTATTACATAGTTTTAACAAGCTATGGGATAATATGAAGTCTATCTCACCAACTTCAGTACACAGTGTCTTTCCTGTTAAACAATCTAGACTTGCCCTGAATGAAATGGATTCCTTTGCATACTTTTGCAGTGCTTGCACAATATGTTTACCATATCAAACTACCTTTGTAGTAAGACATTGCAACACATGTAAGGAGAGAATTCAATAAGCAAACAGCACAAAATGGAAACAAATGCTATGCATTTGAGGATTTCTTTCAAGTGAGAGGATATTTTTACATGTTCACATTTTGTTTAACACTTTTATTCCAGTTCCCTAAATCACCCAGATAGATACTGTCTAAAGTGCCTACTTTATAATCCTAAAGCCTATAAAAAAAACAAAAAAAAAAAAAACCAAAAACCCCTCACCCCAACAAACTGGGAAAAAAAAAAAGCAGGAATATGACTAAAAAACCCCCAAGAATACTAGTGTAAAGTACACATTATGGATTGTAGCAAGTTCTGTGTTTATAAATTGCTAATGTAAGACAAACATTTTTCAAATCCTACAGTTCAGTAGTACTAAAAGAAGCACAGGCAGGAATTACATCAAAGAATGGGCTGTAGAGGTGAAAAACTGGCATCTAAAATATAAGGTAGATTTCTGAATTTGTGCTAGTAAAAAGTATCCATCTCTCACTGAGAAGAGGTCTAGCTCAGTCCTATACTTGCAGAGTTTTTAATCAGTTCTCAGTGGTGGAAGGGTGTTCTTCAGTTTATCCACTTTGCCAAGTTGATCCAATGGAAACATCTTTAATTCTTTTCTTTTTTTTTTTCCTGTGACTGGTTTTCCATGTTTCCAGCTCATTGAACTAACTTACAGAGTAGCCAGAGTTCCCAGATCTAGAACAAAGAAAAGGAAAATTGACAGTGTGACTCCCCTTGTGACAACAATCTATATGTACACCAGATCATCCTTAATTAAAAGCTAATGGCATTTTGTCTTTCACGCTCCACATACCTGCTTTATTAGCAACAGCTTTTGGACAGAAAATTTAATTTTCAAATTACATTTTTCTCAAAAAAAACATTCATATATATATATTTTTCGTATTTTTGTTACCAATTACTTTTTTAAGTTTTAAGTTTAAATGCATATAGAATACTGCTTCCCTATTAGTTAGCAGCATGTCCTGCATTATTATCACTTCAAAGAGCACGCAGATTTTGTGACTGAGGAAGAAAGTTTACAGGCCATCATGCATTACATATGTAAAGAGAAGCATACAACAAAGTAGAACATGACCTTATAAAAACATTGCACTATGTAAAAAGTGTTATTAAACCAAAATATTGTTAAATGTTCCTTTTTCATTTTGGTTGGTTGTTTGGGGATTTTTCAATGGATTATTTAGACAACATTTTCAACTTTGTTTTGTTGAAATACATATCACAAAGGCTGGTATATATTAGCCAAAATGCCTTTAAGCTCGCAGAAAGGAAAAAAAAAATGTTCTGAGTGAAACAGTTGTAAAAGGAAAATGTCATTCCAAAAAAAGATTTTTAAGCCAAATCAAAAGAACTAGTCACCAGACAAAACAAAAAGTGCTGTACAAGGCTGATCTGTGACTGTCAGCAGAGAGACTTTACTATATATAGTTTCAGTGTGTGAGAGAGAAACACTTGGAAACACTATAGACAGTGACTGAAAAGTATGGAAGCTCCAAGTACTGGCTAAGAGAGAACCAAGAGTAACGCTGAGAAAAAAAATATGAGTGGAGAGTTGTGTAGAAGAGCTATGAGTAAATGATTCTTCTTGTTTGAAGCCTTTTGTGTTAATTCAACTAGGAATCATGTATTTTATTATGAGATGAGTTAGTTGAATCAAAACATCTTGCCCGTTATCAACACTGCTTCCTAATGTTTAAGGCATTCTGTGAATGATGATTGATTACAGGTATCAAATTCCAGCAGTCCATTGCAGAATCTAGTCTAACCTTGGCTACTGAATAAGCATTTGGAAGGGTCTGTGGCTGTGTGAATAGTCCAGTGCTGAACATTCTATTCTTGTACCTGAGACACAGCTAGAGGTACATACCTGAGATTAAAAGTCTTCACGTACATCTTGTCTCAAAAGCACCCATGCTCCAGGCACTTGTTTCCATTCTTTACTAACTGTTCAGTCATATTCTCCACCTGTCTCTACCCGAAGCTTAAATATCGTCTGTCAAAAATAACATATAGTCTTTTTACAGTGTGAGTCTTTTGGTTTACAATTAAATTATTTTTGAACCCTTATGCCCGAGAAGCCAAACTGAACACATTACTGCTATTTGCATGAAATAGAAATCGGATGAAATGCAACTAAACATGAAAATCAAATATATTTAAGTCTGCTTTGTGTTCTAGCCTTTTTGTCACTAAGAGTTCACCAGATCTTGCTGTCTTCACAGAGGGATGATATGCCTGCTTTGTCCTTTCTGCTTTTGATTAGTTCTGCTATTAAAGCATATTGTCCTTTGTAGTATCTTTGTCTCCCTCTTCCCCACCCTGCATATCTACCCTTATTGTCAGTGATCCTTTTTCATTTATGGCAAGATCTCTCTCTTACCCTGGGCACTTTTCAGAGAATAGGAAGAAATTTCATCTCCAAGGCTGAGCAAACGCATCACCCAAGGCAATTCACTTAGATGAGTGAACAAGTACAAATGACTACTGCTATCCCAGACTCCCAGCCTATGATACATACACAAATCAAAAGGTATTTCATGATGCAGCAGTGTGCCAAGTGACAATTTTTAAGCATCAACCAGAATTTGTAACTTTTGAAAGCAAATCTTTATAAAACTATCACACAAGCAAATATTAAAGCAGTCAGGAGTATTCATGACAGCAAAGTGAAGCCTTAGATTCTACTGTCCACATAATTTATGTAAGCACACGCATACAGTAACATAAGCTTTACAGTGAAAGACAATCTTTACTTCAGTCCTTTAGCAAGCATTGTACAGGTATGAAATAAGTGAAAACTGGATAATTAGACTACAGAAATTGAAGGAAATATTGTTAGTCATTTTGGTCAAAACCACATCTCCAAACACTGCAAACTACAGCGTAGCTGATAAAACCAAAATGCTTAATAATTCTGTTTCAGATGAAGGGCCATATTAACATCAGTTGAGAAATTTGCAGTCATTTTATGTAGAAGCCTAAAAGGACTGACAAGCAAACTGAAAACTTATTCATGCTACCTCAGCTTACACCATTTACCAATTTAGTAATGTCATACTTTGTAATCTAAGAATTTAAATAACACAGCTGGAAGGAATTAAAAAAAAAAAAAGAAAAAAGTTTTGCATATACTTAACTTTCATTTTAATGATAAATTGTAACAATATTTTTCTCTTGATAAAGCTAATAGAGACAGTGAAAAAACTCAAAATCTTCTTAGTTTAAGATAATTTTATTTTCCTCTTATCAGCTAAAGCAGTCATACTTCAGGTTTCCGCTTTCCAGTTTTCCTAACAGTAGGAGGGAATTTCCTGCAAGGCCTTATCAGCTTGAACCACAACCTCTACACTAATTTGTGGTTCACTGGCAAATTACACTCCTTTAATCCCTATCCAGCAAAATTTTAATGAAGGCACATTTATAAATTATACCACACATGACAATTTCTACATGTACACAAATTGTGAAGTCCTCACTTTATTAAACATCAGGCTATACTTTCCACTGCAAGTGGAGAAACACCTCTGCTTTCAGAATCTGAACTAGCTTTCCTTTCACTCAAGCTATTGTGGCTTGCTTCCTCAGCTTACCTTTATATACACTTAAACAAGTAAAAAATAAAACTGGTTTTAAAATTATTAATTATGCTCAAAGCATTATCAAAAAGAGTAGAAGAATTGCTCATTTTAACAGCAAAAGAAAATAAGCTAAGCGTCACTCACTGACATGCTGCAGTAGTGTGAATGACAGTAATCATTTTACTAGTAAATCTAAAATTCTTGGCAGGAAAGACAGGTGTCATGATTGCTCAGTAGGTGGCTATGACTACAGTTGTATGTACAGGGCCAGGTAGCTGCACAGTTTCTTTACCCGTGCACTTCCCTACCCCTGAGCCACAGAGCTTCCGCATAGGATCTGACTCACAGAGGGATCTGCCCTGGGGACAGGTCAAATCTTCTCAGAGGTGTGAAAATAGCTGCTTTCATGAAAGTGAGTTCCAGGTTCAGGCCATTCAGTTTGACATCTGTGCTGATTTTGACTAGTCATTTGTTGTGTCTATTTACCATTGGTTTTCCATTGCATGGTATTTCACCATGGTAAGTGAATACTCTTCTCCATCACATGCCTAACAGGCACCTGGCACGTAACCCCATAGTGAACCAAAGGCCATACAACAGATTCTAATAAAATTAAGATCTGTTGTAACCCCATAGTGAACCAAAGGCCATACAACAGATTCTAATAAAATTAAGATCTGTGAAAAGATCTGCCCATTTTGAAGAAAATATTTTCTCTATTGTAACATGCTGCTTATTTTTCTTCTGAAAACAATGAGAGCTACAGTTCAATGACTGTGAAGTCCTGAGCACACATTGATCCACAAGTCTCCTTGCCTCACAGACAATGCTCATTTTGCTGCCTATCTCAGATTTGGTCTTCTCAGCTAGTATAAAGAAAGGGTTTTATTTTCTTATTAGAACCTCAAAACTACTTTAAAAAATTAATCTTTTGTATGTTATAAAAGTTCTTTGTGGTAGGTTTTTTTTACATTTATTAGTAATTTTTGTTTTGTTTTGTTTTTTGTAGTTTTTTACAATGATTGCAAGTTAATAATGTCCGTTTTTCTGACTCAAATGTCTACCAAGTATATCCCAAGAAATGGTCAATATATCACTATTACATGGTATGTTTTGCCAAGATTTGATAAAGAAAACCAAAATATTACACATATGTATCTACTCATACAAGGAGTATTTTCATCATTTGTCCGTGTTTAAAATTACAAAAAAAGAAGTCCTGCAGGCTCCTTATTTCACAATGTTTTAGATACAAGTTCCCACTGCACCTTCACTTCCTTCCACCAGGTATATCTTCACTGTTTTGAAACATTCAAACCTCTCTTTCTCATCATTTGCTGAGCAACTATGCCTAAAGTACCATCACTATCTCATTAATGCAAAAGAAAGATGGGTAAAAGCAGATCTAAAAACATAGCAAGAATGACATTGCCTCCGTTTCTAGTAAGCTTGTAAAAATAATATTGTGGGATTGTCACTTCAGTTTTTGAAAACTTTTTGTATTCTGCTTGACCAGGCTGTACTGAAACTTGAAGTTACTCTCACAAATGAATATAAGAATGTCTAGGCCATGCTGAGTTCAATATTTCATGGTTATGTAGACAACTTCTGCAATTCCAGTTCTGGTTAAATCCTTACTGAAACACTAAAAGAAATCACAAGTACATTTGTTATGTTCATTGCATGTCATGCTTCATCCATGTTCATCACTCTGCAGAAAAAGCCTTAAAATGGCAGGGGACTTGTTACTGATTTAAAGAAACATGAACAAATTGGCTCTGTCAAAAATTCCAACTATCGGATACCTAGCAACAGCAATAAATACTTGCCTCCACACACAGAATAGCAGCTAAATTGCCTAACAAATGTTAATATATTTCCAATAGTAAAAATAAATATTAAAATGGTACTTTAGAAAATTGCCTATCTCCTCAATTAGTCAAAGGAAAAATCTTACATTGGCTTTTACTGTAGAGGCTCGGTCACTTGTTACAATCATGCCAGATAGAAGTAATATGAAATGCTACTTGAACAGGATAATATAATTTCATACTGACAAGTGAAAGCTGCTTGAGAATCTGTGGCCTTTCACTCCAGAAATCAGGATATTCTCTTGATCAGCAAAAGACAATGTAGGCAATTTTCCTATGTGACGTAAGCTTAAACTTTGAAGAAAGACATAAGAAATACCTTACTAAAGAAAAATGACTGAATAGGTACTGGAAAGCTTGATATGAACCATAGAAGAGGTAACAAAATTCTCAAATCAGAAAATTTTGGAATAGCAAGGTACCTATGAATATTTCAAGTCATAACAGAAGTGGAGACCACATGTTTTACTGGTGGATCATACTATGCGTTTAGCACAGTAAGGCTGACCACTCTGGACATTTTTCTTGTATATAACAGAAAAAAATATTAATACTCCTCATTTGAATGTTTAAGTAAGAATAAGAAGAATAGCTAAGATCATCTCAATCTTTCACTTCAGTTGAAATATGACAAAAGATCTCTGCATTTCAGGCAGTGAAATGCAGAGAGGAATTAAACTACGGTTTAAACTTATGTGTCAAACCTCAGCTTGGCAGAATAGAAACCCCTGAAGGTGATAGATTGAAAGATCTAGTGTTTTGGATTGAAATGTGCATCTCCACGTAAACCAGAAAAAGAAGTGGATCTAACCTCAAGTTTCAAGTTTTAGGTAGCTGGAGTACCTAAAAAAAGGCGTATGTAGGCATCTACAAATTTGTATTTATGGAAAATTGACTAAATGAACACATTAAAAAATGTGACAAGATAGAAGATGAATAATCTAGGGGAAGAAGATAAAATAGAATAAATGAATCATATACCATTTTAAAAGAACATATTTTTTTTATTTTTAAAGTGTTCTGAATTTAAGGAAAAAATTTTGTAACAGTAACATGACTTTCAGAATATTTGTAACAGTAAAAGCAAATAAATCCTATAAATACTCACCAAATGTCATATTTCAGCCCCCTTTATTCAAGCTAGAAAGCATTCAAATTTATTCTGGATGAGAAGAGCAAAACAAGTTAATAATCTGAGTCAATATTATGAAAATCAGAGTGGGCTAAAAAAATTAAAGCTGTGCAAACCTTTTTTAATAGTTCATGCCAACTTTTTAAAGGTTGGCATGGAACTGAAAACGCTTTTTTCAGGATTTTTAATATTCAATATTTCACATTCACTGAAAAATAGTAACTTGAGCTTAATATTCAGAAGTCATTGGATAGTTGTGTTTGAAATACTACAAATAAAGAAATTCACAGAAAGAGTGGACAATTACCTGGAACATGAAGAATATGATGAGACCCAGAATTAGTAAGAGTCTGAAATGATATGACTTATTCTTTTCTTTATTTCTGAAGTCTCCAAGGTAGAAAGACTAAAAAAAAAAAAATTATTAGTAGGTAAACCAGAAGAATTAACTTTCTTCAGAACAGAAAATTAAAAAATTCCTAGGTAAAAGGAATAGAAATAAAAAGAGATCATAAGCCAATGTTCTTCTCTCAACTATGTCCTTTTGAAATATATATCTTGTCATCAGGGCTTACTTTCAGTGAACTCAGTGGCTTATTAGTTTACAGAAGGAGAAAGAAAAGTGGTGTACAATGTAATTGCTCACCACTTGCTGAGTGATGCACAGCCAGGCCCTGAGTATCAATCTCCACCCCAGAAAACTCTCCTCAGATTATACACTGTAGAATGGAATAGCTTTTCAGCTGATTTGGGTCTGTTGTCCTGGCCATGGTCCCTCACAGCTTCTTGTGCATCTCCTTGATGACAGAGCATGGAAACTGAAAAGTCCTTGACTTGCGATAAGTGCTAATTAGCAAAAGCTAAAACATCTGTATGTTATCAACATTATTGTCATACTAAATCCAAACCACAGCACTCTACCAGCTACCAAGAAGAAAATTAACTCCATCCCAAACAAAAACAGGACATGCAGTCCCTCTCCTGTCTGAGGTTCACATCTGCTAACTAGCCTATCCCATCCTCCAGATTAGGAGTAGTGCCTCCTTCCAGCATATTTGCCAGCTTCTAAAAGTAGAAGCCATCCTGCCTCCCTCCTCTAAGACACTACTGTTGTCTCCGCTACCTCTTCTCTTAATGGAACGTAACATTCAAAAAGCAGACCAACAAACAAAATTAATTGTCTGTCACATCCAAAATCCTATTTTATGGCTTGCACGGCCTTTTCTCAGTCTGTATGCACAAAGCACGTATCTCCACAGATAACACGTTACACATACTTGCAAGAGTACCAATGATGTGGGATGGTACTTTCACTAGTGAGTCAGTGAAACATTCCTCCTTCAGCATGCTGGCTGAGATACATGCAGCTATAGCAGATTCAGAGGGTACACCTGGTTCATTCTCACAGTGTTATGCATTCCCTAATTCTCCAGAGTTGGTGCAGTTTTCCAGGAATTAAATATTTTAGATTTGTTGAGAAATTTTTCTGTGAAGTCAATGGCAGTCTATTCAGTAGGTATATTGAGTTGGACTGCACATTTGCATAATGATTTTCAGCTGAAAGCCAAATATCTCCGTTCAAAACATATGTCTGTGTCCACCTCACGATCAAGGAAGCTGATTACAATATAAGGGTCCAATGAACCACAAGAAGATTTCAGCATAATGTAAAGCCACAATTTTTACTGAATCCAGAAGTAATTTTGTCATTACCTTCAAAACAGCTAAGCTATTACTTCAAGTCTTAGTGTAGTCAGATTTATTTTCCAGAAACTAAAGCATGCTGTCTTTCACCAACAGCTGATCAGTTGTATTATATATGTCCCTATCATCCATGGTGTAAAGTATAATTAGAATTTTATTTTAGAAAAGTTTATAAGTGAATTTAAATCTCCAGTTGTTGCCAAATTAACCTTTAATATTGTTGCCAAGTAATTCTCTTAAAAAAAAAAATACATGTTGCTAAGAAAATAATGCTATTTATTGAAAAATCATCCTTTAAAAAGCTGGACTTCAACATATTTTCAGGTCCAGTAAGTTAGTGACATAGTCTCAGATAGTTTAAATCAGGCTTATTTATTTGTTAATCTTGAATGACTTCTGAAGAAGGATTAGCTACACGCAAGTTTGACATTTTAGTAGCTATCTGCTTTTGATATGTGGCAGAAAAGCCAGACAGACTTTTAATCAAAGCTAGATATAGAAATTTTCAGATCTGTAATACATAGCTCTAAATGATCACAATTTGTTTTCCTGGGGTAAAAGACATAAACATATTTAATTCTTAGAGTGATCAAATATAAACATAAGATAGTCTTTTAATTACTTTAGCATATATTCTTTATTTGATGTAGAAGCAAATACACGCTTAATTTTGTGAATATTTAGTAAATACCATAATATGTTTCATTATAGAAGATTTTGAAACATTTACAAAGTTATGTTTACTTTTGAAAGAATGAGACAAAGGAGGATTTTGGTCAATGGCCTGAAATACCATGACAACCAAGCCTAATATCTGTCTATCTGAATTTAAAATGTCTCCATCTCTCTACCAAGCTTATTAAGCACTTATACATGCACTTCTGCACAGTGCACACAGGCCAGGGATAGATGTCAGACTTGAACCTTTCGGCCTAGTGGACACTACAACCTCTGCAACACTCAGAACCTCTTTGTGGGTGTAAAGGAAGCATTTAGATTGCTGAGATATTCTTCCTGGCTGAGTCTCTGTATAATGTTTGTATAGCTGGATGAAGAGTGATTATTTCTTCTGGCAAACAAAGGCAGTCTATATTTATTTGGTTACTTCTTTCTTTAGAAGACAACTCTAATGGTTGTTGGCTAAAAAGTGAATGATCTCTTTTTTATCTTCCTTCATTGTCACTCTTGCACATCTTCTGAATAACTTAAGAAATATGACTAATTTAGTCTTCTCACAATTTAGTGAGGTAGTTGTCTGTGTCTCACTTATGAACAACCATGGTATATTTTGATTTTGCTTTCTACAAGGCAGCTGCTGACACAGCATGTGAATCATTACATTAGCAGTAATCGCATTGTCCCTATTAGATAGCTGCAAACATTCCTGTTTGGTAATATATTTGTCTCTATTGTGAGAGCAAATGTAATGTAATCTACCAGTTCTGAGTGATAGTTGGAATAAAACAAATACCATAGAAACGAGGGACTCAGTTTGAGAAACAATTGACTAGTTATCACTTCACAACTCAGTTTTCATGTATTGTTGTCTCTTGTGGTAAAGAGGCTTGATAATCTAAACTCAAAATATGATCTTCATATGTCTGAAAGCTGCAGCTCACATGGCAACGACCTGAAGAAAGAGGAAGCTTGGCAATGTTCTAACAACTTTGATGCCTACTGAATCTTAGTCACGTGACATAGTCCTATATGTACTTGAATTTCTTACTTGGTGTCTGCAAGCCCAAGCTGTCATATTGTTTCATGCACCATAAGTAAACCATGTCAGTATCTACTGTTACTGGTCCCTTACACATCTGTTATCCGATTTTTAATCTGGTTTTTTTTTTAGCTTATTCTTCCTTCATAGCTATTACTTCCTTTTGATTTTCCTCCTTGTGATTTGTGTAAGAAACACTCTTGTTGCTATACCTTTCTATTAATAATTAAACCCTCAGTTTTGATCATAATAGATAACCATGCTGGTTTCCATAGTAGCTTGTATGGGACTGTTTTGGATTTGT
>WBNH01000292.1:78977-91615 GCA_013401255.1 Urocolius indicus | reverse complement strand
CACCGTGCTGGGGCAGAGCAAGGTTTGAAACACAGCTCAGCTTTGCAGCTTTGCTCCATTTGGGAAGCAGATGCTGGGGAAGGGGTGGAGGGGAGGGGGGGTTAAAACTCCATGCAGATTGCTCCCTGATGCCTGTGTATCCCTTTGCTGTCCCTCTCCTCTTTTATCAGCCCCTTCCCACCCTCTTTCAGGTGGTTTTCTTGGCTTGTGCAGGGAGATGGGGATTGAATCAGAGCAGGAGGATGAAGCACATGGTGCATTGGGAGGGCTTGTGCTCTGTCCAACCTGGGAGATCTGGTCTAGGGGGAGACTAGAGAGGGAGTGGTGGGGGGAAAGGGATGTCTCTCCCTCGCCTTTCCTTTCTTTTCTCTTTATTTTTACAGCTTGAAGTTAGAATGTGAAAAGCTGGCAACAGAAAAAACAGAAATCCAGCGTCATTATGTGATGGTGAGTGAGCTCCACCTGGAAGGAGGAGGGCAGTGGGAGGGGGTATCTCCTCTGAGCCATCAAAGGCTATGCAGCTCTGGGATGCTTTGGGCTTCCCCTTTTTGCTTTGGAGTTGTGTGACCAGGCCCTGAGATCTGGTTCCTGTGGCTGTCATTGTCTGGTTTTATCCTTCCCCTCCCCATCACCACCAAAAGGAAGCGTGGGGTGTGCGAGCAGGGCTGGCTGCCACAGCTTGTGGTGGTGAAGCTGCTCTTGTGTGGGTTGTCTCCTTTTCTACTGATGTTGAGTTAGGAGCTGGGGACCATCTTCTCCACCTGGCCTGGCCACAGCAGGAGTGGTTGTGGCCAGACTGACCCTGCATGCCAGTGCTGGAGGGGATTGTCTGACTGTGAGTCTCCCTGGGCTCCCCAGCCCTGCTGATGCTGCCTTCTCTCCCTCACAGTACTATGAGATGTCCTATGGCCTGAACATCGAGATGCACAAACAGGTGAGTCTAAGAGGGACAGGAGCATTGTCCCAGCTCCCCTGTCCCTGTTTCCCATCCCTACCTTGCCATCTGGGCCCTTTGGGGTTGTCCTTTCCCTTGGAAAGCATGGGAAGTTGCTCCTTGCCTTAGCTGAGAAGGGTTGTGCTTGTGGGGGATGTGCTCCCTTGGTGCTTTAGGAGCTTTGTGTCGTGGCCTTGGCCCATCTCAGTTCTCCTCACATGTGTGGGAGCTGCTGTTTTGCTTGCTGGCTTCAGGGTGAGTGTTCCTGGCTGGCATGTGATGCATTTGTTGTGAACAAGGGAGCAGTGGTGGAGGACTCGTGCTTCCATGGCTGCTCTCACCCTTTGTGAGCAGCCTCTTGGGCATTGTGGTGGAGGAGACCAGCTCCTGTGTGCTGAGGGGTGCAAGGTGATGGGTACCTCTGGCTTGTTGCCTTTGCAACTTGGGCAGTGCCAGCTGGCCCTGGGGGCAGCTCTCCTGGAGGCTGAGGCTAAAGGAGCATCCTGAGATGGGAAGGAGAGGGTCTGCACATCTCCATTTGCTGCCTCTGCATCCCTCCTTCCCTCTCATCCTCGTGCTGTGCTGAGCTCTGGGTCACAGCTGCTCTGAGACAGAAGGTTTCTTCTCATCTATTTTTCAAGAGGCTGCAGAGGAGCCTGCTGAGGTGTGCAGCAGCCATGGCCTCCTTCCTTCCCACCGCATACCCTGCCACTGCCAACTGTTGCTCTGGAGTTGGGTGGCACAGGGGGGGTGCCAATTCCACACCCNCCCCCCCCCCCCACCCCCCCCCAAGCACAGGGTAAGCTTGTGGCTACTTGGCCCAGCTTTGTGCTTGCCAGCTGAACATTTCTGCTGCTGGCCGAGGAGGAGGAGGAGGAGGAGGAGGAGGAGGGAGGCACAAAGCTACCCTTGCAAGGGATGATGCTAAGGGTCTACCCCAGCCTGGCACTCCCTTTCCCTTGAGGCTATGTGCTCTTTCTCTCATCTGGCTGCTTGGTTCTCCCTTGGCCTTTCCAGGCTGGTGTTTGCTGCCAGGCCCAGGTGCTGCTGGCTGCCTGCCAGGGAGCTGTCTGCACTTTTAACAAGGGCCCTGTAAGTCTGTTCTGACAGCCAGCAGCCATTGTGTGAAAAATGGGAGCTGCCTGTGCAGGGAGCTGTGGGTTATCACCACTGCAGGGAGATCAAGTTGCCATCTCTCTCTCTCTCTCTCTCTCTCCTTCTTTCTCTTTCCTTCCCTCAAATCTGGCTCTGTTCATGGGCAGAGATCCTGAGCATCCTCAGCTGCCCCAGGACACCTGAGGAAGTGTTTGTCTCCTTGGCAAAGGCAGGGTAGTGCCATGATGCAGTGTTTCCATCCTCATTACCTCCAGCCCAGCAGCCCCCAGTGCTCAGGCCACTGGCACCAGTAAGATCCCAGACACTGGTATTGCTTTTACCCTGGATTTCTTTAGAGGGAATTGAAGCTGTTGGGAGCTGTGGGGCTGGCTGTGGTGGTCCAGCTCTTCAGGCAGCCTCAAGCTCAGCAGGGGAGAGGCTCAAGGCGGGAATGAGCAAGGAGATGTTAAATTTTGGATGCTTGTTTTGGTTTTGGCATGGAAAAGAGCCTGGAGCTTTTTATAAACCCACCTCCCCCAAATCTGCCTGGCCTTGGACTTGCTCAACCACGAGCCAGAGGGGAGGTNGGAGGGCTGGGCTGCAAACAGCATGATCATTTTTCATGCTGAGAGCGTTAAAGTGCCAGTAAATTGCCCATTAACGAGTGCGAGTGAATTGGAGGCAGCTCTCCCCAAGGAGCTGCTGCCCATCAGTGCATTAGGGAAGAGAATCCATCACTGGCGGCCCCGGGAGACAGCTAAATCCTTCCCAGAACTGCCGCCTGCCAAATCTCTTTGCTCTCCCCCCCCCCCCCAACCCCCCGCCCTTTGCTTTGCTTTTCTTTTCTTTCTTTTTTTTTCCCCCTCCTCTTTCTCCCCTCCCTGGGAAGGGGAAGCGAGGGCGGGGGCTGGCTCCTTTCAGCTCTCTGCAGCTCTGCAACAAACGGCTGGCTGGCTGCTGGGGACAGAGGGATAAAGGGCTGGCAGCGGCTCAGAGCTCTCTGCAGCCCCCCTCTCCTTTGGCAGCAGGGTACAGGAGATGTCCCCGAGGGTACCAGGGAGGGGGAAGGTCCAAGGGTTCAGCTTTGCACTCTTTTTGTCTCGTCCTGGGATTAATAAGAGGGTTTGGGTTTGTGTCTTTCTCAGCCCTGTGCTGACTCTGTAATGCTTCCATCCTCTGAGCTTGTGGGAGCTTGGGACAGCACCTTGCCCAGAGCATCCCCAGCCTGCCCAGGGCATCCCCAGCCTGCCCAGAGCATCCCCAGCCTGCCCAGGAGCAAAGGACACTTGGGTTTAGGAAGAGCTGCTGATCTCTACCCCATCTGTGGTCGCTGAGGTTGGGTGCCTGTGCCTGCATGATGAGGGACAGTGTGGGTGTCTCTGCTTGTTGTCTTGAGCTGTGTCTCCTCTCTCACCGATGGCTCAGGACAAGAATCTGACCCTGCAGCCCTTGGTGAGGGTTTCTCCTCAGAGATGTGTCTGTGGGGCTGGGGAAGGCTGGATGTTTGTGCTCTCTCCCATAGCCCAGGACACGCTGTGTGAGGCTGGTGGGGGACCATGCCCAGGCTGGGGGTGAAATGGGAGCACAGCATGGCATGCTGCTGCTCTCTCTCCCTGTGCTCACTGCTCCTGATTGCCTGTGGCACTCAAGTGTTGCAGAAAAACAGCAGCTGGAAGGAGAGCACCTCTCCAGGGCTCCCTGCAGGCCAGGAGAGAGGCAATTAGCAGCCGTGGTGCTGGCAGGAGGCAGCGTGGAGGGCGGAAAGGAGGCTGCTTGGGGCCCTGACCTGCAGGCCAGGGGTGGCTCTGGGTGGCATGAGCCATGGGAGGAGGTGGGAGCCACCCTGGGGGCTCTCAGGATGGAGGTGATGATGCTAGGCTCATGTTTTCAAAGGGAAGCAGCTTTCCTGGTAACCCCCTGGGGTGTTTCTGCTCTTTGGTGCTGAGCAGCAGCTGTTGGGGGGCCAAGCACCAGCACAGGATGGATGGAGGGGGGAAGGTCTGGCTGGCTGAGGAGCAGCCTTGGCATTGGGAGCTGCCCAGTTCTGCCCCTTGCCCTGATGGACACTGCTGCCCTGATGGGCACTAACCTTATCTCCCACTGTCAGACAGAGATTGCGAAGCGGCTCAACGTGATCTGTGCCCAGCTCATCCCTTTCCTGTCTCAGGAGGTGAGTTGTGCTACAGGGCCTGGCATTGCCCCCTTTCCTTAAAGAAACAAGGCTGCCCCCAGGCCTGTTTGCTGCAGGAGGAGGTTGCCTGGTGCTGATCTCCTCCTCCTCATCCTCCTCCTCTCCCCACAGCACCAGCAGCAAGTGGTCCAGGCCGTGGAGCGTGCCAAGCAGGTGACTATGACCGACCTGAACGCGGCGATTGGGGTAGGTCAAACCTCTCCCCATCCCTCCCCAGCACCCTCCCTCCCTCCCCAGCACCTTATCCAGCCTGTGGCACCTCCATAGCGCATGGGGCTTGGCTGCTACACCCTGTCTTGAGTGGCTTATCCCACCCATGGCTGAGTCAGGAGGGGGCAAAGCCAGGCTGAGTTGGGGGCCAAGCAGGGTACAGGGGTGACAGTTGGTGTGTGTCACTGTGTGCTGGTGCCCTGTGGCCTGGATGGAGGTGAGGAGTTGCCACTATCCCCACACCTTGGTTATTCACTCATATGGGGATATCGGTACAAGCCAGGGGAGGTTGAGGTTGGAGCTGAGGCAGAACTGTTTCCCTGAGAGGGGTGTCAGCCCCTGTGCCAGGCTGCCCAGGGAGCTGGGGGAGTGCCCAGCCCTGGAGGGATCCCAAAGGCGTGGGGCTGAGGTGCTGAGGGCTATGGGTCAGTGCTGGGCTGGGCAAGGTGAGGGACTGCAGCAGCTTCCAGGGCTTTTCCACCCCAAATGATTCTGTGATCTCTTACCCATCCCAGTAGCTCCTGTCTCAGGCTGGGAGGAGGCAGAGGGAGGGATATGGTGGTGGGGAGGAGCAGCCTCTCCTTACCCAGTGGTTGCCCTGACATGGCCCTTGGGCTCTGTTCTCTTCCCACTCCTCT
Source organism: Urocolius indicus (assembly GCA_013401255.1). NCBI lineage: Eukaryota > Metazoa > Chordata > Aves > Coliiformes > Coliidae > Urocolius > Urocolius indicus. Next base: position 86,547 of record WBNH01000292.1, on the reverse strand, counting down.
CCAGCACCAGCTCCAGACCCAGCACCTCTCCCACCACGCTCCTCCCATCCCCCTGAACCCCCATCCATCTGGGATGCAGCACACCAGCCTGGCTGGCATCAGCAGTGCCTCAGGGCTGCTGGCACTCTCGGGGGCACTGGGTGCCCAGGCCCAGCTCCTCGCCAAAGATGACCGAGGGGTCCACGACACTGAGCCCAGAGGTGAGTGTGGGGAGACAGGAGCAGGCTGGGGGTGAGAGGAAGGTTGGGGTTTTGGGGTGACCTTCCTGGCAGCAGCCAAAGCTGGGGACTGGTGGTGGTGGGGAGGCCCTGGGGTTGGGGGCCAGGGCTGGGTGAGAGGCAGCTTGTCTCTGCCTTGGGGTTCCCAACTGGGTTGGCAAAGCAGAAGGGTTTGGATGGGGAATGTTTTGCCTTGGGGGAGGGGAGTGGTGTGGGTTGGGGAGGGGGGCCCAGGACCACCCTGTGCTGCTGTAGTGCTCTTGGTGGTGGCACAGCGTGTCCCTCCTTCCCTCCTTCTCCTGCTGCTCCAACGGCGACAGAGCGAGACCCCGGCCCTGTAAGTGCCTTTTTGCTTCTCTTGCACCATTTCCCTTCAGCTTTGCCTGTGGGGGACCCTTTCCCCACATTGTATGGGCAAACCGTGCTGTGCCCGTTCCTTCTCCCCCTCCACCACTTCCCCNCCCAGGCCTGTTTGCTGCAGGAGGAGGTTGCCTGGTGCTGATCTCCTCCTCCTCATCCTCCTCCTCTCCCCACAGCACCAGCAGCAAGTGGTCCAGGCCGTGGAGCGTGCCAAGCAGGTGACTATGACCGACCTGAACGCGGCGATTGGGGTAGGTCAAACCTCTGCCCATCCCTCCCCAGCACCCTCCCTCCCTCCCCAGCACCTTATCCAGCCTGTGGCGCCTCCATAGCGCATGGGGCTTGGCTGCTACACCCTGTCTTGAGTGGCTTCTCCCACCCATGGCTGAGTCAGGAGGGGGCAAAGCCAGGCTGAGTTGGGGGCCAAGCAGGGTACAGGGGTGACAGTTGGTGTGTGTCACTGTGTGCTGGTGCCCTGTGGCCTGGATGGAGGTGAGGAGTTGCCACTATCCCCACACCTTGGTTATTCACTCATATGGGGATATCGGTACCAGCCAGGGGAGGTTGAGGTTGGAGCTGAGGCAGAACTGTTTCCCTGAGAGGGGTGTCAGCCCCTGTGCCAGGCTGCCCAGGGAGCTGGGGGAGTGCCCAGCCCTGGAGGGATCCCAAAGGCGTGGGGCTGAGGTGCTGAGGGCTATGGGTCAGTGCTGGGCTGGGCAAGGTGAGGGACTGCAGCAGCTTCCAGGGCTTTTCCACCCCAAATGATTCTGTGATCTCTTACCCATCCCAGTAGCTCCTGTCTCAGGCTGGGAGGAGGCAGAGGGAGGGATATGGTGGTGGGGAGGAGCAGCCTCTCCTTACCCAGTGGTTGCCCTGACATGGCCCTTGGGCTCTGTTCTCTTCCCACTCCTCTCCAGCACCAGCTCCAGACCCAGCACCTCTCCCACCACGCTCCTCCCATCCCCCTGAACCCCCATCCATCTGGGATGCAGCACACCAGCCTGGCTGGCATCAGCAGTGCCTCAGGGCTGCTGGCACTCTCGGGGGCACTGGGTGCCCAGGCCCAGCTCCTCGCCAAAGATGACCGAGGGGTCCACGACACTGAGCCCAGAGGTGAGTGTGGGGAGACAGGAGCAGGCTGGGGGTGAGAGGAAGGTTGGGGTTTTGGGGTGACCTTCCTGGCAGCAGCCAAAGCTGGGGACTGGTGGTGGTGGGGAGGCCCTGGGGTTGGGGGCCAGGGCTGGGTGAGAGGCAGCTTGTCTCTGCCTTGGGGTTCCCAACTGGGTTGGCAAAGCAGAAGGGTTTGGATGGGGAATGTTTTGCCTTGGGGGAGGGGAGTGGTGTGGGTTGGGGAGGGGGGCCCAGGACCACCCTGTGCTGCTGTAGTGCTCTTGGTGGTGGCACAGCGTGTCCCTCCTTCCCTCCTTCTCCTGCTGCTCCAACGGCGACAGAGCGAGACCCCGGCCCTGTAAGTGCCTTTTTGCTTCTCTTGCACCATTTCCCTTCAGCTTTGCCTGTGGGGGACCCTTTCCCCACATTGTATGGGCAAACCGTGCTGTGCCCGTTCCTTCTCCCCCTCCACCACTTCCCCTGAGCATCTTCCTCCTCCTCCTCCTCACACCTGAGCTGAAGGCTCAAGCTGGTGGCACGTGGGGGCTGTGCTGGGCCCCTCTGTGTCCCAGGAGGCAGCTGCAGCTCTGCTTTGGTGCTGCCTGTCCTGGTCACAGTGGCTTGTGGCCCTTAAAACTGTGTCCCTTTGTCTCCCCCCCAGAGCTCCCTGGCACTGCCCAACGGGGAGAGGGCACGAGCCATCTCTGAGTACCTGAGCAGCAGCAGCAGCAAGAAGAGGAAGGTGGAGGAGAAGGATTTCATTACGGACTACGTGAGCCCCAGGGAAGGGGGGCTGGGGGGAAGGGGCACTGGGGAAGGGGGGGAACATCTCTATCCCCTCCTGTGGGACAATATGCTGAGCTGCCCACACCTCTGGGCACTTCCCAGGCAGGAACAAGGGCAGCCTCAGCTTGTTTTGGCTCCAACTCTGCTCTGTGTTTCAGGGCAGCGACGCAGACAAAAGTGAAGACAACTTGGTGGTGGATGAGGTGAGTGCCAGGGGCATGGCAGAGGCTGGCCTGGGTGTGTGGTGCCCATGAAAGGGGCTGCCAGGCTGTGTGAAGTGGAGATGGGGCAGCACAGGGAGGTGACAGTGGGACCCTGGAGTCCTTCTCCTGCCTGCTCTGCTGCTTTGCTGACCTCCCTCCCCTTATTCCCCAGGATCCCTCTTCACCTCACAGTGTCCATTCCTACTCATCCCGGGAGAATGGGGTGGAGAAGGTCCCTCTGGGAAGGAAGGAGGCTGTACCCCTCAGCCCAACCTCCATGGCCTCCTCCAGCAGCACGTCCCCATCTCAGAGCAAGGACGTGCCCACGGTACGTGTGCTGAGTGAGGCAGCTGAGGAGCTTCCCTTGAGGGCTGTGTGCTTGCTGCCTGGGCTCAGCCTCCCTCCAAACCTTCAGGGTGAGGGTGATGCTGAGGGGACAGGGAAGGCTCTTGCTGCAGCAGGGCAGGGATTGTCCCCTGTGCTGGGCCCTGGGGAGGCTGCAGCTCCAGGGCTGTGTTCAGTATTTGGGCCTCTCACTGCAATAAAGACACTGAGGGGCTGAGTGTGGCCAGAGCCAGGCACAGAGCTGGGGAAGGGGCTGGAGCACAAGGGTGCTGGGGAGGGGCTGAGGGAATGAATGGGGGTGTTGAGCCTGGAGAAGAGGAGGCTGAGGGGAGACAGGAGCACTCTCTGACACTCCCTGACAGGAGGCTGCAGGGAGCTGGGAGTCGGTGTCTTCTCTCCAATAACAAGTGACAGGACAAGGGGAAATGGGTTGGAGTTGCCCCAGGGGAGGTTGAGGCTGGAGCTGAGGCAGAACTGTTTCCCTGAGAGGGGTGTCAGCCCCTGTGCCAGGCTGCCCAGGGAGCTGGGGCAGTGCCCAGCCCTGGAGGGATCCCAAAGCCGTGGGGCTGAGGTGCTGAGGGCTGTGGGTCTGTGCTGGGCTGGGCAGGGTGAGGGGAGGGCTGGGACTGCAGCAGCTTCAAGGCCTTTGCCAAGCCAGGTGACTCTGATTCTGTGACCCTCACTCACCCAACCCCTGCAGCACTGCCTTGGGCTGCCCTCAGGGGTGAGAAACAAAGATCAGACCACAAAGAGACCCCTTCCCCACCAAAGTTAGAGCAGGATGGTATCTGTCAGCTCTCCCTTCTCTCTCCCTGGCAGGTGGAGAAGGCAGGGACACCCAGCCTCAAGTCCAGCACCCCCACCTCGCAGGGTGATGCCTCAGCCCCAGGCTCCAGCAGTGCCCAACAGTTCCGCCCAGCCACCGCCAAGGCTCCCGTGGACCCGCTGGGTGAGCTGAGCCTTGCCAGGTTCCCCCATCAGCTCTGGTCCTGCTGAATCCTGGAGCCTCATCATCCCTTCACGCTGCTTTTTTTCCCCCCCCTGGCAGCCCTGGGCTTAAGGAACCCTCTGGGAGTGCAGAGCCCTTACTCAGCTGCCTTCAGCATGGCTCATTCCACAGTGAACGGGGACATGGCCGGCAGCGGGGCATACGCCAGCCTCCACCTCATGTCCCCTCAGCTCAACGGCGCCGCGGCCGCTGTGGGAGCTGCTCCCTACGGCCGCTCCCCTCTGGTACGTGAAGCTGTTCCCATGGGAGTGTGTTGTAGGGGAGCTTTGGGGGGGGTCAACAGAGCTGCCTTCACTCCTTTGTTGTCCCTTCTTAGGTTGGCTACGACCCACACCCCCACATGCGTGTGCCGGGGCTGGCGGCCGGCGTGCAAGTGGGGACGGCGACGGGGAAGCCGTAAGTGAGGGGTTTGTGTGGGGATGGGGTTGTGCTGGGAGAGCAGGGAAAAAAGAAGGGGAGGGTTAGAGATTCAAACTGGGAGGTGCAGGTGGCTCAGGGACAGTCGGTGTGATAAGCACAGCCCAAGGAGCAGCCGTCCCTGGGCGGTGACAAGCTGTGGTGTAGCCAGCAGAAGCCACCCAGGTCACGACTCCAAGCTGTGATGTGGCTCTGTGTTCTCCCAATACCATCCTCAGCTGCTTCTCCTCCTTTGCTCTGCTTCTTTCCTCAGTGCATACTCCTTCCACGTCAGTGCTGACGGGCAGATGCAGCCGGTGCCTTTCCCACCCGACGCCCTGCTGGGCTCCGGCATCCCCCGGCACGCGCGGCAGCTCCACAGCCTGAGCCACGGCGAGGTGGTTTGTGCTGTCACCATCAGCAACTCCACCAGACACGTCTACACTGGGGGCAAAGGCTGTGTGAAGGTGTGGGATGTAGGGCAACCTGGGACCAAGACAGCCGTGGCTCAGCTGGATTGTTTGGTAAGGAGCAATGTGTCACTACTCTGGCTCCTCTGTGCTGTGGGGAGGAAGGGTCTGGGGGCTGAGTGCCAGGGAAGAGTCACAGTGGTGTCCATCATCAAGCATTGCTTCTTGGGAAGAACTCAAGTTGCCCCAGGGGAGGTTGACCTGAGGCAGAACTGTTTCCCTGAGAGGGGTGTCAGCCCCTGTGCCAGGCTGCCCAGGGAGCTGGGGCAGTGCCCAGCCCTGGAGGGACCCCAAAGCCGTGGGGCTGAGGTGCTGAGGGCTGTGGGTTAGTGTTGGCTGGGAAGGGTGAAGTCAGGGCTGGGGCTCCAGGACCTTCAAGGCCTTTGCCAACTCAAATGAGTCACTGATTCTAAGTGGGGGTGATGTGAGGCTGCATGGAAGGGATGGTGGCTCTGCTGCCAGTGTGCCACCCTACACTGCTCCCCCCACCTCCTCACATCTTGGCATTGCTTTGTCTGACAGCACTTGCCCTGAAACAAGCCCTTGCAGTTTCAACCCCTTGGTCAGACACTTTGTTTGGGCCAGGCTCTCATAGGTTGAAGCATCATTCTCATTCAGCTCTGTCCTTATTCCTGCTGTTGCTTGTGTGAGTCTGGCTGGAGGGAGAACTCCCATTCCTTTGAAAAAACAAATGCAATGCACTGTCAGACCACAGCAACTCACCAGAGCTCAGCTGGAGGCACAGGCAACACCTTGAGAGGACTTTTAACCCATGTTCTTTTGAGGTTTATTTTAAATGGGTTGCTTGGAATTAAAGTCCCTGAGCTTTGCTTTTTGAACAGCCCAAACCCATGTTGTCTCTCCTTGGCTTGTTGGCCTTGAGGCCTGTGCAGAGCTTGAGAAATGTTCCTCCTGGATGGTGCTGACCTTGAAGATACAGATGCACAAACGAGGGGCTGAGTCATGGTGATTTCAAACTGCATCAGAAATCCAGGAGAGGGAAGGAAAATGATGCTGTTAATGCTCAGAGCCACGGGCTGCAGCAGCTCCTCATCTTTTCCAGGCCTGGGCTGTGTCTGGCAGGCAGCTGCTGGGGTGAAGTTGTCCCCAAAGCCCTTCATAGTGCAGTCACAACCTTAAAGGGATAATCACACTGGCCAAGTGGGCTGCACAGTCACCTCTACCCCAGCTCTACTGTCCCAGGAGGGGTGGCTGGGGGATCTTCCTGACAAACTGCTGGCCCTGGGCTGACCAGACAGTCAGGGATTGGGGACAGAACTGGGGGCAGCTCGATGGGATTCTCCTTCTTCCACTCTAGAACCGTGACAACTACATTCGCTCCTGCAAGCTGCTCCCTGATGGCAGGAGCCTGATTGTGGGAGGGGAGGCCAGCACCCTGTCCATCTGGGACCTGGCAGCCCCCACCCCTCGTATCAAGGCTGAGCTGACCTCCTCTGCCCCTGCCTGCTATGCCCTGGCCATCAGCCCTGATGCCAAAGTCTGCTTCTCCTGCTGCAGCGACGGCAACATCGTGGTGTGGGACCTGCAGAACCAGACCCTGGTGAGGTGAGCACAGGGTTTGAGGAGCATGGGAAGAGCTGCTTGGAGGAGAGAGGGAACTCTCCAGGACTTTCCACCCTCCCCACAGTGTAACTTTGGCCTGGGAGTGGGGACAGTCCCTGGGATCTCCTGCTCCTCGCTGCTGGGTGCTGCCCTGGGTTATACTCTGCACTGACAGCCCTCACGACTGTACCCTTGCCCTCTCTTTCCCTTCCCACCCCTCTTTCCCAGGCAGTTTCAAGGCCACACAGATGGTGCCAGCTGCATTGACATCTCTAATGATGGCACCAAGCTGTGGACAGGAGGGTTGGACAACACCGTGCGCTGCTGGGACCTGCGCGAGGGCCGACAACTGCAGCAGCACGACTTCAGCTCCCAGGTCAGGGCTGGGACCTCCATGGTGCTGTCTGATACCTCCTGTGCCTTTGCCTCACCTTGTTCCTTCTCCTCCAGATCTTCTCCCTGGGTTACTGCCCAACAGGAGAGTGGCTGGCAGTGGGCATGGAGAGCAGCAACGTGGAGATCCTGCACGTCACCAAACCTGACAAGTACCAGCTGCACCTCCACGAGAGCTGTGTCCTCTCCCTCAAATTTGCCTCCTGTGGTAGGAACTCCTGTCCCAGCCTCAGCTCTGGAGCCCTGGGGCTGGATCCCTCTTCTTCTGGCTGCTGGTAGTCAGCCTGGTCTCATGGGAATGCAAATGGGATCCCACAGAGAAAGGAGGGGAGGAGGGGGGGGTCTGTCCCCTCCTGGAGCAACATCCATGGGCTGCCCTCTCAGCTTTATTGTCCCAGGACTCCCCTTTGTGGTCCTTAAATCAGTCCCTTGGCTAATGAGGGAGGAGCAGACACACAGCCTGGGCATGATTTGCTGCAGGAATTGAGCTGGTAGGGGCTGGTTTGTCATAGAATCATTTGATTGTTAAAGCCCTTGAAGCTGCTGCAGTCCCAGCCCTCCCCTCACCCTGCCCAGCCCAGCACTGACCCACAGCCCTCAGCACCTCAGCTCCACGGCTTTGGGATCCCTCCAGGGCTGGACACTGCCCCAGCTCCCTGGTCAGCCTGGCACATGGGCTGACACCCCTCTCAGGGAAACAGTTCTGCCTCAGCTCCA
>WBNH01000292.1:36973-54419 GCA_013401255.1 Urocolius indicus | reverse complement strand
GGGGATGGGGATAGAGATGGGGTTGGGGGGGTCTCCCCGCCCCGCAGCCGCTGCCGAGGGTCGTTGGAGCCCGGGGTGGGGGGACGGGACATCGCCCGGGGAAGGGCTCGAGAGCCCGGCGGCTCCACGCGTGACCTTGGGCTCGTCCCGAGCCTCGGGGTACCCCCGTGGAGAGCCCGGCTTGTGGCTTTGGTGGGGGCTGAGACGTCCCGGCCGTGGCCCTTCCCCCCCCTTCCCCCACCGGGGGGAAGGTGGGACGTGGGGCGGTGTTCGGGGCTGCCTGAGCCCAGCGCTGTCTCCTTGTTGTTCAAGGGCTCCTCTCACCTGCCGCAGCAGCTGAAGTTCACCACCTCCGACTCCTGCGACCGCATCAAGGACGAGTTCCAGCTCCTGCAGGCCCAGTACCACAGGTAGGTGCTGCCCCGGCTCTGCCTTTGCCCCTCTCCCCGCAGCCTCTGGCACCACAAGTCGCTCTGAACCTTCTGCTTCATTCACATCTCTGCCTGGACCGAAGGGGAAACACCCCAAAGGGGAACCCACCGGTGTAGCTTAGGTCAGCTTTGGCTGGAGGTTGACCTAAAGGAGGGGGATTAGTCACGTCTGCTTGGGTACCCAGGGAGGAGGAGAACGTGCATCTCCCTTCTCCAGCCAAAGTCTCTCCTCTGAGCGTTGCTGGGCCAGGGCTGTGTGTGGAGGATTTCCAGGCCTCCCGTGTCTTGCTGGAAGTTTTCCTTGATTCTTCTCCCTGGCTGCTGCTCTTGGACAGCTGCAGGGAGCACTTCAGTCCAAAAAAGCTTCCTCTTTGCTGTGGGTGTGAGTGGAAATACTTGTGTTGACCCAAAAGCTGTTCAGTGCCAACCCATCGCTTTTGTGCCTCAAAGAAACCTCAAGCCCTTGGGTTAAATCAGCTGGGTGATGCCCCTCTGTCACGGGCAGCAGGCTGAGGGGCACCCAGTTGTGGTGGTAACCTCCACACCATGTGCTTGTGACTTCTCCCCTTGCCTGGGCAGAGCTTTGTGGTGGTGTTCTGGCAGCAAATCTGCTGGGAAATGGCTGTTCCCTGGTGGTCCCTGTGTCCCTGGGCAGTGCCAGCAAAGGGGAGTAGGGGAGCTCGAGAAACATGCCTGCTGGAAGGGAGGCCTCACCCCTACCCTCCCCAGTCCACCTCCTGAGCCTGAAATCTGCTCCAAAAGATGCAGGTTTTGTGGAGGTGAAGCTGTTTCTTGTTTGAAACCTAAAACCACAGCACGTGCTGGCTGCAGTTGCTTGGCTGGTGAGTTGGAGTCTCATAAAACACTGGGAGCAGCAGCAGTTTCTCTGAAGGGTGTGAAGGAGGGAGAGGAGGGGAAATAAAACCCGTCCTTTCTTCTGGAGGGATGTGCTAAAGGACTTTGGCCTCCCCCCAGCCCTGCACCACCATCCAGAAACGGACCTGGCTTTGGTTTTTGAAGTTGTAGTAGAACATCTCTTGAGTGCTAGAAGCTGTCATCAACTCCTGCAACCCTTTAAGGAACAGCAACCCCCCTCCCTGGGCAGCTCCCTCTGCTTCTCCCCAGCTTTCTGCTTCTCTCTGAAAGGCTTTGCCTGAGGGAGGTTGGGGTCCAGTTGCTTGATGGCCTTGTGCTGCTTCTCCTGAGTTGGTGGGACTTGAGCTGAGAAGGTGGGAGCAGGCATGGCACAGCATGACCCAGCTCTCACCCCCTCCTTGAGGGGTCTGCACAGTGGTGCCCATAGAAGCCAGGATAGGGCTGTGCAGGGAGCACTCCCTCTCTCTCTCACCTCCTCTTTGTGGGTTTTCTGACTGTTTTCTGGCTTTTTCAGCTTGAAGTTGGAATGTGACAAACTAGCCAGTGAGAAGTCAGAGATGCAGCGTCACTATGTCATGGTAAGGACTGGCCCTGGCACCTGGGAGGGGGGTGGGTGGCATGAGAGGGGTCTCAGCAGTGAGCAGCGCCTGGGTTTGGCCTGGCAGGGAGGCAACAGGTCCCTGGGCAAAGCTGGTGTTGGCTTTTCTATGTTTGGTTTTGTCTGCAGGCAGTGGAGTTGTTGAAAGGTGGGCAAGTGGGAGAGAGCTGTTGGATGGAGCAAAGTGGGGGGGCCCAGGGGGTGATTGCTTGGTGAGTGGTGTTGGGGGTCCTTGGCTGTGGCTACATGGCCCTGATCCCATTGCTCTGGGGCAGGCAGCAGCTCTTAAACACACTGCAGAAGGAGCTGCAGGATGCTGCTGTGCAGGCATCCAGGGACCCCAGCAGAGTCCCAGCTAGCGAAAGACCAAGCAGTGCTTTGAGGAGTGGTGAAGCTGAGAAACTTCCCCCTCCCCACCCCAAGCCTGGGCTGGGAGTTGGAGGCAGAAACCAGTGAGAACTAAACCCTCTGTACCTTCTTGTGCCCCTGGCAGCCTTGAGGAGCCAGGATGCTGGTGTATCCCAGCACAAAGGATGCCAACCTCAAAGCTACCTTTAGATATGAGACATGGTCCAGCCTTAGCTGTGACTGAAGAGAAATCTGCCAGGGAACAGCCATGTTGTTGTAGGCAGGGGGTTGGTTTGCCTGCCAGGTGATGCCTCTGCCTTCCCACGTGTGGAAAAGCTCTTGGAGCACAAGGGAGAGATACCAGGGGAGGCTGTGCTCTGTTCCTTTCCTAGCAAGGAGTTAACAGGAGGTTGTGATACTCTCCATAAAGATGAGCTGGTGCCTGCTTGCCAGCTGCTGCATCTGCCCTGGAAGGAAGAGATAAGATGTAGAAATTAATACAGCAGCTCTTCAGAGCAGAGATAGGACTTGAAACCCAGCAATAAGGAAGCTGACCCCTCCATCCTCCTACACTGCCTCTGTGTCCAGCCTCTGAGGCTGTGGGGAGCAAGGGGGCAAGGAGGAGGGTCACAACTTGCCTTATATCATGGAGAAACCTGCCCTGTTCTCACTGCTGATTGCTTCCTGGACCTTGCATCCTGCATGGAGACTCTTATCTCCAGGTGTGGCTGAGATATCTGTTATTTTCCAACCCCCTCCTCCTCTTTCATGTTGACAGTCACCAGAATGGAAGGAGGTTGGCAGCAGAGGGGAAGGGCTGGTGCTCGTGGTGCAGCGCTGCAGGCTCTGCCTGCCTGGAGCTCCCCACCACACTGAGTCACAGCAAGCAGAGAGCAGGGCTTCAGTCAATGTGCAACAGCTGCTCCAGCTGCTGGGATTTGGGTTTGGGGGATATTGTTGTTTTAAACAAGTCCCAGGGAGCAGCTTGAGGGTCGTTGGGCTCCTGTTTCCTGCTCAGTCTCCAGAATGCAAAGAAGCCTCAGGAGCCAGAGCAGATTGAGATTGTGTCAATGCCATGCTGGGGGCTTTGGTGTCAATACCAAAGCAGCAGTCATCATCATCTCCTGGAATGAAATGGGGTGGTTTGGTTGGTTGGGGTTTTATCTTTTACCTCCAGAAGAATCAGGATTGCAGCCTGTGAAGCTGCAGGAGGAGATTTCAAACCCTCTCCAACATCAGCCTTCAAACAGCTTCTTCCAGGGGTCAGGAATTAGCTTCTCCTGCCAATACATTGCTCTGGAACTGCCTGTTGCTGCTCTGTGTGTGTGTGTGAGGGGGGTTCTGGGTGGGGTTTTTATGTGTATATTTTGTTTGTGGGATGTTGGGGTGTTGGTTTTTTTTTCCCTCCACATAGCTCCTTCCCAAGCAGCTGGAGCTGTGTGCAGCTGGATGTGTTACTTGCTAGATGAAGCCCAGTTGTGATCTCTTCCATTTGCTGCTGAAGCAGCCACGTGGGCTTTAGGATGTCAGCCAGGCAGGGCTTGTACAGCCAGCCTGCCTCTCTTCTGGCTGTCAGTGTGGAAGTCTGTGGAGCCCTGAGCCTTTTCCCAGGTTTGGAGCAGCATCACTCACTCTCACCTTGCTGCAGGCTGCTAAAAGGTGTCTGTGAGGGCTGTTGTGTGTGGGGCCCAGTTGGCAAGTTCCCAGGTCTCCCTCTGCAGCAGTGTGAGACTGGAGCAAGAGTGGGCAAGGGAGTACTTGGGCCTGGAGAAGGTCTCTGTTCCTTAGGACTCCTCTCTTTCCATCTTGCCCAGTTCCCAGCACTGCTGCGTGGAGCCACTTCACCTGCTGGAGAGACCTGACTTAACACAATCTCTTTTGTTCTCTTCTCTCCCACTCTGCAGTATTATGAGATGTCCTATGGGCTGAATATTGAAATGCACAAACAGGTAGGGGAGGAAAAGGCATTTGCAAGTGCTCTGGTTCCTGGGGAGGGTGGGTTGTGTGCTGTGCTTTGCCCTCTGTCACTTCAGTGGGGTTTCAGGAACTAGAAATGCCAGGAGCCTGTCAAATGCCAGAGCTGCCTTTGAAATGCAGACACCCCCACTCCTTCAACTCCCAGCATTGCAGTGCTGGACTGAGGGCTCCCACCTCAACCTGTGCCCACACTCTGCTTCACCCCAGGGCCTGAGCAGTTCTTTAAGCAGCAGACAGGGCACTGCAGGCAGAGTCTGGAGCTGTGGCCCAGAGTTGCTCAGCAGATGCAGACCCTGAGCTGGAGGGCAGGAGATAACCCCAGGTCCCTCCCACTCTCTTTCCAGGCAAGTTTCTGGCTCTGTTGCCTTTTCCAGCACCCAGAAAGGTTTGTTGTCATCAGCCCAAAATGCCTTTGATTGCCCCAGGCTCTTGCTGCAGCCGGGCCAGAGAGCACTTCTCCTGGGCTGTGATTAGGTAACATAATGGCAGACCTTCCAAGAAAGCCTCCTTGTGATGGAGACTGTGCTGCAGCTTGGATAAGTTTGTTCATTAGCCTCACTGGTGGTTAAGTTGTTAATTATCCCCAGTGGCTAATTACCTGTGCTGTTAATAACATGAGCCTCCTCTGAGCCTGACTCTTATCTGGCTTCAGCTTCCAGTCACAAAGTTGTCTGTGTGTTGTGGCTCAGTTATAAGCCTCTTAGCACAATTCTGCTCCCCACAAAGGCACTTGGTGCCTCTGATCCTGTCACCTTTGTTGGTAAGCTCACAAGACTGGCCTCCATAGGGGAAAAAAATGCATCTTGGCAGAGGATCTGAGCTCCAAATCCTCCCTGCTGTCCCATGAGCTGTCTGCCAGCCTGGGCCACTCACCTCTGGTGCTGGTACGACCTCCTGGGCTGGTTTAGGTACATGTCTAAACCCTTTTGGCTCTGTCTTTTGACTGTATTGCAAAGTGATTTGCAAAGGGCTCTTCCCCCAGGAGAGAAACATTTAACACCCTAAAACTTGCCACCTGCTTGTGTGAGGCCAGTGATGAATCACAGAATGGTTTTAGGAGGACCTTGGAGACCATTTTGTTCCACTCCCCTGCCATGAGCAGGGGGATCCCCACTGAGGTGAGAAGAAGTTTCCTCTCTGGTTGCTCCCAACTTGTTAAGTGAATCTTGGAGACAGAGAGAGGGAGGAGAGAATTGAAAGTTGCTCTTGGCAGCCAACAGCATTGATTCATTTCACTACAAAGGCACTGCCTGGGTGGCCAGGTGATTGCCCAGGGCAGCAGCATCTTTTAGTGGGGAGAGGATGTGTTTACTTAAGGCTGTTGGAGGACTCAGGCTCTGCTTGGGGAGGAGGAAGATGGGGCAGTGGGTGCTGTCAGTGCTGAGCTGCCTGATGCCTTTCCTCTCCCTTCTTTCCACATTTCAGGCTGAAATTGTCAAGAGGCTAAATGGGATTTGTGCACAGGTTCTGCCCTATCTTTCACAAGAGGTGAGTTTCCCCCCCTCCATTCTCAGCTCAACTCTGGCTCAGGGGGAGCAGAGACTCATCCCACTGCAGGGCAGCAGAGTGCCAGAGCCCTCCTGGTCTGGGAAAGCTCATCACTTCCCTTCAGCCCTTCAAAACAGGTTTGGTTCAAGCAGCCTCTCGGGTGCTGCACAGTGGCCCCATCCCCTTTGTTGGCAGCTGTGGACAAAGATGGGCTCTGTTCTCTCCTGCCTGTGATTCCTGGGCCCTTGGCCACTCCTGCACTGGAGCTTTGGCAGCCTAATTGGGGGAGGGGGGCATTTAAAAAAAACCCTAATAAATACCTCCATATGGCTCCTCCTTGAGATCTGGTTCCTTTGCCTCATTAATTAGTGCAGCTTGATGGGCTCCTCCCACTCTCCTGAGAAATTAATTGGGAGGGTTTAGAAGTTGCTGCCTGAGGCAAGAGAAAGATGAAGCACCTCTAGTGCCTTATCTGTCCACTTCCCCACACATCCCCCTCAGAGGCTGAGCTGTTCTCAGAGCTGGCTGTTTGGGCAGGAGTGGCTGTGGGCTGCAGGTTGTTTCTCAGGCTGTGGGGAGGGGGTTTGATTCCCCACTCACCTGTTCTCAGGGAAAGACAATGTGGCTCACTGATCAGATCAGAGCTGCCTAATAACTAAGCAACAACTAAACCCCTTCCCCCTCTCCCCAACTCTGTCCTGCTGCCAAGATGGGAAGGAAAAGCCACTTCCAGGAGTGCAGTGGCCTGGTGTTCAGAGACCTGCTGCTCTCAGAGGAGCAAGTACAGATGTCCTTTGGTTTTTAAGCTATATGATAGAGCTGGTTTTCCTGCCTGTGTTTGGAGCAGCCCTGCTGGGCTTTTCCTCCACGGCAGCATCTTCCAGCTGCTGCACTTGGGACCTGAGATGTGTCCTAAGGAATGAGGAGTTTCCTAAAAGCTTCTGGGTTTAGGGTTTGGTTTGGTGGTTCTGGGGAAGGGATGGGAGGCAGAGTGAGGCCTTGCCCACCTTAGAGCTCTGCTGGCCAAGTACTGCTGGGCACCTGCAGAGCAGGACAAGGATGAGAGGAAAAGGGGACCTGCTTTATGCTGTGGTGAGGGACTGGAATGAGCTAAATGTGCCTCCTCCCCTGCTCCTCAGTGCTGTGGGGCTCAGTGGCTCAAGTCCTTGTCACAAATGAAGTACTTGCAGGTGTCCCCAGCTGTGGGTTTAACCCTTCTGCCCTGATTGTGGCAGCTGCTGAGATCCAACATCTGTGTGCAGAGTGTCAGACCCAGCAGGGCTGGATCCCTCTTCTCCTGCCCTGTGATGCTAGAAATGACCCTGTGATTGATTAGAAGTGACTCTCTGATTTCTCTTGCAGCATCAGCAGCAGGTCCTGGGAGCCATTGAACGAGCCAAGCAGGTTACAGCACCAGAACTGAACTCCATCATCCGTGTACGTGCTGCAGGTTTAGTCTGGGTTCAGAGGGACAGGAGTTTTGAGGCCAGGAGAGTCATGGCCTGAGGATGTCCTGACTCTGTGTGCTGGGAGCAGGCTGGGGAGTCAGGGCCTGGGGCATGTCCTGACTCTGTGTGCTGGGAGCAGGCTGCTCCCATGAGGTGCTGCAGCCCAGCTGGGATGGATTTAGCCAGACTGGTGATGACATGGGCAGGGGTTTGGAAGGGAGCACTAGATTCCTGCTCTGTCTCTGCAGGGTGTAAGGAGAGGAGCTTTGGTTTTGAGCAGGAACTGCAGAAGCTCCTTGACATCAACACACCATCTGTTCTTGGGCAAGGTCGGCAGGGCTTTAACCGCCTTGTGGGAGCAGACAGAACCCTGAGGCCAGCTGGCCTGTGGGTTAGGGGCCGTGTGTTGTGCTGGGGACATACCACCGAGCCCTCCCTTGAGGCTGTCACAGCCCAGGGATTCCACAAGCTCTCCCTTATTTTCATTCTTGAGGTTTGTTTGTTTTTCCCTGAGGACCTTGAGAGCCCTGGTTGAAACTTGGCTGTGGGCACAGCCTTATCTGGGGCAAACCCAGGCTTCCAAGTACCCTCCAAATGACAAATCTCTTTTCTCCTGTCTTCCTTGTCTGTCCATCTTTCTCTACAGCAGCAGCTTCAAGCTCATCAGCTGTCACAGCTCCAAGCCCTCGCTCTGCCCCTGACTCCTCTGCCCATGGGGCTCCAGCCCCCTTCCCTGCCCGCCGTCAGCGCTGGCACTGGGCTGCTCTCCCTCTCGGCCTTGGGCTCTCAGGCTCATCTCTCTAAGGAGGACAAGAACGGCCACGATGGTGACGCCCACCAAGATGATGATGGAGAGAAGTCGGATTAGACGGGGGGGGGAGGGCGGGTTAATGCCAGATGCAGTATCTCTCTCTCTAGTTGCTGCGCAGCAGAATCCCCGGGCTCGGGAAGGGGGGAGTGGTTAGGGGCAGTTTGCCAGGCTGTGCCAGTGGGCAGCAGTGCCTGGGGGAGGGAGGGAGGGAGAGGAGATGTCTCTGTGCCCCTGGGGTGCTCTGCAGTGATGCCAACGCTGTAGCAACTGTCTGACCCATCCTGCTCTGCCTGTGCCCAGCCTGGCAGCTCCAGCTCTGCTCCCCCTCCCTCCCTCACAGAGCCTGGCTTGGGCTGCTCTGGGGCTGTTTGTTCTTCGGTGCCACGGGGCTCCCCTCTGCCTGCTGCTCTCCCCCTTTGGTATTTAAAGCTGCCCTTTGATCCTAACAGTTTCTGCACAACTCCCTGCTGGGATCCCTGCCCCAAAAACCATCTCCTCCCTCCCTAAACACTCTTGATCTCATCCTCCCTTTGGCCCTTTCCTCCCTTCCCATACCCCTCCTGCACTAATACCAGGCTGGCACCTTGCTGTTCTGCATGTACCTGTTCTTAACCAGTCCCGGGACCTGCAGCTACCCGGGTTCCTCCTCTCCTGCTCCTTGGGCTGGAGGGAAAGCTTCATGTCACCTTCCTCCTCCTCCTCCCTCCCTTTCAGCATAACCCCCAGCTTCAGGGGAAGGGGATGCTTGGGTAAGGATGGGCAGAGGGGTTGGCAGACTTGAAAGCCTTCCCTTATCCTTCCCTCTCTCCCTATCCCTGCTCCCTGTGTAGAGGATACAGCAGCTTGCTCTGTTCTGCTCCCTGTGCTCTAGGTGTCTTCTAAAAAAACAAAACAAAACAACACAAAACCACAAAAAATGGAAGAAAAAAAAAAACGAGAAGAAAGAAGAATAAAACCGAAATAATAATCATCTGGTGTTTGTATATAGTCCTTTAGAAAGATCTTGGGTTTGGTTTCTTTTGTGTTGAATCACTTGACCTGTCAGAGGAACTGCAAATGCTGTATCGAGGACGTACAAGCTGTGCCTTTCAAATAAAGAATTAAGAAGGTTGGTTATAAGTGGGACTTGCTGCCTGTTTTCTTGCCGTCTTGGGGATGGCTTTAAAAATATTTGGGTGTCTGTCTTCTGCTCTCTCAGATAGGAGAATGGATGGAGGAGAGGAGGGAGCTTTGTTGGCTAATCTTGGACTCTGAGTGCTGTCACAGCTCCCAGCAGGCTCTGGAAAGGTCTGGAAGAGCTGCCCCCTCTCCACATACACACAGACCTTTCCTTTGGGTGCATCAAGGAGAGTGTAGGCAGGAGGTTGAGGAAGGTTCTCCTTCCCCTCTGGTCTGCCCTGCTGAGGCTTCAACTGGAGTCCTGTGGCCAGTTCTGTGGTCCCCGGTTGCAGAGAGACAGGGAACTGCTGCAGAGAGGCCAGTGCAGGGACAGCAAGATGCTGAGGGGATGGAACATGTGTGTGAGGAGCCCAGGCTGCCCAGGGAGGGTGTGGAGGCTCCTTCTCAGGAGGTTTCCAACCCCAGCTGGACACGTTCCTGTGCCTCCTGAGCCAGGGGAAGCTGCTTGAGCAGGGGTTGGAACAGCTCTGCAGGGTCCTTCCAGCCCCCACCATGCTGGGATGCTGTGGTCCCAGTGAGGCAGGTGCTGTGCCTTGCTGGGAGGCACCATGGTACATGTGCTGAGCTCATGCCATGCCTGCTGGCCCCATGTCTGCCTCAGCTGAGCACCCTCAGGCTATACCACAGCATGAGCTTTGCCTTTCACCACATGCTGAGCTTAGGCCTGTGGGCATGACAGGTTAGAGAGCAGGAGCAGTGTCCTGCTCAGAGCCAGCACAGGATTAGACTTCTCCCATGCCTCCATGCTGCTCTCCAGCCCACAGAGGCTGGAGGGAAGATCCTGCCATCCCTTTCCTTTCCCATGACATGCATGTCTAGGGAGGGACATCCTCACTCCCCATCTCCCTTGGCCACTGGTGCTGGAGCCTGGTTAGCCAAGGCCCAGGAGTTTATATTTAGCATTGCTAATGGAGCAATAAGCTGTCCCAGTCCCTGGCCCCAGCAGGAAGGTTTCATCCAGGGATGTCCTAATGAGACCAGAACAACTTCCTATTCATTCCTAAAAGGAGCAGCCTAACAAAGCTGCCAAAAATAAACCTGTTTAATGAAGAGCCTTTGTAAATTATTCAGATACCATCTCCCACTCGAGCACTGGTTCAAGGAGAGAGGCTGTACAGACACTTTCTTCTCTGAAGCTCTGGACACAAGGTGAAAGTCATGCTGTCATTGCAGGGAAAATGTAGGCTCTGAGATCTTGCTTTTGCCCTGAGAACACTGTCCCTTTGACATGGAATTACAGAGGAAGAAATAACAAAGGCACAGCAGCAATTCAGGTCCTGAATTGCCCTGAATTCCCTTCTCCTCCTGCCTCAGGAACCCTCTTGAGTCCCAGCACCTGAAGCTGATCACACACATAGGTGCTGTGTGGGATTGAGGTTAGGAAATTGGGCTCCCTTAGGTACAACACACCTCAGCACATGTGGACAGGACCTTACTGGAGATGATGTGGTTCAGCCTCCTTTGCTCCTCAGCTGTGGTTTGAATGCTGTGGACTCTTTCCAGCAGAAACAGGGCTGAGACTCACCAAACTCATTAAAGTTCAGCTGCCAGCTGTACACCAGCTGCTACCAAATCCCTCCTCAGGATGTAAAGCCTGGCTTTGCAGAGTGCCATCCCCCATATTCAGACATCTGTGAGGCATTTTATCAGGCACAGAGGTTGGCAGCTTGTGGGCTATTATGGAATCATAGAATGGGTTGGGTTGGTAAAGCCCCTGAAGGNAGAGGGCTCCTGTCTCCCCTCAGCCTCCTCTTCTCCAGGCTCAACACCCCCATTCATTCCCTCAGCCCCTCCCCAGCTCTGTGCCCGGCTCTGGCCACGCTGCAGCCCCTCAGTGTCTTTATTGTAGTGAGAGGCCCAAATACTGAACACATGCTGAGCACACACCCCAAGCTGCAGCCCTGCTGACCTCAAGCAGAGGCCAGAGCCTCTGCACACTCTGCAGTGATGGGCTGGTTGGAGCTGGGCTGGAGTAGCCTGGATGCTTCACCCTGGCTCTCCACCACATCCAACCCAGCTCCTGTGGCACTCGAGGCCACTCTGTCCTTTATCACCCCTCAGATCATGGGGATTATTGGATTTTTATATTAAACTTTCCCCAGATAGCATAACTCAATCTACCAGATGCCTGGCAAGGGCTTGGCAGGCCCAGGAGTGATTTATAAGCAATCTGTCTTTGCAGTCTCTCTGTCACATAGGGGTTGTTTCCTCCTCCCCAAGTCTCCCCTATCAGCCATACAAATCTCCCAGCTGCAGCCAAGGGCTGCAATGAGCTGTTGGGTCATTCCTTTGACTCCTTACCTATAGCAAGAAGAAGAATTCTCCATGGATGTGTCAGCCAGGGATGGCCTGTGGGCAGAAAGGGCCTTTCTCCAAGGAAGAGCCTTGGTCTGGGCAGGTTTTTTTTTTTGTACAGCTGGTGAAACATTTTCAACCTCTTTGATCTTTGGTCCTCAGTGATTTGGAAGAATTGAGTTCCATTCCTCATGGTGGCTGCTCCTTTCTTCTGCCACGGCCTGGGTTTTGCTTGCTGCAGACCAATTAGGAGTCACTATCATCCTTTTTTAACCATCCAAAGTGCAAGGAATAGTCCATACTCCTTGTAGGAAGCAGGGAAGGGATTTTGCAGCTGAGACATGATGAGGAAGCTCACGACAAAGATGCTTGAAATCACCTGCTCCTGGGCCAGCATAAGCTCCAGAGAAGGGTTTAGCTCCAGGTAGTGTCTCTGAGGCATCTGGGGGGAGAGAAATAGGAAGTGTGAAGCTAGAACAGGGTCAGGAGGTCCAGGGGAATCCACTGACCCTTTGACCATGAGGAGGCTCCTGGGCTGTTACTTTCCAGCAGCAGCATGTGAATCCCTCTGCATACAAACTGGAGATGGGGGCTGGGGGCAGGAATGATCAGACAGGGCTGGAATAGGCAAAGGAGGGGCTTCAGAACCAGGCCCCTCTGTGTCCTAGGCACGACAAATGTCTCACCTCTCTCCTTCTGTTTCCCTTGCTGGACAAAGGGAGTAATCACATCCCCATTTTAAGGTCAAAGGGACCATCCAGGCTTTCCTGCTGCCTGATGTAAGGCAGATAATCTCTCCTGCCAACCCTGCAGCACGTTCCTCCTGCCCCTGTGCAGGATCAGTGCTCAGCCACTGCATAAGAGCTCCATCAAATGAATATTTGCAATGATTCCTGAGATTTGCACCGGGAAGACAGATGACTACACCCTTCGGTGTCTTCCTGGGCTTAGCTAGTTTAGCAGCACTGCATCCCAGGTAAGGAGAACAGTTCTTCCTGACCTCAGTTTATGACAAAACACTGAAGCATGAGGCTGGATTGATTGCACAAGGAGATTGTGTCTTAGTAACTCATGTTGAATGCTGCAGCAGCTGTGCTAATTCATCATTCCTTTATTTATGAAACCTATGTGCAGGTTGAGTGCAATTAAATGCAAATGAAATGCTTTGGGATCCTAGGGGATGGAAGGATCAGGGGTAAATGCAGGTTTGCTATCCCTGATGGACCCTGCACTGAGCCCACCCACAACAGCCATGCCAAACCAGATGTGAAACACAGGGTTTAGGAAACCCTCAGCCAGCAAGTGCTGTCACAGGCTGCATTTGTCTCTGTGTTTGATCTGGCTGCCTTTCCCCCCCCCCTCCCCTTCCCTCTTTTCAGAGGACTCCAGGTTCCTTGTGACATCTTCCTGTGACAGGCAATTTTAGGAGGCTGTAAAAATCATTTTGGGGGGGAAGGTTGATATGTTTGCCACCTGCTGTGCAGCAGCAACACCTGGCAGGCTCAGGCTTTAGGAAGAGAGCTAATGCACCTTGCAGGTACTTATTAAGTACCTCTTGTAGCCTCCTGGGTGGCCTTTGCAGATGGGGACCTGCAGGACAGGGGAAGGAGGTGAAGGAGATGATAGTGGGGGAGTCCTGGCTCATGCAAGGGCAGCACTACTGGCATGGTTTTACTGATATAAAGGTGCTTTCGTTTAGCAACCAAGACATTGTGTTCCCTTTCCTTGCTATAAGAGCTGTGCTGGCGTGGGATGGCAACTAACGAATGGTCAGGAGGGGGTTAAAGAGCGGCATGGGCCTGATCCTGAGCTAAAACACCTGGGGAAGGAGGTGTTAAGGGGATGGAGCAGGCTGGCAGTGTCTTTGTGGGCTCGCAGCTTGCTAGTGCCCTCCTGTGGGAAGCGAGGCTGGCGGCGGGTGCCCCGCGGTCCTTGGGATATGCTGGAGCCAGGGAGCCTGCGTGGAAGTGATCAAGAGCCTGATGAGCAGTTCCAGGGTGCCCTGGGCTAAGGAGTGCGCTCGGTGCGAGGTGCTGAGACACGTGTGGGTGTCTGGGATGGGATGAACCCATTCAGTTTGTCCTTGGGTCTTGGTAGCTGCTGCTAGACCATCCTCTGGCTGCAGGTCCCAGTGACCCCCATCCTCTTCCCCACTGGGAAACAACCCTGTTGGCCCCTGATTTCTCTTGCTTTTCTGTAATGGGCTCTGTTTCTGTCCTCCTCAGACCAGAAAGCCCTCTCAGTGCCTGTGCTGTGCTCTCAGGAGCAACAGTTCTGCTGGCATGAGCACAGAATGTGCCACCAATGCACAAACAGCTCCTCAGCATCACAGGCATGATGCAAAGAGCCTGGTGTCTAATGCAGCTGGGTTGTCATGGCCTGTCCTGCAGCAAACACTGGGCATGCAGCTCCCTCCCAAGGGAACCCAAGTCTCCATTCAGGTGCAGTGATGGCAGTTTGGGAAGGGAGGGATGCACTTGTCTTTCCCCATGCTTTGAATGTCATTGCAGATTAAGCATGGAGGGGTTTGGTCACAGTAAGGTTGCACTTTAGGCTGCTTCTGTCTGCTCAAAGGAAGGGGTAAGTGTTGGGGTGATACAGGAGGAAATTGTTGCACCTCCAAGGACTTGGGCAGCTCCCAGGGGGCTGGGCAAGGAGTGGCAGACGGGCTAAAGAGGAGTCAGGGTGGATGGCAAAAGCAGGCAGAGAGGGGAAGGACCAAGGAGCTGTGGTGAGCCTTTGTGAGGATGGGAGGGATGGGGGTGTGTAGAGGAAGAGGCTTTGGTTTGATTTTGTTTGTTTGATGGTCAGCAGGTGTCCAGGCTGGATGGGAAGTGTGCTCTGTCCCTTCACTGTGAGCTCACCTTAAAAACCACACAAGTGAGAAACAGCTCAAGTGGTTTCCCAAGTCCCTGGGCAGGAGCTGTTGCACCTTGCTCTGCTCTTTAAGCACCTGTATGCACCAGGAACTCACCTTTCCTTCAGACTGATAGGAGACAGCTACCAGGACTTGCTCATGTTCTCCCCAGCCCCTCATCCTGCTCCTTCGTGGGGGGGGGAAGGGATGGCCAGCTTGCTTTGAGAAATGAGATTCCAGCTCAGTTCTGGGGGGTTGTCAGTGCCTGGAGAGATCCTGAGGTGTGAAACCCCACACTGCATTTCTCCAGCAGCTACAAAGTGTTGACTGGTGCTTCCAGCTGACAGAAAATAGGCCCCCAGAGCTCTGTGTGTGTGTGTGTGTGATCCACAACCCTGCACCATCTCTGCTGCTGAAAGCTCTCCTGAGAGGTGAATTGTAGTGACCAGTTCTTTCCAAGACCTGAAGGAAATGGTTGCTCAACTTAGAAAATAATTGCAAAGCAGAAGATGGAATCAGGGTCCTGATTCAGCAAAGTGAGTGCTGAAAGGGCCATGTGTTTGGCTTCCAGAATGTGTGTGTGTGCAGTCAGACTGGGGATCCTGTGCTCAAAGCACCTGCTTTCTGTATTAAGATGGGATCACCTCTCACTGTCTGCTTCAAGCTGCAA
Source organism: Urocolius indicus (assembly GCA_013401255.1). Lineage (NCBI taxonomy): Eukaryota > Metazoa > Chordata > Aves > Coliiformes > Coliidae > Urocolius > Urocolius indicus. The sequence goes on along the minus strand of WBNH01000292.1, from coordinate 39,441 downwards.
CGAAAGTTTCCCTCAATTAAGCTGTTGATCAAGCAGCTGCAGCAAAGCACAGCAGGGCTGCCCCTGCTTCCCCTCTGCTGTCAAGCATCTGGAAGTCAAAAGCATCTCAATGGGGGCCAGAATGGGGACTTTGAAATGTCTGCAGTGCTATCTGGCAAGGTGTGTTTGCATCCTGAGGGGCACAGTGACTGAACAGCTCTCACAAGAGCTGGGATCTGCCTCTCCATAATTGAGTGTGTGGGGGGGTCAGCTTTGTGCTTAATATTAACTGCTGCAAATATGAGCTCAGAAAGCAGTTGCTCTGAATTGGTTTGACAGGTTCAGGGTCAGCTTTCTGGGAAGTGCTGCTCATTTGGGAAGCCACAAAAAAACCCCATAATAGAGATGGGTGAGACAGATTGGTGGGAGCTCTCCTGCTTAGGGAAGTGGCTGCTGGTCAGAGCAAATGCAAGAGGCGAGTGTGCCGCAGCAGGGGACTGGGGAGGACACCTGGAGTGTGTCCAGAGATGGGCAACAAAGCTGGGGAAGTCTGGAGCACAAGTTTGATAGGGAATGGCTGAGAGATCTGGGGGTGTTGAGCCTGGAGAAGAGGAGGCTGAGGGGAGACAGGAGCACTCTCTGACACTCCCTGACAGGAGGCTTGCAGGGAGCTGGGGGTCCAACTCTTCTCTCTAGTAATGTNGGACTGCAGCAGCTTCAAGGGCTTTGCCAACAGAATCAATTAATCTATTAAGTCAGTCTCTATAACAAGAGTTATAGTCCCTTATTATGTAAGAACATCAGAATGGAAGGTGAGTATTGATGCTGTGAAAGCTCAAACTATGGAAAGACTACTGGTGTGTGGGAGGGGGGAAGTTAGAATCTCCTTTTAATTGAGGCCAAGAGCTCATAGGAATAGCAGAGGTATAAGAGGAGCAGGTGGAAATTAAGTGAAAAACAGAACCTGTTGTGTTTCTGTCTCAGACAGATTGCCATGAGCTATGGACTGGCAAGTCACAGTCTACATCAGGCAGGTAACAAGGAAGACAGGTATGGAACAGCTCTGTCATGCCTTTTTTTTTGGACCTTCAGAAAGACTGATTACATACAGACCTGCAGGCAGAGGAGACTGGGAGAAGTAGGTGAGCTCAGCCTAGGTGGTGTGGGAACACACTGCAAGCAGACAGAACGGGCAGTGTTGCAGCTGGGTGTCCATAAAGACTCCAAACACCAGCAGAAGCACCCTGCCAGCCATGGGATGCTTGCAGATGCAGGGGCAAGTCCAGGTGCTAAATCCTTCTGCTGGAGACAGGTTCCTGCAGGGCACAGTGAGGTTGCTCAGAAAGATAAAGCTCTCCTGGTAGCAAAAGGATGAAGACACAGCTGTGGCTTGGATGGGGATGTGATACCCTCCAAGCTGGAGTTTGGGGAAGCAGGCATTCTTTGTGGCAGTGCTGGATGCAGAACAGGGAGAGTTCCTCCTGTTGTGTACAACAAGTTGCATCAGGCAAGGTTTCTATTACCCTGTCACATATATATGCATTGATTTCCTCAGAATGGGTGTGCATAGTCATTATTTTCTCAGAACCTATTTACAGAGGGTCCATCCCCTTTGGGCATGTGCTTCTCATCACAAAGAAGATCTCTGGGGGGAGGGGGGGGGGTCTTCAGGACCTACTGATGGTTGTCTTCATGTTCCTTCAGTCCAGACTCTGTGTGTGTGTGTGTGTTAGCAGTTTATTTATAGAGCTCATTTCTTTTCACAGTCACTCCTTAACCACGGACTTGTGATATTTCAGCTCATGTCTCAGGCTGCATCTGTATCCACATCCTGGCTGTCTCAAGATAATTGACATCTGTATCCTGGCTGCCTCAAGATAGTTGGCATCTGTATCCTAGACGTCTTAAGCCAGCTGAAAGAGGAAGCAAGCACGAGCGAAGCCTGTCAAGAGTGGAAGGTTGCATTCTTGGCCTGGTTTTAAGACCAGCTGCATCAGGCTACTGCTTGGTTACAGGACAACAGGGGACCTAGCATGAAGCAACGAGGAAAACAGGGTTTCAAGCCACCCCTGAGCCCTCTGGAGAGATGCAGACGGAGCAGGGAAGGCTGTGAGGTGGCAGCCAGAGATGTGTCTCGGGGCTGCAGTCGGAGCCTGGCAGCTCTGGGCCGGTGCCTCGGTTTTTGTTCCGGGTTGTGTGGGGGGGTTTTTTTCCCCTCTCTCTCTCTCTCTCTCCGCATCGAGCGCTGCCGCAGCCGTGGGCGGCACACGGAGGCCGTGCCGCCCGGCTCTGGCTCTGCGGGGCCTTGGGGCTGAGGCGGGGCCGCGCTGCCCGGATGAGCGGCTGAGCCCAGCGGGAAAGGCCCCTCGGGGCTCCCCCCCCCACCTCCTCCACCTCCCAACCTTGGCAGCCACCGCGGCCTCGTAACGGGGCCGAGCGGAGCGGAAGGGCGGCGATAGCCCCGGGACACCCCCCCCACAACATCCCAC
>WBNH01000292.1:16826-36739 GCA_013401255.1 Urocolius indicus | reverse complement strand
GGGTGGGCGGGGGAGTCCCGGCCTCGGCGCGACCATGACTCTGGAGTCCATGATGGCCTGTTGCCTGAGCGACGAGGTGAAGGAGTCGAAGCGCATCAACGCCGAGATCGAGAAACAGCTGCGGAGGGACAAACGCGACGCACGACGAGAACTGAAGCTGCTGCTGCTGGGTGAGGAACGATGCGGGGCCTCGGATATGGACACGGGCACGGCCCGGCCCAACCCCGCGGGGACCGGCGCTCCCGCCGCGGGGCCTGGCCCGCCCAGCCCAGCACAGCACAGCCCTACCGCGGGGCTTGACAGGTCTGGCGGCTGCGCGGCCCGGGCTGGAGCCGGGGGAAGCGGCGGGAGCTGCCAGCCATCCACACCCTGCATTCGGGGTGGGAGGGTGCCGGGGGGGGAAGCCACCTCCCTGCCTGCCCCTTGGGGATGCCGGGGGGGATGTCACCTCCCTGCCTGACCCTTAGGGGTGTGGGGTGCCAGGAGGGATGTCACCTCCCTGCCTGCCCCTTGGAGGTGCTGGGAGGATGCCACCTCCCTGCCTGCCCCTTGGAGGTGCTGGGAGGATGCCACCTCCCTGCCTGCCCCTTGGAGGTGTGGGGGGATGTCACCTCCCTGCCTGCCCCTTTGGGGTGCCAAGGGGGATGTCACCTCCCTGCCTGACCCTTTGAGGTGCCAGGGGGATGTCACCTCCCTGCCTGCCCCTTGGGGGTGTGGGGTGCTGAGAGGGATGTCACATCCCTGCTTGCCCCTTTGGGGTGTGGGGTGCTGAGAGGGATGTCATCTCCCTGCTTGCCCCTTGGGGATGTGGGGTCCCAGGAGGGATGTCACATCCCTGCCTGCCCCTTTGGGGTGTGGGCTACTGAGGGAGATGTCACCTCCCTGCCTGCTCCTTGAGGGTGTGGGGTGCCGAGGGGGATGTCACCTCCCTGCCTGCCCCTTGGGGATGTGGGGTGCCAGGAGGGATGTCCCCTCCCTGCCTGCCCCTTGAAGGGTGTTTCTTTTTTTTTAACGATGCGTTCTGTGTCAAAATGGATTTGAGCAGGAACTGTGAAGCTGAAATGACCGGTTGGTAACGTAGGCAAGGCCTCACGCACAGATAACGCGTGAAAAAAAATTGCTTGGAGGAAACGCTTCCCCAGAGCGGGCTGGGCTGGGCTGGGTTGGGCTGGGCTTGGGCTGAGAGCCGTGAAAATCTGCTGGTGACAGCGGATGCTTTGTGGTGTTTTGTCAGTGAACTTCTGAGCCTTGGGGGGGGGGGGGGGGGGTCTGTGGGAAAAAGCCTCCAGCTTCTAAACCACCCGACTTCCCCTTGGGCAGCCCTGAGGAAGGCCAACGGGGTGATGAAGGTGGGTGTAGTGAATCTTGCAGGAGAGACAAGGGGGAAAGAGTGCAGGAGGTCAGGGCTTGGTGAGGAAGTGGCTGTAGTGGGTTGAGTGTTACCTTCAGAGGTAGAGATGACCTGTGCAGCAAAAAGGGTGTGGGTGTTCAGGTAGAAGCATAGTAGCATTTTGTGGTTGTGCAGATGGATAACTGTGTAAAGGGATGGAGAATCAGCTATAAGAGCAGCCAGCAAAGATTTCAGGCATTTACATCCTATTTTTTTTTCAGCAGCAAGGTTGATGTTTATGTCCAGGTAGCCCTCAGATTTTGTTTTTTAAGCTGAAAGTACATTTGTTTTAGGTGTTGCTGGTTTGTGTATGTGTCCTGCTTTGAGTCTTAAATACTGAACCATCTCGAGCTGAAGTGTGTAGCAGACCTGATGGACTTGTGGCCTGTGGTGAGCTGGCAAGCCATTAAGGTGCAGGTGAAGAATTAGGATGATCCTGGTGAAAACAAATGTATAACTCTGCACAAGTGAGGTGAGGCCATGTTTGCCCAGCCCTTTGGAGGTCTCCAGTGCTGACATTGTTGCTTAGTGGTTATTGTTAAGTGAAGACCAGGGCTTTCCTTCTCACCCTCAGTCCTTGGGGTGATTAAGATATTGCTGTTCTTCAGGTGAAAGGTTAAATGAGGGCTTGATGTTTGAGGTCCTTGAAGATGCTGTGTGTCTGTTTCTGTAAGGTTGCTTGTAGGTGAGGGAATGTGTCTCTTGCTCTCAGCCTCCCCTAAAGCAGTCCCACAGAAGCAGCTATTTCAAAATAGGTTGGCTCTATAGGATAGATCTGGGTTAAGAAGAATCCCACTGGGTCTAAAGATTTCACTTTAGAAAGAATTCAGATTGTTCAAAGAGTCCTTTCTGCTTTTCTAAAAGATACAGTTGAGTAAGATTCAGCATCAGATCTGCAAGAAGCCCAGTCCCTGGATGGGGTGGTTTGTGTTGGATAATCAACAGCCCTTGTTTTAGGATGTGTTTGCTGCTCGTTGGATGCAGCACGTTGTCCACCATGAGCTGTGGTGGGTGATGTATGTTCCCTCTCCTGGATGTAACTGCTGCTTGCATGGATTTCTGCTGGTTATTTTATGTGGAATTCTTATTTTCACAAGTATTAGGGAGAGAGCCTTCCCAAATCTTGCCAATTGGGAAGGAGGTGCATGTGTGGGGTGAGTTTGTGCCTTGGGAGAACTCTGCTGGTTTTCCTTGTCGCTGCATTTAGTGACAGCTTGTCGGATGAAGCCTAAACCAGAGAGCTGGGGGGAGAAGTAACAGTCCTTATCAGTGCTGAACCTAGGAATAAGAACTTTGATTTCCAAGTGTTGTGCATTGCTCTCATCTAAGGTGTATTTGTCTTTCTACTGAGTGGGGAAGAATGTGTTATACAAAAATGACTTGTGGTTGAGCATGGGGTAGTGTTGACTGAGGAATGTATTTACAAGTGTCTGTCAGGTACTTTGGGGTCATTAGTCACTCACTGTCACTTCTGCTGCTCTCACCTGTGACAGAAGAAAGGTTAAATTCAGATTGTCTCCTTGTCTCAATATTACTGTGGTAAAATAGGTGATTGTGGCCTTATAAATGTAGGAGACCATCCCCATCAGGGCTTACAGCGTTCAGGTGTGGTGCTGCTCTGTATTCTTGGTGACCTAGGTCAAAGCAAGAGGCACTTGATTTTCAGTCTTTGTAAGAACAAACCAAAACCAACCCAAAAGCTGGGTGGTGATGGAGTAACAGAAGGAATCTGTGCTCAAGCTCTGTAAGTTCTGAAGCGAGTGAGTGGCTGGGGCTGAGGTTTCTCTGATGTTTTTGGTATTGAAATGCTTTGAAGCACCACTTTTTTTTTTCTTCTCAGTTTTGGTTGCTGTGGTAAAAGACAAGGAAGTGTTTCTCACCACAGCGAGAGAAACCACAAAAGATTTCAGTTTTTCAGTGTAGCTTTGTGTCTGAGATGGAGATAATTTGCTGCCTGGTAATGGTGCTCGTAATGTTGATTTCTGACTACTGCTGACATCATTTCTATGGCTTCTTGGATGTGAGGAGAGTTTGTTTATGTAGAACATACTGCTTCTAGTTACGTGCTTGCTGCTTTTCTTCCAGCATGTCTATTTGTTTGCTTTTGGGTCTGGCATTATAAACATGAGCAACTGAGAATCTACATGTGAGTAGCGATTGTGCTGTTGTGATGAATGAAATCCCGTCTTAATCCATCCATCCCCTGGTGTGTGGAGTACCTGGTGGCTCCTGGGGTGAAAGCCAGGGCTTTGCCAGCCTGCTTATTTGTAACTGCAGGTGAAAAGGATTGGTTAACTTCAGTTTTTGATCCCAGCAGTCAAGTGAGAGGGGCTGCTGTATGGGAACAAGCTGCCCTTTCTTTATACCCGTTGTGTACATCCATGGCAATATTAGAAGCCTGAACAAAAGCTCCCAATAGAAGTGCTGATGTTCTACACCTGAGCTGTTGCTCGTGGAATGAAGTGTGGAATAACACACCAAGGCTGGACCCGTCTGTGTCCCCCTCCTCAGAAAGGCACAGTGTAGATACAGAACTCGCTGGGTGCTTCCCAGGAGAGCCACGAGTCGTGTAACGGTGTGGATGTGTTATCTCTCACTGCCTTTCTCTTGTGCTGTGTTAGAAAGTTCCCAGTATCTTTTTATATCATCTGTTGGCCTTCACATGTGAAATGACGTTTTGTTCTGGGGCCATAAATGTAGGAGTGGGAGGACCTGCCCAGCTGACTGTGCAGGAAGCAGGCACTGAACGGGCTGGCTGGGTTAATGCGTTGGCATTAGTGCAAGTGTGTCTTGTCCTCCTGTCTGCTCACAGACCTGTCTCCTCTGGGGCAGTGAACCTGTGTGATAGGAACATGGAGCTTTGCTGAGCAGCCTGCTGTTTGTTAGGGCCTCAGACAGAGTGCAGGCAGCTGTGAGCAACAGCCCATTCTGTTCTCTTCCCCCCCCCCCGCCTCCAACCTCACTATTTTTAACTCTATAGCATCCAAAGAGATATCTTGCCACAATATGACTCTGAGTTCAATCCTTAAGAGCAAACATCATGTTTACACAGCAGTTTGGGATATTGTACAGATGCACTGACTGGATTGTTCATGGCAGGTGGATAAGCAAGTAGTTTCTTGAGCTCCATCCTCCTTTAGAGTTGCTTTTTCTGTCGTGCTCAGTTCTTTTCTATGAAAAGACACATAAGTCTGTAAGATAAAGAGCATTTTGTGCCAAATCCCAGCAAAAGAACCTTCCCTCTTTACTGTGCAAATAAGCATCCCCTGGCACACTTGCTGTCATCCCAGTTTACAGTGCTTCCCAGCTTGAGGGTGCCTCTGGGCCCTCTCTGACTGGTGTGGTGAGTGTAGCATCTTGCTGGGGTATCTGGGAGTAGGTCAGGTGTGACGGACAAGGGCCTTCTGACGCAGAACGTGTGGGAGTGGCTGTAATGTGAGATTTGGAAGAAGTACCAGAGCTGCTTTGGAAGGCTGCTGTAGAGGACAAGATGTCTTCCTTCTATGCTGTTAGGGTCGTCGTGGAGATGAGCAGGATCAGCCAGCCTGTCTTTTAACGTTCTGGAAAGCGACTCAGAAAGGGGTTGGAAGTAGCCTGTGCTTGGGTATAGTGATAAGAACTTTGGGGTTTGATGTGACATGTACCTGGTTTGCTCTCTTCTGTAGCAAGCCTTGCTCGTGGTGGCTTCTAATCTCTCTGTCTTGCATTCTGTAGGCACTGGGGAGAGTGGGAAAAGCACGTTCATTAAGCAAATGCGTATCATTCATGGCTCAGGCTACTCTGAAGAGGACAAAAAAGGCTTCACCAAGCTGGTGTACCAAAACATCTTCACTGCCATGCAGTCTATGATCAGGGCCATGGAAACCCTGAAGATTCTGTACAAATATGAACAGAACAAGGTAAATTTCTCACATTTTTTGTGTCTGTCTTTAGGCAACGGGGACTCTAGGCTTTAACTAATACGTTCCCATTCGTTTGTATCCTCCTTCATTGTCATCTCAACCTCCCTGAGCTCTTTCCCATAAATGTTTAATGCTTAAGGATTGCTTTTTATGACATTTTGTTGATCTCTGACTCTGTTTACTTGATTGTGTTAAGGGATAGAGCAACTTTCTCAGGATGATTTGTGCATCGCTCTACATAGTGAGTGGCTGGGAGCAAGGGATGAAGATACCATATCTGTTATAGGAGAGATGTTGTGTTTACTCATTTCAGGGTTTCAGTATTGTTAAATATGTTGAGCTTTTCTGTGCATCACAACTTGAAGCTGGCAAAATACATGCTGGACGCAAAAGACACGTCTCCTGGTAGTTATCACAGTTTTCCTGATAGGTACTGACCAAGGTACAAAAACTTTCTTGGAAGGTTTTGGTCTCAACAACACAAATGTGATTTGAGCTGAAGTCTGACTTAGTGATTTTTTTTAAGTCCAGGAATCTGGTCTAAATTATTTTACCCTTTTTGTTTCTAGAAGGATGAGGAGGGTGAGGGTGCACCAGGGAATTAGACTCTTTTTTTTCCTTTAATGCTCAGTACGTTCATGTTTTAAAGTGAAACTGTATTTTGTCTGTTCTGTCACACAACAGCTTGGAGCTGATTTTTAATACCTGTTTATAGGCACTGGATGGTGCTGTAGGAGTTCTTGAGCCTGAATTTTTTTTTGCTTTTAGAGGAGTTTTTGAGGTCTCAGGATGAGAATAGGAAGGATGTGAGGAAGCTTGCTTTGGCTGTGCTTTACCTGGGGCATGGTGGAGATGTTTTGATAGCTATAACCTACCAACTTGTGATAATGAGTGCAGAACTTGGCTCTGGTTTTGATTTTTTTTTTTCCTGGTAGAGGCAAAAGCCTCTTCCTGTGACAAGTGTATCAAAGGTTTCACAAAGCAGCTTGGTGTGGATAATCATCTCTCAGATCCCACAGGCTGTTACCATGACTGTAGCCCTTCCTTATTGACTGTAGGTGGGCACTTTTATTTTCTCTCTGTCAAGAGAGTTCATGATTGAAACACACTGAAAAATGTCTCTGTTGCTATTCAAAAGGTAGTTTAATTTTTTTTTCTTTTGGTAAGAAACCTGAGATAACAACTTGTTATCCAACTGCAGCTTAATCTTCTCTCAACTTGGGCAGTCTGTGGTTCTGCACAGTGAATGCTCAACCGTGGAAACCACAGTGTTTCAAACACCTGGTGACCTGTGCTAGCTGAAATCTGCTGCTGGCTCACAGCTGCTTCTGTGAAGGTGCATATGATGCTTTGGGGGAATGTTGCTGATGTCTGCTACATCTTAGAAATACAGTCTATCCATCATCTCTCTGGTCTTAGCACCCTGATCCATGATCAACATGTGGATCCTTGAACTCATAATGTAAGGAATTAGTTAATTTGAAGTGGGTTTTTTTGCCTCCTTGTGGCTGGTATCTCCTGCTTCTCACTCCTGACCACCCTCACCACCCCTCTTACACTCCCTCCTTTTCTTTTCTTGCCCTTCTTTTCCATCTCCAGGCCAATGCAGTGCTGATTCGAGAAGTGGATGTAGAAAAGGTCATGACGTTTGAGCAGCCGTATGTAAGTGCAATTAAAACATTGTGGAATGACCCTGGAATACAAGAGTGTTATGACAGGAGAAGAGAATATCAGCTTTCAGACTCAGCTAAATAGTAAGTCTATATCACTGGCATGCACTCATAGGTGGTAGTGATGGTCTTAACAAGTAATACCTGTCTGATTTATGTATTGAAGTCTAGGATTTGTTTCCAGGGCTGGGAATGCTGCTCTACATTTCATTACATAGATTGTTTAAAATGCTTTTTACCTTTTTCATTGGGCCAAATGAGTCTTACTGTGTTTTAGACAAACCAAGGCACAGTCTCTGCTGCCTATGTGTATAGGGATAATAGACACAGTGGAGAGGCACTTTGCCCTTTTATCAGCTAGAATTATCCTTAGGAAAAGCTAGGATGAAGGAGCAGTGGGAGCAGGTAACTGATAACCTATTTGAATCTGTTTCCAGAAAGGCAAAGAGCTTTGCTGGGGATGGGGGAAGCTATGTTTATTTGCAGATAGATTTAGAACTGGAAATTCCTTGCTATTGGCTGTTTGTTCACGAGGGTATGAGATGTTCTGGTGCGTGATTAAGACAGCTGTTCACACATCTGCTTCTGGATATACCAAAGATATACCTTGTGCCATCTATGTTGGTCCTGGCTCTTAGGCAGCAGAGGTCTTCCTCTTTCTTTTCAGGTTTGTCCTTTGGCCTCCAGGTGTACGTGGATATGTAACTTAATGGATTTATTATCAGTAAAAACCTAAGCCTGGCGATGCAGGTTTGTTTATAAACAGAAAAGCTCAGATGAGACTTGATTCTGAAACACAAGCATCCACTGTACTCTGGAGGAAAGATTGTCTTCCTCAGTCCTCTAGAGCTGATAAAGTTGTCAGTATATCTGTGCATCCTCCAAAGGGGATGGCTGAGGAATAACTGTTCCCCAAAGATGTACTCTGTTATTTTTCCACATCGTATTGTAAATGCTTCAAGTGACTTTGGCCTTTCATGTTATACTAGGCAAAAGACTCAAGGTAGCAGTGTTTAAATGTGTATATTTCTGTGCTGCAACCTAAGGTAGTGTTGTTTTCTGTTGTTTTCTTTTTTCCACTGTGTTTCTTGTAGCTATCTTAGCGACGTGGATCGTATCGCTACCCCAGGATATCTACCAACTCAGCAAGATGTGCTACGGGTTAGAGTTCCTACAACTGGGATCATAGAGTACCCCTTTGACCTAGAGAATATTATCTTCAGGTACTGAAGGTGTATTCATGTTACAACTGAACTGAGACAGGAGTGATATGGTTCCAGGAAGAATGATTCTAAATAGCTTGAAAGTGTCCAGGTGCTTAGTTGAGAAGCTTGAGTGGGTGTGTGTGTGTGTGCTGTGATGTTAGGAAGTGTCTGCTGACAGGTAGGGAACATGTAACAGTTCTAATGAAGGGAAAGCTCCAAGCTGAAACTCTGTCACAACACAGAAGGTGCTTTTGAATTGGTGACACTTAGTAACCATGTTCTAGAATCACGGAATCATTTTGGTTGGCAAAGGCCTTGAAGCTGCTGCAGTCCCAGCCCTCCCCTCACCCTGCCCAGCCCAGCACTGACCCCTGGCCCTCAGCACCTCAGCTCCACAGCTTTGGGATCCCTCCAGGGCTGGGCACTGCCCCAGCTCCCTTGGCAGCCTGGCACAGGGGCTGACAAACTGTGTGACTGTTAAACAGCACATTCTGAGATAAGTTTAATAACTAAAGCAGGCTCTCTGGGCAAGAGAAGCTTTGAGGTAAGAAAGTGCTTTAACAACTACACAAAAATAGCTTGCTCTGCTTTGAGAGAGCAGAGTTTTGAAGGACTTGTCTTTTCAGCTTCAGGAGTGCTGCTTAGCAAAGCAGAGCAGAGTGCAACTGGAAATGGTGATGCTGATATTTGGAACAGGAGTTTGGTATCACTCACCTAGGGCCATCCTTCCAATGGGGGATGCATTTCTGGAACAGGCTAGTTTGTAAACTTGATGGCTTTGTCAGCAAACACTTCTTATTTCATCCTTGTCCCTGGTTAATTCTAATGGCAGAATTGCAGTTGTTCTCACTGTTTACTGGTCCTTTGGCTTCAAATAGAAAACTCTGTCTTCTTGTGTGATACCACATGTATTTCTCTTCTGCAGAATGGTGGATGTTGGAGGTCAAAGATCAGAACGAAGGAAGTGGATCCATTGCTTTGAAAATGTGACTTCCATCATGTTTTTAGTAGCACTTAGTGAATATGATCAAGTTCTGGTGGAATCTGATAATGAGGTAAGCCAAAGAGTGGGAACTCTACAGGAAGAGGGGGAATGTCTTTCAGGCTTCTTGGTAGTTGGTACCAAAGTGCTCTGTGCCGTGTTGCATTAACAAGTATTGTTGGTTTTGGCCTTCAGTTCTTCCTGTTGCAAATGGAACAGGAGTCTGAATGGGTCATGATGTCCCTGAGAGTGGAAAATGCACAGTGCATTCAAATCATCTGTCCTTCCCAAGTAATACCCAAATACTCTGAGATTGCTGAGTTCTGTGTGCCTTGTGGAAGATGCTGTGGCAGCACGCTCCTAAAAATCAGCCATTCCTCGTTTCTCCATTCAGTTACCTCATACTGTGGCTGCTGCCTTGTTAGACAGTGGTTGGGCTCTTTAAAGGTGTGATACTGAATTTTTGCACTTGCTAATAGATTTTTTTAAATGCCATTAGGCCAGTTGTTTTCCTTTTCTACTTGAGAAAGCGTATTCACAAAGTATCATGGCCAGTCCTCACGTGACTGCCAAAGCAGAAAATGACTTTTAAGTCATTTTCTTAAGTCATTAAAAATGACTTTTCATTCTTAAGCCATTAAGTCACACAAAGAACTTGCCAATGAAATGAAGCCTGAGTCTATCAGATTCTGCATTTCCTTTCCATTTACCATTGCATTTTGAGGCAGAATCTACCTGGAGGCCAAAGTATTCTTTATACTCTGCCTTGAGATGCTGGATCAGTACAGATCTGAGTACATGTGCAGGTAGCAGAAAGGAATCTTAGTGCTCATTTGTGAAAACAAGGCTTTGTTTTTCTTATTTCAGAACCGGATGGAGGAGAGTAAAGCTCTCTTTCGAACCATTATCACTTACCCATGGTTCCAAAATTCTTCTGTTATCCTCTTTCTCAACAAGAAAGATCTGTTGGAAGACAAGATCCTATATTCCCACCTTGTTGACTATTTCCCAGAGTTTGATGGTAAGTGGTTTTTAAGGAGGAACAATCTCCATGTAGAAGAAGGGGAGGAGGTGGTTCGGTTAGATTGATTGTTTGTTTTAAAGAAAACTCAGGTCTAGAGGTGGGGAAAAGATCTGAAGTGAAGGAATACCTACAACAATGAGAAAATGGCACTGTGAGAAATGTCAATGAGAAAGGATTCTTAATCATAGGTAGATAAGTGGCATCTGAGTGATAATGAACCTCTCTTGAATGAAGAATTATGCCCTCCCCAACCCCCTCCCCTCAAACATGCACTTCAAAGCATTAACTAATGGAAGTCTAACTTCTCTGCCTGTATATGCATATAACCTGGTTCATAAGCATGTGAGTTTGCTGCTGTATGAAGCATTTTAACGCTTCAGTTAAGACATGACCTGAGTCCTTCCTTTGAGAATCTGACTGGTCAAATAGCCAAGTTGTTCAAATGATGGGGCTGAAAAATCTCAGCATGAAGATCTGATTAGTGTGACATCTACAGCTGGGGAAAAACAACACCTATGTGAAACAGAGACATTGCCACCTGAAACAAAACTCCTCAGCCAAAGTAGCTCTTCAGTTGAGGGCATTTAACATTGGCTGGTAACACATTTGTACAGGGCTGAGAATAAATAAGAGGAGTGGAAAACGAGATCAGACAACACCCTTCTTGCCATGCTGTCGTGTATTAAAGCACATAATGACAGAGTTTACACGCAAGAGTGTGCAAAACACATGCTTGTGTCCATCACTGCTTAAAGATCCATCTATAAATTAGGAAGAAATATAGATTCCCATCTCCAGGGGAGAGCATTGTGTGAGCACAGCCCAGGCAGGGTTATACCACATGCTGTATGTCAGAGCAGGGTCTGAAGTGACACTGTGGTGTCTGTCTCAGCCTTGTGGTGGTGGGGGGGAAGCCTTTGGTAGGTTTTGATAGTTAACTGAAGAGCAAACCCACTTTTTGTGGCTTTTAAAGAGCAGAAGCTCCTGGGGCTTTGGTGCATTCAATAACCTTCATTTCTTCACTTTAGCTCTGTAACTCATAAGAAAAAGAAGGTGCAGGAGCAATTCTTGTGCTGGATGAAACCAGGGGATGCTCTTAACATCAATGCATTGACTGGTTTGTTTGTTTGCTGCAGGCCCACAGAGGGATGCCCAGGCAGCCCGTGAGTTCATTCTCAAGATGTTTGTGGATTTAAATCCTGACAGCGATAAAATCATCTATTCTCACTTCACATGTGCCACAGACACAGAAAACATCCGTTTCGTCTTTGCAGCTGTCAAGGACACCATCCTACAGCTCAACCTGAAGGAGTACAACCTGGTTTGACCTGCTCTTACCCCTTGGAGCCCCTTTGAGAGGTTTCAATTGTGAAGAAAAGACAAAAAAAAAAAAAAAGAGAGAAATTTTCAATCTGACAGGAAAAAAAAAACAACAAAAAAAACCAAAACAGTTTGAATTTTGATGATGTTAATGATTGCAAATTTGTCTGATCTGTGGAGTGACAAGTGCTCAGTGTTATCCTGGAGTCTCATGTCTCTGTCCACAGAGTAGTTGATTTCCTATTTTTAACAAATGGCTTTTATTTCACAGTTAACGGGGATATGCCTCATTCCTTCAGCACCTTGCTTACTTCTGAATTTTTTTTGCCAAACAGCTAAGGCAGTCTCATTCATCTTGAGCTTTTTCCTTTTGTTGCTTAGCCACTGGGTTGGTTTATTTGTTTTATTTTCCCCTTTTTCATTCCCATNGAAACCAGGGGATGCTCTTAACATCAATGCATTGACTGGTTTGTTTGTTTGCTGCAGGCCCACAGAGGGATGCCCAGGCAGCCCGTGAGTTCATTCTCAAGATGTTTGTGGATTTAAATCCTGACAGCGATAAAATCATCTATTCTCACTTCACATGTGCCACAGACACAGAAAACATCCGTTTCGTCTTTGCAGCTGTCAAGGACACCATCCTACAGCTCAACCTGAAGGAGTACAACCTGGTTTGACCTGCTCTTACCCCTTGGAGCCCCTTTGAGAGGTTTCAATTGTGAAGAAAAGACAAAAAAAAAAAAAAAGAGAGAAATTTTCAATCTGACAGGAAAAAAAAAACAACAAAAAAAACCAAAACAGTTTGAATTTTGATGATGTTAATGATTGCAAATTTGTCTGATCTGTGGAGTGACAAGTGCTCAGTGTTATCCTGGAGTCTCATGTCTCTGTCCACAGAGTAGTTGATTTCCTATTTTTAACAAATGGCTTTTATTTCACAGTTAACGGGGATATGCCTCATTCCTTCAGCACCTTGCTTACTTCTGAATTTTTTTTGCCAAACAGCTAAGGCAGTCTCATTCATCTTGAGCTTTTTCCTTTTGTTGCTTAGCCACTGGGTTGGTTTATTTGTTTTATTTTCCCCTTTTTCATTCCCATGGTATATATTATATATATATATATATAAAAGAAACCAAACCACCCCAAGCAACTTTCCAGCTGAGATTTGTGAATTCACTGGACTGTGGGAGTGCAGAATGCTACCAGTCCCTTTGCCTTGTGCTATAAGGTGCCTCTGGTGTAATTTGCTAATCCTGCTTGCTTTTTTTTTTTAATCCCCCACCCTTTCCCCCTACACACACACACAGACACACACACACATCCCCTCACCCCACCCTGTTCTTTCCTTTCTCTTCCCCAGGACACGCTCCATGGTTCACTGTGATAAAATGTGGGGGAGGAGCAATTGCTCTCCAACTCTTGTGCAAAAAAAAAAAACCAAACCCCACAAATAAGAAAAAAAAGAGGGAAAAACAAAAAAGGCAAAACAACAACAACACCACCACCAACAAAGCCATCACTATTCCATTCTTTATATGTTCTAGTTCTGAGTTATTTCTTTCCTTATCAATTATGAAAGGTTTGGAGACTGTGATTTTCTTTGTTTTATTTCTTTGTTTTAAATTATTGATGTTCTATACATAGTTTGCTACATGTTGCTGTATTTTGTTCATGGACTACAAATGATGGAAGCTCTTGGAGCAATAGCTGCTGAGCCTGGGGAAGTGCCTGACTGTAATTATTTCCTTTTTATTTGAATTTTTTTTACATTTTAGTTTGGTTTTATTTCCTTTTTTTTATTCCCCACACACATCCACACATCCCCCCTTCCCACACACACACCCCCCCCTTTCCTTTTCCCTGCACCACAAGCCCAAGAGAGGCTCAGTTTGCAGAGAGAAACGACAGTTATTGTTGAGTTGGGAGTTCCATGACATCAGTGAGCAACTTCTCTATGCAGTAAATATTGAAAGCACACTGAGTGATTGTGGCATGTGAAACATCAGGCTTGGGCTGGATTTAGGGGGGAAAAAAACCCCTAAACCTTAGTCTTGTGCCACCCTTCAGTTCTTTTCTTGCTGCCAGTAGCAAACAAGCCTTGTCCTTGCATTTTGTGCCAGTGTGTTGAAGGACTCTGCAAAGAGTTTCTCAGTCCCATCCAGCTGGCTGATTTATAAAGGACCAGAGTTGGAGTGACAAACTTTTGGGATATAGGGTAGGATTCTTACTTGAAAAAAAGACTGAGACTTGCACAAGTACTTGCTCCAGGGTGCATGAGAGAGTGGGGTTGGCAGCAGTCACAGCTACACCGTCCCCAGAGCCCTGCTGGGGTTGCACTTTGCTTGAGCAGGAGAGTTAGAGGCAGGGACAGCAGGGTTTGCTGGTGCAGGTGGAAGACAGAATGGAAGTAGTTCTGGATTCTGGATGCCAAATGAAACTCCACTAAGCAGAAGGATGTGAAGCCTTTGCACATTAGGACAGCTCTTATTTATTTTCCAGGAGCTAGAGGCAAGTGAACAAATGTGCTTGAAGGCCTGTTGCCAGCCTGGAAGATAACTGCAGTGGCCAGGCAAGGAGTGAAGTAGGAAACAGGGAAGTGTGACCCACCTCTGGATGCATGTCATTTAGCCATCACTAATGCTTCTGTTTCAATTCCAACAAGTAGCATTGGGTCCAAATTCTCTGGGTCAACTAGATTGCCCCCTTGAAGGCTAGCAGGCTGCCAGTAGATAAAGACTAAACGAGCTGCACTGTTGAAGGAGGGGGCTGTTGATATTTTGTCTCTTTTGTAGACAGAGCACTACGTCAGTGTTTTGCACAACATGTAAGAGTAAATCTTAACTGTCTGAGATGCTGAAGATGCTTTGATCTAGAACACTAAAATGTGGAAGGATGTAATTACATTTAGAGGTCCCTCTTGTTTTCCTGAACAGCTGAGGGAAGGCTCTGTACGTGTCTCAGAGCACTACAGAAGCAAGCAAGCAAGGGTGATTAGAGAGCTCAAGTTGGAACAGTAGCCATGGGACCAACAGTTGAAGAGCCAGTCTGGGCTGAGTGGTGATGCTGAGAGAAACACAGCATCTCTTTAATACTAGCCATGCTCTGGACTGCATTGAACACTTGGGAGGAGTGAGAGGGATTCCCATGTGTCAGACAACTTTGCATCAATTTTACTGCTTGGTTTTTTTTTTTTGTCTTTATGCCAAAATGATCCATTTTGTAGCAAGTGTCCTAAAAAAAAAAGAGGAATTCATAATCATCTTGGTGTACTCTAAGTGCTGTTCATCTGAAGCAGATGGCAGCATCAGCCTCTTTCACTTCTGTGATCCTTTTGTAAATGGTTCACACTACAACTCTTGCCAGCACCAAACCTGGCACTGAGATAAACACAGGTTCTTGGAAATAACTTCCCAGAAGTTGATTCTTTTTTTTCCAAGGTGAATGATGGTGGTACTTCCACTTGAATCAGAAACTTGTTTTGTACCTTCCCCTTTGTTTAAGAGCTGCTGCCCTGGCACAGGAGGAGGGATCTTGGCTTCTGTCTCTTGCAGAGTGAATCCTTGTTGGGGAAAAGCTGTGGGGAGGCTTATGGGCAACGAGAGTTTGGGCATGTGCTCGACTTCACTGAGCAACTGCTTGGTGGAGTTGGTACAGTAGGGCCTGGTAATAGCCTCAGTGTGATGGTTCTTGCAAAGGGAAGGGGAGAACATTATGCCGTGGCTGTCTCCTGAGTTCCCAGAACCTCAGTTCTGAATGAGGAGGGGAATGGGTCAATCTTATAATCTGGAGTTGTCTGTGGACTGTCTTTATTTGTGAAAAGACACCAGTGTTAGCACGTGCTTTCCTTAGCAAGCAGTAGCTTGTGTGCCTCCAGCTTGGCCAATGAAGCATTCCTGCAGAACTGGTTCATGTCTCTGTTGGCTGTCCCTTTGGCAAACACCCGCCCTAGCAGAAGTGCCAAACCTGAAACCAAATTTGCCTAGATCATCTTTTTTTTTTTTCTGAAAGTGAGGCCAGTCCCAAGTGAGACAACAGACTGACCTTCAGAAAAGAGATGGAATTGGCTCCTTGTAGAGAATCTGGAGTCTAAGGAAGCGGCCTCTTGGCTGACCCTCTGCTCCTTGTGCACTTTTTTTTCATTCTGCTGAAGAAAACCCAACATAACTTTGAACCAGTTGCAAACTTGAAGTCAATGAGGAGAGGGACCATCCCATTCCTTAGCACCATTTCAGTGGTGAATTAGCTGCCTGGTGAGCAACAACCCCTTTCCTGCTCCAGCGTGTCAGATTTAGCTCCTACCCTTCTCTGCCTGTCTCTCCTTCCTTTCCTTCCTTCTCCCTGGAGTTGGATTCTTTGGTCTCTTGTTGTTGCTTCCTTGCAATGTTGGCCTTGCCTTCAACTATGGGGTTGTTCTATTTGATTTTATTTTTTTGTTTTTTGCCTTCATGTGTTTTCTTGGGTTAAAAAAAAAAAAGAAAAAGAGAAAAAAAAGTACCAAAAAAAAAAAAAAAGCTATAAAAAGTACTTCCAGAGTGTGCTGACCATTGTCTTGTACTGTACAGAGCCCAGGTTGTTGAGTCCAGCAGAGATCAAGTGTGTTATGCAGCACCCAGTTTGTTCCTTTTGGGTTTGTTTCTTCTTTTTTTTTTTAAGAGTATGGTTTGTGCCAATGCCCCTTCTTTTAGTAGTGCCAGAGACTCTTTACAAGTGCCAATGTGGTGGAAATTCTTTGGTTATACTTGTATATTATAGGATCCTGATTTAAGACAATTTAAACATTATCCTATTTAAAAACAAACAAAACAAAGATACTATATAAAATGCTGTTTTTAAACCTTGTCATTTGCAATGCATGTATTGTTGTGAGTGTTGGGAGGGGGGGGAGGGAAGAGGGTAGGGGAAAGGAGTTTCTGAATAAGATGCCCAGTGTCAGGATCTATTCAGGCTCCAAACTGTCTCATTCCTGTCCAGGAGTGGGATTGTTTCTTGGAATGATCCCACTCTGACTTGCTGGGCAACAAACCCTTATTACAGAAATATCTGATGGGAATTGATTTTCATATCTTTCTCCTGAAATAAAATCTCTGTTTGAAATTGGAATAAATTTTGTTCCTAAAAGCCTTGGTGGTCATGGATACGTTTCTTCCCTCCTCTCCCCTCCTCCTTCTGACTGCTGGAAACAATTTCAGTACCCTGTGGGACCTGCAAATTCTCTCCTCACCCTCAGTGTTCTCCCTACACAGAACACCAGGACTCTTGAGGTATTAAAAGTGTGTTTTGGTGAGCAGGAGGTGTAACATGCAATAACTGTCTGTGCTAATAGTTGTGAGCTGGAGTGGGAGCAGTGGCTGCTTGGGGTTTTAAGTTGTAGGGATGCAAAGGTGGCACCTTTGGCTTAAAATCCTACAGCATTTAGAACTGCTGAAGTGAAGCTGTTGGTATTTGCCTCTTCCTGTAGCATCAGCCCATTTCAGACTCATGTCTTGCCAGATGATCCTTGCCAATAGCAGAAAGCTCGGTAGGACCAGATCTGCTTCCAGTCTTGTTTGTTAGAAACATGAGGGTATGAAACTCTGCTGAAATGAATTCCTTCAGGAGCCCAAGGTGGGTGATGATGGTGAAAACTTTCAGTAAGGGGTTTCCTGGGGTGGGGTTCCTAGACTTTAAATCTACCTCTGGGATAGATCCCCAGGAATTTCAGATGGCATCAGCTGGGGGTGGATGAAGATGTCAGATTCCTCTGTGTAAGGTTTCCTGTGTTTTCAGGATGCTGCAGTGAAGGATGATCTGCTCCCTTCTGCATTATTTACTACAGAGCTGAAGCTGCAGGTACCAGACAGCCTGTGATGTCTTGATCCAGGAAAATCAATCTCCCTGGCCCTGATCCTGGCAGGTACTTGTGGAATTCCTGTGTTCTGATTAAGGGGGAATGTACAGTGCTTTTCCCAGTAGCCATTTGCCTTCTCACCAGCTGGAAAGCACAAAGTAGGAGCTGAAAGATGTGTTTGCTTTGTTGTTTATTCCCATCAGCTCCATGTGGCTCGTGTGTTGTGTGCAGCTCTTTGCAAAGAGAGTACAACATCCTCTGTTGAAATAAACCATAGTGACAGATTCACACTCTTGAAGGAAAGAAGCTAAAGTCTTAAAGCTGCTGCCCAGTGTTCCCACCTGCCTGTGCTGGGATCCATGTGGAACTGCCTGGTTGGCTTCTGCCTGTGAGGCATTAGGACAGGAGGTTGGGCTCCTGCCTGTCTCTGAATGGCCGAGGGAAAGAGGCAGCTGGAAGCAACACCCGATAGAACAATCCTCACAGTTGCTGCCTTTCCCAAGGGCCTCTCAAACACAGGCTGGGTCAACTGTTTCCAGCAACACTGAGCTCCAGTGGCTGCTTCAGGAGTTGTAGGGGAGAGATCTCAGCTCCTCCCTGCAGGGATCTGTCATGGGAGCCCAGGAGGGACTGTGGTGTGGAGATGCTGCTGCCTGGATGGTTCCTTTGGCCAGTTCCCTGCTCTCAAGGGACAGGGGGAGGGGAGGGCTGGGACTCCGGGACCTTAAAGGACTTTACCAACCTAAATGATTCAGTGAGTCTGTGAAGTGCTTTGGTATGCAGGTGGAGCACTTTAAAAAGCTTTTTATAACGTTTGTGACTCCACAAAGAAGAGCTGTAAGAAGTGGCAGGAAACAGGATGGAAATGAAGGTTTCCAGAAACCACCTGATACCAAAACTCCTCCTACCTCTTCTCTGGTTTGTGAAGCTGGTTGAATCTAAGTTGTATGTGTGGTCTCCCATCCATGATATCTCAGTAGCTTCCCAGCAAAAGCTGCACCACTAGCAATGTCTGAGACTCGTGTCTCTCAACTCTCCATTTCAGTGTTCTCTTTGAGCTGTTTTATCTTCTATGATGAGGTCTGACCAGGATTTTAAGCTTCTGCCAGCAATTTGGGTTGAGAAATGGCTTTTGAAGAGTTTTCGTGGCTCCCACACTGGAATGTGTGACAAGATTTAACATTCGGCTTGTGTGAAAGCTTCTGGGTGACCTGAGATGGGTGAGGATGTGGCTCAGCAAGGGCAACAGATGCAGCCTGGGGGCTGTTCTTCAGGCTCAGTCAGGCCCTATTACCTGTTGTCACTGGCCACTCCTCTGCACTGCTCCCAGAATTGCTCCTCCCTTCATCTTTGTCTGTAGCTCCTGGCCATGGAAATAAGTGTTGTTTGGATGGAGCATCCAAAAGGCAGCTGTCTCCTGCTGTGCTGGTTTCTGTGCTCCTTACCAGGAGCTTAAACCTTCGGTGTCTGACACTCCAAACAGCCGATGGCTTTGAGGAGGCTCCTTGCAAAGTGGAGGTGACAGAGGACAAGAACATCCTTGGAATTCTGGAAAGGTTGTGGCAGCCTGATTAGAAAAGAAGCCTCAGCTTGATGGCAACTTCACATCTGCTTTCAGAGCAGGTTAAGTGTGAAGAACCCTTGGGGACAGAGTTGCCTTTCTCAGCTGAGCCATGGCTTTAGCTCCAAATTTTGTTGGAAAAGGCGCTTTTTTTTTTTAGAGGTAAGGATGGCTTTCTTTGGATCAATTCAGTTGTTTAGAGGCAGAGCTTTGCTGTTGCTAACCCGAAGAGGGCACTGTGTGCATGGAAAACACATCACATGAACGTGCTCTCCACGGGCAACATCATCACCCCCAGCAAAAGCCACTGGTGAAAGCTGGAGCTGAACACAGTTCTTAACCCCATGAACGACCTCGGGGGCTTTAAGGAGGTTTGAGGGTAGAGTGGCTAATGACAAATGTAAAGCAAAGACAAATCACAGAATCCCTGAATAGTGGGGGCTGGAAGGGCCCTGCAGAGCTCCTCCAGCCTATCCCCTGCTAAAGTAGCTTCCCCTGGCTCAGGGGGCACAGGAACATGTCCAGCTGGGGTTGGGAACATCTCTTGAATCTATGGGTCCAGTTTCTCTCCTGACACACAGGAATGGATGTTGACTTGGTGGAGTTAGTGCCTTGGTAGTGCAGTGGTTGGATGTTCTCACAAGCTGTAGGGCCATGTGAGAGCAGAAGGGGGGGGATATGGTTGAAGCATGAGGACAGGAGCAGTGCTCCCAGTTCCGTTTCCTTTATTGCTACAGATTGACTTTACCCTTTTATGGACTGGCAGAGATCTGAGATAAAACCTTGTGCTGCAGTGGTGCCCCAGCCCCAGGCACGAGACCTTCCTGGGCCCAGGTGCTCCTCTTGCTCCTTGTTTTGCTTGGGCAAAGCCCTTGAAGCTGCTGCAGTCCCAGCCCTCCCCTCACCCTGCCCAGCCCAGCACTGACCCACAGCCCTCAGCACCTCAGCCCCACGGCTTTGGGATCCCTCCAGGGCTGGGCACTGCCCCAGCTCCCTGGGCAGCCTGGCACAGGGGCTGACACCCCTCTCAGG
>WBNH01000292.1:0-16798 GCA_013401255.1 Urocolius indicus | reverse complement strand
ACCTCACTCAGGGCTGTCCTGCTGCTTCCTTTCTAGAGCTGTAGCCTGACAAAAGTGTAAATCAGAGCAACCAAGTGTGGGAGCCTGTGCTGTGCAATTGAGCACTGCCCAGCTTGTAAAGGCAGCAAACACAGCTGAGGTGCAAATCTCTGTGCCAGGGCCCTCACTGCCATGGTCTGGCTTGGTCTGAAAGAAGCCTCTGCTCTGTCCACGAGGATCAGTGGAAGATGTTTCCCAGGGAGAAAGGAAGAAAAAGCAGGTGAGCATGAGGACCTCAAGTGTGAGTTTCCCAGGGCAGTAGCTGGGGGAAGAGGAGGGTCACACTGACTTTATGACACTGTTGATCCAGGGAAGGAAAGGAGCAATGTGTGTGTAGAAACCAGGCCAGTTGTTGTGTCTGTAGGAGAAGATGCCGTAGGCTTTGTGGTTGCAGACCAGGGGATCCCCAGCATCACCCTGTGAAGTGATGGAGGAGAGAGATCAGTGCTGATTTCTGCATGGGCCTTGGAAAGGGGTGCACTTAGAGCAGGGAGGCTGTAAATCCAGAATCACAGCATGATGGGGGCTGGAAGGGCCCTATAGAGCTCATCCAGCCCCTGCTCAAGCAGCTGCCCCTGGCTCAGGGGGCACAGGAACGTGTCCAGGTGGGGTTGGAAACCTCCTGAGAAGGAGCCTCCACACCCTCCCTGGACAGCATGGGCCAGGGCTCCCTCAGCTCAGCACCAAAGGACTTGCTCCTCCTGTGCCAGGGGCACTGCCTGTGTGCCAGCCGGTGCCTGTTCCCCCTTGTCCTGCCACTGGTAACCACACAACACACACTGGCCCCATCCTCCTGACACCCACCCTGTAAGGATCGATCAGCATTGCTGAGATCCCCCTGAGCTCAGGCTTCTCTTCTCCAGCTGAACAGCCCCAGAGCTGCAGCCTTAAAAATATCATGGCAGAGCTTCCCCAGGAGAAAGTTGGACTCTCAATGGATTAAATTATCACTTCACTGAAGACGAAATGACCCCTTTGTTCCTGCCTGTCTGTTGTCTGCAGAGTACTATAGAACAGACTCAGACTGACTGTGAAGTTGAGGGCAAACCCTTCTCTGGCCAAGCTCTTGTCCTGTTGCAGACTTCTAGGTCCTCTGCTGTGGGGAAGCAAAGGCTGAGCACAAGGTGATGGCTGCAGTCAGCAGGGAATGCTGCCCATGAGGGGGCTGATCCCTGGGGATCAGGAGCCAGAGCACCTCTTGTACCAGGATAGTGAGAGTGAGCTGAGGAAGCAGGGACTGACCAGGGCAAGGGAAGTTGCAGGAGCTGGGTGTGAGGACACAGCAAGAAGCCTTCTCAGTGAAGTTTTCTTTAGCCCAGATCAGATTTGTACCCAGCACCTGCCTGAAACCTCCCCCAGAACCCCAGAACAGTGATGGTGGAGCAGGGATTGAAAGACTCCTCTTAGACCTCATCCACCCCAACCCTTCTGTACACCTTTTCCATCTCCCTAAGGCAGACACTGACCTTCTCAGGCACCCCAGCAGACCCGCTGCGCCCACAGATGAGGTTTTCAGCCAGCCCAGGGTAGTTGCTGAGGCAGTCCCTTTGCTTGATGATGGTGACAGTGGCTTCACGTAGGGTGGCTGTGGGTGCTTTGTAGCCCCAGCCAGCGATGCTGCACGTGGCCCCACCACGGACTGTGGCTTTCTCAAAGGAAATGGTCCTAACGTAGCTGTTGCTGGTGGCATTGCCTTTCAGCTGGGCAAAGGGACAGAGAAAAAACACACACACAAAACCCCTCAATGAGTGTTCGGTCTGTAAATGCTCTCACACCGAAGGCTGTCCCCTCCCTCTGCAGGGTTCCAGCTCAGCAAGCAGGAGCGTGGGGGTGATGCAGGCAGGCAGTTACCTTCAGCAAGAGGATGTCATTCCCCTTTTTAGGGCTCATGAAGCCTGGGTGACAGTGATACTCTTGGACTTCGAATATTTGCCAGCTTTTCTCTCTCTTCTGGGTTGTGTGGGCTCCAAGGATGACAGTCAGAGGTTTGTACCTGGTAAGGGTGTATGGCATTAGCTTTCTCTTCTCTTCCCTGGTAAAAATGAGACAAATCTCCCAGGGGCATGGCCAGGAGAGACTGTCTGGGCTTTAGAGAAGAATGATGGGAGCAAGCTCTGTCCAGTGAATCTACCCAGCCAAGAGACACAGCAAGTTCCTGCCTGACAGACCCGAGCTCTGCAAAGGTTTCCTTTAGCTCTGGATCTTGAGGTGAGCAGATTGGGTCCAATGCTGCTGCTTTGTGCCAGGATATGTGAGCTGTTGGTCCAGGCTTTGTAGGCTCATGGCACCAAGGAGGGGGTTGCAAATCAGACCCCTGCTATGGGCTGATGGACTTTTCCTGGCCTCCACATTGTCTGTAGAAGAGGCTGCCTTGAGTAAACCAGGAGGGACCCTGGGGATGGGTAGGAGTCCCTTTCAATCTGGCAGGTGGAACTGGGCATCCAAGCTCCAAGGCTCTGCTGAGCTTCCTTTCTGCTGCTCGGATGTGGGGACTGGCCCTGAGCCTGTGTTACTGGCCCCAGGGCAGAGCTGTCAGCCCAGAGTGTGACCCAGAGCCATGAGCATCTAGAAAAGCTCTCTTGCATGTTCATGCCCCAGGTTTTCCAGCTGGAGGAATGGAGAGCTGGGCAAGCAGCTTGCTCATAAGAGATTATCAGTTCTGATCAGTTTTTTGGAGGTCTTTGGTGGCAGAAGGGGCAAAGGCTGACACCAGCCTGTGCTCCCTGCAAGAGAAAGAGTTTGGCAACACCCGTGAGAATCACAGAATCCTTTGGGTTGGCAAAGGCCTTGAAGCTGTTGCAGTCCCAGCCCTCCCGCCCCCCTGCCCAGCCCAGCACTGACCCACAGCCCTCAGCACCTCAGCCCCACGGCTTTGGGATCTCTCCAGGGCTGGGCACTGCCCCAGCTCCCTGGGCAGCCTGGCACAGGGGCTGACACCCCTCTCAGGGAAACAGTTCTGCCTTAGCTCCAACCTCAACCTCCCCTGGGGCAACTTGAGGCCATTTATTCTTGTCCTATCAGGTGACTCAGACTGTTGGAAGCAACTCAGGCCTCCATCCAGGAGATGTTCTCCAGATCGTGGCCATTCTATTGCTTCAAGATGCTGCACCAACGTGGCAAAACCCAAACACTTACTGGAGGCACTGAGCTGCTGTCATCACCCAGTTCGGGGCCACCAGGAAGCCTCCGCAGAAGTGGTTGTTCTGCCCTTGCAGGTAGGCCATGTAGGGTATGTTGTGGCTCTTGGCTTTCCATCCTCCCTTCATCCAATCCCTGAAATAATCTGCAATGGATGGCATTGAGGATGAGTGGTTTGGAGGACATGGGATGTGCTGGTTGGGACTCTTCCTTCCCCAGCCCTCTCCTCTCCTTGCCGTTCTACTTACTGCCTTTAGCTGAGGGCCATGTCATCACCAGGAGGGACAGCAGGAGTTTCTGCAGGTGCTTCATCATCATCTTCTCAGCTCCAGTGGATCCCTTGGAGGTGAGACTGCAGATGGGGTCTCTTCCTGCTCCCAGCAAGGTTTTATAGCTTGAGACTAGACTCCAGGAAACCACACAAGTCAGACTCATCTGGTTAATCTATCTGCAAATTGCATACCTCAGCAATCTAAGAGGGGAATTCAGTCAGCTTCAGCCTTGGGCATCAACCCACCTTCATCTTGGGCCTGATCTGGGGTCTCTGACAGTCCCTCTGAACCCAGAGCCCATTGCTTTTGAGCTGGAAGCTGTATGGAGCATACCCACTTCATCACTTTGCCTGCCAGCATGCTCTTCCCTTGCTGCTTCTATTTGCTGTGGTGCACTTGCAGACTCTCCTGATTTTTATCAGGAGCCCTGCAAGAACAAGGTTCCTTTCACTCAATGCACTAGTTCCAAAGACCATACAGTGTCAGTTGAGGATCCTCCTGCTCTTCCTCAGCAGGCTTGGTCCTGGCTAGCAGAGCAAAGTCGGTGTGAGGGCATTTGTAACACTGGTCATGGCTCTGTGAGGGTGAGGTGCAGGTGGTGCAATTATTCCCCAGTTGCACACAGGGAA
The DNA here is from genome assembly GCA_013401255.1 of Urocolius indicus. NCBI lineage: Eukaryota > Metazoa > Chordata > Aves > Coliiformes > Coliidae > Urocolius > Urocolius indicus. The sequence continues at coordinate 12,720 of WBNH01000292.1, read as the reverse complement.
CTGCTGCAGAGAGGCCAATGCAGGGACACCAAGGTGCTGAGGGGATGGAACATGTGTGTGAGGAGGAAAGGCTGCAGCCCTGGGGCTGTTCAACTGGAGAAGAGAAGCCTGAGCTCATGGGGATCTCAGCANCCACCTGGACACGTTCTTGTGCCCTCTGAGCCAGGGGAAGCTGCTTGAGCAGGGACTGGGGCTGCATGAGCTCTGCAGGGACCTTCCAGCCCCCTCCCCATGCAGGGATTGTGTGACTCAGTGAGCATGTGCCAGGCACCTCTCTGCAGCGCACAGCACGGATCTGTCTTCCCTGGCCCAGGCCCCACAGTGGCTTTATCTCCTCTTCCATCCCATGACAATGCTGAAAGAAGGATTGATGCCAAATCCTTGAGCACACTTCCCCTGGCCCTCAGGATGTCCCTTTGCCTGTCTGATGGCACCAGTACCCACTGGAAAGTGGCAGACGGGCATGTTCTTGCCCATCACAGCGGTTCCTTCCCTGGGCTCTGACGTAACAGGGCTGTGACGACACGAGCCCGATAAGGCCTCTCAGCCCCCACTGCCTGCCTGTAAATTTGCTTTCCTGTCTACCCCCCAGATGAGGGCAAACCTCATTGCTATTTTTTTCTGAAGCTTCAAGCTGCCATTGTCGTGCAAAGGCTGCAGCAGCTTCGAGGAAGGCGTCAAGGAAAAGCCTGTGCTGTGACCGCGCTCTGCAGCACGCAGATAACCAGCTGCAGCCTTTTCACTCACTGATTTCCTACCTGATAGCAGCTGTTTGCAGAAGCCCAAACCCATGGACCCTTCTCAGTTTCCCCAAAGGGTGGGCACAGGGGGGTTTTTAGGGGCTTGAAGGCAAAGGTGATAAGAGTTTCCCTTCTGGGGAGCAAACAGCAGAGCAGGGAGCCAGGGATGAAGTGGCAGGTAGTTATCTTCTCCTCCCTGTGATGGAGTGAGAGCCTGGGAAAGGCTCATGAGAACAGGGCAAGCATCCTCTTCCCTTGAATTACATGTAGTTTCTGTAGGTTTAAAATTCCCCACTGGGTTTCCCCAGCACAAACCAGTCTGGTGTTCTCTTGAACTGGCAGAAACTTCTTGTCATCCTGCATTGGGAGGAGTTTTGCAGCTCAGGTGTTTTCCCAGAGAGCTGTCTCTGCCCCTTGGCAGTTCCAGGTTCTCCCTGCAGAGAGAGGGGCCATCAGAAATGACCTGATGAGCTGGGCTCTGCTCAGGACATGTTTCTGTTGAGGAGATGGAGGACTGTGGCTGCTGGAGGATGGCAGAGGCAAAGCCTGAAAGCACTGGTGTGCAACAGCTGGGACTTGGAGTGTAATGTCCTCTCTGGGACCCTAAATCCCTGTCCTTGGGTTCTCAGCCACCACCTACCTGTGCCTAAAGAGGGTCAGAAACAGCGTAGTCCACAAAAAATCCACCTCCCTTCACCTGATGGAGCCTCTTAGAGCTAGAAAGCAGCCTAGTTTCTGCTGTGCCCCAACCTACTGTCTCCACTGCCCTGCATCCTATGATGCCACATCACCCAGGCACCCTGTCCCTGCAGAGGGGACAGCCATGATTTTACAGGGGATGGCACCTTTGGCCCCCTGGTACCTCCTGAAATCCTGGCTGTCAGCTGCTCCCACGCACATGGTGATGTTGCTGAAGTTGGTGAATGGTGTGTGCACATCCCTTCTTCCCAGCCCCTTTCTACCTGGGCTGATTCTTTCTCTGCAACACACCCTCATGAGCCCAGGAAGGGCAACTGTAGCTCCTTTTCTCCAAGCTGGCCAGCAACTCAGTGGATGCAGAGCTCTGACTGTCTCTGTTCCAAGGAGCTGACCTCTCACTTTCACAAGCTCCCTCCCTCCTCCCTGGGGCAACATCCAAAAAAGAGGACACAGGCTGGGAAATGCAGCTCTGACTTTACTGGGGGTGTTTGAAGTACAGCAAGGTTTAAGCAGGGACAGGGTTATCTCTGAAGGAAACAGGAACTTTTGTAGCACAACCTCTTTGTGGTACCATCTGGGGTGATTCCTGCTCCTCACAGGGTGATTTAACACGGCCTTGAGCTGGGTAGGGAACAGCAGCCTCGGAACAGAAAGGATCCTTTTACATGCACCGATCAGGTTCTCAAGGTGAGAGGAGGGAGTCAAGGCTTTAATCAGGGGCAGGAAGGAAAGGAGTGCTGCCCTAGGGCCACTCCAGAGCTGGAGTGAGTGCTGCTGCTACTTCTTCATGACTCTTTTGATCCAGGGCAGGTAGCTGGCGATGCGGGTGTACACCCCGGGCGGCTGCGGGTACCCGAAGGAGACGATGCCATGGGCTACATCATTGCAGACCAGGGGTCCCCCTGAATCTCCCTGAGGACACAGGAGAGACTGGTTTTAGAAGCTTTTTACCTCTGGGAGCTGGTTTGGCTGCCTCATGTGCCCGTGGAGATGGAGGAGCTGTTTGGAGCAGGTGAGTTGAGGGGCTCCCAGGGGAGTACAGATCCACTCCCAGCCCGTGGAGGATCCCACGGAGGAGCAGGTGGGTGCCTGAGGGATGTTGTGACCCCATGGGGAGCCCACGCTGCAGCAAGGTCCTTGCAGGATCTGTGACCCTGTGGAGAGAGGAGCCCAGGCCAGAGCAGGTTGGCTGGCAGGACTGGTGACCCTGTGGGAGATCCACACTGGAACAGGCTGTTCCTCAGGGACTGTTTCCCCGTGGATGAGCCCCATGTTGGGGCAATGTGTGAAGAACTGTAGCTCATAGGAAGAGACTCAGAGAAGTGTGTCAAGGACTGTCTGCCATGGGAAGGACCCCACACTGGAGCAGTGGTAAGTATGAGGAGGCCTCCCCCTGAGAGGAAGGCAGCAGCAAAGCTCATCTGTGAACTGACTGTAACCCCCATCCCCCTGTGCTGCTGTGGGAGAAGCTCAGGAGGAAGAGAGGGATGGGGAGAGGTGTTTGAAGATTCAGGGGTTTATTTCTCATTTCCCTGCTCAGATTTGATTGTTAATACATCAAACCAACTCTCCCCAAGCTGAGCCTGGTTTGCCCCTGATGGTAACTGCTGAGGGATCTCCCTGTCCTTACCTCCACTCACAAGGAACCTTTTGTTATATTTTCTCTCCCCTGTCCAGCTGAGGAGGGAGAATTGGGCACCTGGTGCTCAGCCAGAGGTAAAACCACCACAGGGAGTTAAAATTCAATGCTTGTCACTTGTGGGAAGCAACTCAGTCTGTGTCAGGAGCAGCTCCTGGGAGCCCACCTGCCTCATACCTGACTGGAGTCGGTGAGTTGGTGGAAGCTGCCAGCACAGAGCATGCCAGTGCTGAGATGGGGGTAGAAGAGGCTGCATTTCCTACGGCTGTAGATGGAGACTTTGCTTTCAAAGAGTTTGCTGGTCACTTCATCCTCATCAATGAGGCCCCAACCAGAGATGCTGCACTTGGTGCCCGTGGGGAGGTCACTGCCAGTCTTGGGTAAGGGAATGGTCTTGACATAGTCATTGAGAGTGGCCTTTGCTGTCATCTGGGAGAAAGGGAGGGTTTTGGAAAAGGCTGTGAGCAGGACAGCTGAAGGACACCATGTGCAGAGGTAGGGGAGGTCTAGCAGAACATAGAGCACTGCAAGCTCTGGTGAGCTGCTGTGATTAGAGCATGTGGCTCCAAGCCATGCCCATGGCTCCCTCTTAGGTCCCTGCGCCCCTCCAGCACTCCTGAGCAGAAGGCGCTGATGGTTTACAGAGGAGCTGACAGCAAGAACATGCTCTACATAGACCCACAGACCCTCTCCACCCTCCTACCCACTGCCTGCTGCAGGACTGCCTTGCCTTGAGCAGCATGATGTCGTTAGCAACTGTGGTGGGGTTGTATCCAGGGTGTGGGTGGTATTGGAGGACTCCTCGGACCTGCTGGCTTGTTTCTGGTTTGTAGATGTTGTGAGCCCCCAGGATGACTGTGATATTCCTGCCCATGGCAGCAGAGGTGGAAGAAAGGTGGGGAAACAGGTTGAGTCTCACCCAGGTCCTTCCCTTTTTGCAGGCAGCTGGAGAGAGCTGCTCAGCACAGGAGGAAGAGGAACCCAGTCCCAAATGACTCCAGTGATGGGCCTCCCAGGGTGTAAAGGAGGAAGAAGAGGATAAAGGGCATCTGAAGTACTCACCCATTGCAGTGTGCTGCTGTCATCACCCAGTCAGGAGCCACCAGGAAGCCTCCACAGCCTGATGACTCAAGCTTCAGGTAGGCCATGTAAGGGCGGGAATGGGGCCGAGCCTCGTGGCCTCCCACGATCTGACTCCGCAGAGCACCTGCAAGACACCCCCCACCATGAGCTGAGCCTGCGGCTGCTGAGCTCAGAGCCCAGACCAGCAGCTCACAGCACCCCAACTTACTGGCATCAGCCCATAGGCAAGCATGGAGGAGCAGCAGGGCTAGCAGCAACATCTGGCACGTCTCTCCTCCTACAGCTGGATGCTCCTTCTATGAGTTGTGGAAGTCTGAAGCTCCCAATGCCCATGGGTTGGTTTTATACCATGGGCCCAGCTGTACCCAGCAGCCAGGAAACAGTGTGTGATGGTCTGATTGTACTAATCAGAGCAGTGCAGCAGCTCTGCAGGGCTATCTGCATCTGCCCCAGGGCCCCTCATGTGTCCCTGAGGCTGTGATTGAGGAGTGATAGAGCAGGACAGAAAGATCAGGGCAGAGAGAGAGCCTGGCATGCCACAGCCCCAAAGCTTCAGACCTGGAGAGGTGTCCTAGGGTATTTCTGAAGAGTGATTTAGCATTTCTCCTGCAGTTTGGCTTTGCTGGCAGGATAAATCAGGTGTCTGAGCTCTGGCCATCAGGCTGCCTCAGCCTGTAGCTTCAGTAGCTCATGTCATTTGCTCCTGGGGGGTGGTCAGGTCACATTTTGCTTTGTTGGCAATGGTTGCAGATGCTCTTTGCCCTCTATGGTTTCACCTCTGCAGCTGCTCTGGCCACTGGCACATCTGTTCAAATGGGACCAGGGGGAAGCTTTCATCTACTCTGCTCTGATTTCTGTGCTCTCTTCCTTCCTTGACCTGAAATTACCTGCAAACCAGACTGCAACTGCTGTCTTCACCTTACCCCTAGCAAAGTATGATTTGGTTAAATGCTAAACTGAGCACCAATCCTGCTGCCCTTGTCCCTTCTTGGCCTTCTGGTCCTGACCAGAAAACACCACTGGGCTGTCCCAGGGGACATTGTTTCAAAGAGATGACCAAACCTTTGTGTCAAGAGCCCAGACCTGAGGCTTGTTCTCCCTGTGTTCTTCCTGCTCCTGCCTCTCCTGCTGCCTTAGCTGCTGACTGTCCACTCTCCTCATCTTTGGGACTCCAGTTGCCTTTGTCCTGCAGCTGAGACTATCCTTTGTAAGAAGAGCTGCCAGACACTCAGGCTGCAAGCTCAGAGGGAGCTGTGCTATGCAGCTTAAAACTGCCCTTCCTCTTGGCATTCCCTAACCTTTACCTACCTTTGTTTTCCCTGCTGCCAGCTTTGTCCCAGTTTTACTGCAATGCCTGGCCCTGGTTCTGCTGGTCCACTGGCTGATACAGAGCAAGAAGCCAACTCAGATTGCCCTGGGCATCTAAGCCTAGAGCCTTTGCACAAGGTTACTGCAAGGTTCAGACTCAGGGAGAGGCCCCCCTCAGCCCCTCCCCTGAGCTCCAGGAGATCATTCCTGCCATCATGAACATGGGAAGAAACAGCTCTGAGCTGTGAGCCTGTGGGGATGAGTGTGGCAGTGAGCTAGGCTCTGTCCCAGAGGGTGCAAAGCAGCATTGATGAGATCCCATGAGGGACTGAAGGGAGCCTGGGCCAGAGGCCATGCCATGCTGAGTGGGGCTTTGAGAGCACCATCCACCTCCCAATGGGGAGAGCTCTGCTCACTGGAGACATGCTCCCAGGGCAGATCATGGAATCATAGAACTGGTTTAGTTGGCAAAGACCTTTAATCCCACTGAGCCCCAGCCCTCCCCTCACCCTGCCCAGCCCAGCACTGACCCACAGCCCTCAGCACCTCAGCCCCACGGCTTTGGGATGCGTCCAGGGCTGGGCACTGNCCAGGGAGGGTGTGGAGGCTCCTTCTCAGGAGGTTTCCAACCCCAGCTGGACACGTTCCTGTGCCCTCTGAGCCAGGGGAAGCTGCTTTAGCAGGGGCTGGGGCTGGTGGAGTCCTTTCCATGCCCCATCATTCAGGGATTGTGTGATGTTGTGCTTCTGTGTGATGGTTTGGTGCTGGGCTGCAGCACTTGCTGGAGCTGTTTGCTTTCTGGTGGCTGGTTTTGCATTGAGGAAACACAAGTCTCTACAGAAAAGCCACTTTGAAAAAAAAATCAACCAAACTTTGCCATTTAAGGTCATTGATGGACTTTAAAGGAGAAAATTGTGCACCTTCCATTTTCCTTTTCCCTTTAAATCCAGAGATGCTCCACAGAGACTCTTCCCCTACAGAGACCCTCCATCACCCCCACGCAGTTTCAATGAACTGACACCCAGACTGTGCCTGGCTCAGTTCACTGAGCACTGTGAAGGGCCAGGTCTCCAGGATTTGCCTTTGGAAGGCCTTTGCTGTCTCTTCCTAACTCCTGTATCCAGAAACATCCTTCCATGTTTGGGCCTGGGGATGTGCCACTGGAAAGCCGAGTCCCTGCTGCTGCACAGGGGAAAAGAGCAAAGCTAGGAACTGCAACCCACCAGCTGCTGGGAGGGATGAGTTGTTTTGTAAAACAGCACAACTCCACCCTTCCTGGAGCAGAAAAACACCTGTGGGCAAGTGGGTGCCCTGGGTGATGTTGGGGCCAAGCACTGGGGACAGGATGGGTGGGTGAGGAGCTTTGTGGCACAGAGATGAGGATGCCACTTGCCCATGAACCAGCCCTGAAGTGTTACCTGCCCAGGCTGAGCAGGGAGAGCTCTCCACAGAGATCCCTGCCCAAAGAGTTTATTGTTTGGTTTGGCTTAATCAGAATGTCTGAAAAGACTAGTTTTAATCAGGTCTGAGCAGCAGCACAGCAGGAAAACCTCAGCAGAAATCATCACCGGGGCATCTTGCTCTTGTAGTTTGTGGTCTTTCCCCTGCAGATGCTGATGACCTCCCCCAGTCTGGATCTGGGCACTCTGGGGGCAGGGGCAGCCAGGCTTGCCACTGGCCAGTAACTGGCCTGCAGTCCCTGATCCCCTCTGAGCATCCCCAGCTGCAAACAAACTCTTCCCCCTCAGGCCAAGGTGCTTTTTGCTTTCCCGTTGGCATCAATAGGAGCAGGTTGTGGAAGGTTCTGTGGCTTCCCCTGCTAAAGCACCTCACTTCAGCATCCAGGACTATCTGCTATGGCCATATGGCTCAGGCAGTGGGTTCAGAGGGGGTTGCAGCTGGCCCCCAAAACTCTTTCAAGCCCAGCCCTCAGCAGCTCTGAGGCAGTTTGAAGCAGATTGCGGTCTCGATGTGCAGGAGAGAACAGAGAGTCATTGCAGGATCGGGTGTCCCTCCCCCACCAACCCCTTCAGTTCTAAAAAGAACATCTGAAACAGCAGCAAAGGAGAAGTACCAAGATAAAACTGGGCCTGTGTCTGTGCAGATAGCAAGAGGGAGATGCTGCAGAACAACAGGAACTCTCCCTCGTGAGGGTGCCCAGCTGAAGGGCAGCCTGGTTCAGCCTCAGCCATGGTACTGGGGGCTCAACCCTCCCCTCACCCTGCCCAGCCCAGCACTAACCCACAGCCCTCAGCACCTCAACCCCAGAGCTGTGGGATCCCTCCAGGGCTGGGCACTGCCCCAGCTCCCTGGGCAGCCTGGCACAGGGGCTGACACCTCTCTCAGGGAAACCTCAGCTCCAATCTCAGCCTCCCCTGGGGCAACTCCAGCCCCTTTCCTCTTGGCCACACTCCAGCCCCTCAGTGTCCCTCTGGCACTGAGTGAGGGGCCCAACACTGAACACTGATGCCAGCCCTCGAGCTGCAGCCTCCTCAGGGCCCAGCACAGGAGACATAACCCTGATGTGCTTAGGAAGAGTTTATGACGTTTTGCTGGCCCAGAAGACATGGCAGCCCCACAGATGAATGTGTTGGGCTGTCCCAGCAGCTTCCCTGCCTCAAGCCCTCCTGCCATCACAAGCATTTTTCTCCCACCTGCCCCACGCTCTGGCAGATCTCCCTGACAAAGCTCATTGCTATCAGAAAGCTCTTTCCTGACACTGCCCACAAGTTGCCAGCTATTCAAGAAACTATTCAGAGGCCCTGACAAAGCAAGTTTCTTCATCCTCTGATGTTTTAGGGGCATCCCACCAGCTGTGTGCTGAGCAGACACTGTTATCTGGAGGCTCAGCCTGAAGCAAGGAGAAAGCAGGGCTTGATGTGCCAGAGTCCCGTTGGCCTGGTTTGATTGCAGTGCCGTGCCTGGAGCACTCCCTCAGCCCAGTTTGGGAGTGTGCCCTTTGTGCTGAGTGTGCAATTGAGCTCTGCCTTGGATTGAGCTTCACTCATGGCCCAACCTTCCTCCTGATTTCTGCTGCTTCAGTCTTGGGCTCATCTGCTGGCCTGTATCAGCCTGAGCTTCTCTCCAAGCTGTTGATAGAAAAGCCCCAAAGCCACCAGCTGAAGGGGTGGGTTGTGCAGAATGAAGCCTTCAGCTTTTGATGAGAACCACTCTTGCCACTTTGGTGTTTCCCACTTGTTTGTGCTGTGACCCAGGGCAGGATCTCTCCACTCATGGATGGATTCCAAGGACAACTTCCCCCTTGCCATGCTGATGGAAGAAATCCCTGCTCTCTGCTGTCAACATGGGGAGCTCTCCATGGCTTTGTGCCAGCCTGGAGTGAGAACACAGGTGAGAGCAGAAAGCAAAGGCACAGCTTCTGCTTTGATCCTAGGCTAAAAGGTACTGTTTCTTTTCTCTCTGCCTCTTGGGTGGTTTGGGTGGGGTCCATCCTGCCCAGAGATGTGGTTGATGTTGTAACTTCCCTTTTTCCACTTTGCTAGGTAGAAATCTCACTTGGTTTTTCTTTTTTGCACAAGGAGCCCTCCCTATGAGCTACTGTGTGCTGGGCCCCAGACAAGCAGCTGGAGCACAATCAGCTGCTGAACCTTCCTCAGGCACCAAGAGCCTCGGCCAGGTCGTGATGGGTGAGTCATGAGGCAAATTCAACAGCTGAGGTCAGGAATAGCACCTTACAACTTGGCTTTCCACTCAAAGTTCTGCAGATGAAGGGAACAGGCCAATGGCAGGCATTACCATTACTCAGGGCCATGGGTTAGTTGGTGGATTTGGCAGGATGAGGGGAGAGGTTTGGGCTCAATGAGCTTAAAATGGGCTTTTCCAAGCCCAATGGTTCTGTGATTGCAGCCACAACAGGACTCCTGGGTTCTGGTCTCAGTGCAGTCCCTTGGGACCTTCAATGCCAGGCAAGAAGCAGCAGCTTAATGCCTCCCTGTTTCTCTGTCTGGGAATTAGACAAGAGACAGATCCTGACTCATCTCTAGCAGATGCTTGGAGAGTTGAAAGGGGAGGGTGAAGCCTTAGAGCCTGACCAGTTGGTTTCTTTTGAACTTGGTGGAGCTGAGCCCTACCTTCAGGTGCCTGAACTGGCTGCATGCACAGGGCAGGACCTGGGCAGACGTGTGCTGGGAGACATGGAGGACCCCAGAGAGGTGACAGCATGAGCTTCCTCCTGGAGAAGGATGTATCTGGGCATGGGTGATGCACAGTAATGAATAGGCACTTGCCCTCTGTCAGGCTCAGGGGTGAATTTAATGCCACAAGAGGCAAAGTACTGATTGTCTCTTACTGTCTGGGTGGTCTGGCTAGCATTTAGCATTGTTCAGCCCAGCAGATCTTACCCATCAAGGTGGGAGGCGTTTCCCTATTAGGCTCAGCCTGCCCTGACTCAACAGAGGGGCCCTGACCTGCTTTTTCATTCATGTTCCAACTTCACAACCACAGCCCAGCTGAGAACAGCCAGACCCTTGCTGAGACACCGTGAGAGCTGTCAGAAATCCTGTCAATGCTCTAGCTCACAACAGGAAACTTTATTAAACAACAGGAAGCCCATTTGGACTTACAAAACACCTCACCCTCCTCTCCTTTTGCTCTTTCAGTGCCTTGGGGTTGGCAGACGAGGTTTTAACTCTCAGCTTCACGCTGAGGACTGCTGCTGGGATCAGAGCTCACAGCCAGCTCCAGCTCCAAACCCCACCTCAACCCTTGCTGCCTCCTGCATCCCTTGGCTCCTGCCTTAGGCACAGAGGATGGATGGTCCAGAGCTGAGCTGGCTGATGAATCACTCCCATCCCTTTCCACTGCCTTCTGCTCAACACCCCGAGCTCAGCCTCGACCCGTTCGCCAGGACAAGTTCCTGCCTGCAGCTGGCAGCCACCAGGAACATCAACATCATCCTGCAGCACTACAACTTCACTGGCAAGCTGGCCAATCGTCCTGGGGACGAGGGCATGGGGCTCATCCGCACCTCCTTCGCCATCATCAGCTGCATCATCATCTTGGAGAACTTGCTGGTGCTGCTGGCCGTGCTGCGCTGCCTGCGAGGCCGCCGCTGGGTCTACTCCTGCATCGCCAGCATCACCCTCAGCGACCTGCTGGCAGGGGTGGCCTACCTGTCCAACCTCTGCCTCTCGGGCAAGAAGACTTTCCAGCTTTCCCCTCAGCTCTGGTTCTTAAGGGAAGGGATTCTCTTCATAGCACTGGCTGCCTCCACCTTCAGCCTGCTGGTGACGGCCGTGGAGCGCTACAGCGCCATGGTGAGGCCCATCGCTGAGAACGAAGCCAGCAAGACACTGCGCTTGAGGGGCCTGATCGTGTCCTGCTGGCTGCTGGCCTTGGTCATCGGGCTCCTGCCGCTGCTGGGCTGGAACTGCCTCTGCGATTTCACCTCCTGCTCCGTCCTTTTGCCTCTTTACTCCAAGAATTACATCTTATTCTCTGTGGTCATGTTCAGCATCATCCTGCTGGGGATCGTCGGGCTCTACATCTCCATCTTCCAGCTGGTTCAGGCCAGTTCCAGGCAAAGCAGCTCTCGGCACGGCCGCAAACGCTCCCTGCGCTTGCTCAAGACTGTGCTGATGATCCTGGGTGCCTTCATCATCTGCTGGAGCCCCCTCTTTGTCCTTTTGCTCTTTGATGTCTTCTGTGAGACCCAGAGCTGCACACACCTTCATAACCTGGACTGGACCTTGGCTCTGGCCATGCTGAACTCAGGTGTTAACCCTGTCATTTACTCCCTGAGGAGCGTGGAGGTGCGCCGGGCCGTGGGGAGCCTCCTGTGCTGCTGCTGTGTCAGGCTTGGCCTTTGCAAGCCTGGGCATTGCTTGGTCATCACAGACATCAACTCTGGCTCATCCACAGAGAGCTCCCTGCGTTGCAGGGAGAGCTTCCGCAGCTCGGTGGCCTTCAGCCCCCGGCCCAGAGCACCTCTCTCCAGCAACTCCAGCATGATGAGCAACCTCCCCAGCATCTGAGAGGCCCGTGGGGAGAGCAGGAGATGCTGCAGACAGCTGCCCCGAGGGGGGACATCGTGCTGCTGTTGGTCCTGGCCCAGTCCCTTCAGCCTGGGATGTTGCTTCAGTGGGGATGCAGCACAGGGACAGGCTTTGCTCCTGGGGTGGGAGTGAAGGATATGGCACCTGTTTGGGGTGCCCTACTGAGACAATGGCTGTACCCAGGTTATGATTAGGCCCTGCTCTGTGTGTGTGTGCATGTATATAGATGCTGGAACTGTCCAGATGAGGGTATTTTGCCCCAGAGAGGGTGAATGCCCCCAACCAGACTGTCCCCCAGCCGCTCAGGATCAGGCAAGTGCTGCCACTGCACGTCGTTCAGGGCTGGAGGTGATCCTTGAGTCTTCTCCTGCAGTTTGCAGCCTTCTGGATCTGCTGGGATGGACACAGATGCTGGGAAAGGATACAGGCTTAATGTCTTGCCAGGGAGTCAAGGTTTGTGACTGGCAGTGTGTGCAGCTCAGAGGCCCCTGGCCAGGAACTGAGTGCCCACAAGTAGTGCAACAGAAACCAGCCACAGAATGGCAGAGGATCACCCAAATGTCTCTTCTCATCACACAAGGAGGCCAAAGCCATCCAAGGACAGAGGAGGAGAAGCTCCTGAGGACTTAAAACCTACAGCCCAGCCCCTCAGCAGGAGATGCTGAGCTCCCAGCTTGTTTTTGACCAATAAATGCAGAGGTTAAGGCAGCCCCTGCTCCAGCTGCTGTGATTTCATCTCCCTGCAGGGCTGGTGCTGGGGGGCTGGGCCCTTGGGGCTCTGCACAGTCTGGGAAGTCGTGGGACAGCCAAGGGCAGCAGTGAGGGGTTGGGTGTGGGAGAGGGCAGCGGGCTGGGATGGGACCAGTGCAGCCCCTGAACTGGGAGCCAGTTTGCTGCTTTGCCACCAGCTCTCAGCCATTGCCCCCTCCAGGGCTGAGCCGTGCAGCAGCCTGTGGGGCATCACCCATAGAACAGCCGCAGCCTGGGGCTGTCACCCTGCTCCCCGGGAGGTCGGGAACGGCCAGGTCCCGGTGCCACGGCCCCGGAGGGGTCATCACGGGGCACTTTCGGTGACACGTGTGACACGGCTCCAGGTTCTTTTGGCGTTTGCCACAGTCCTGCGGCAGGAGGGAGGCGGCGCTGGGCACCGGGGAACGGGGCAGGAGGGGGCACTGGGCACCGGGGAACGGGGTGAGAGCTCTGGGCACAGGGTGACGGGGCGGGAGGGGGAGCTGGG
>WBNH01000291.1:63167-362638 GCA_013401255.1 Urocolius indicus | reverse complement strand
CCCCCGCGCCACGGGCAGCCGGGGCCGCAGGCGGGCGCGGGGGGAAGAGCCCGAGCCCCGGCGCTCACGCGCTGCGCTTCAGCGGCTTGATGGAAAAGCCTGCGGCGTTGAGCCGAGGAGCGGCTGAGAGCGGCTTGGGGCCGCGGCTTGGGGCCGAGGGAAGCGACCTTCCCCGCGGGCCGCCCGGTCAGCACGGCAGCGGACATCTGCTGATAAAGGATTCCCCAGCTTCCGTCCTTTCGCCCTTCTGGACTGTCTCTGGTCGCTGTTTTAAAGGGTCACCAAACCGGCACACGTAGGGCAGGCTTCCAACTTCACGACTTAAATAAAAAGAAAAGGAAAAAGAGGAAATAACCAAACAGCCGGACATTTCTAGCCTAAGGAAGGAGAGAAACAATAGCGGATTTTCAAATAACATGGTTTCCCCAGGATAGCACAGGGAAACATTCTGGGCTGGCAGAAGAATAATCAGTTTGACGGTTGCGATTCCATACAGAATTAAGAAAACTGGGAGTTTTTTAGAACCTCGACAGCCACATCACATGCCCCACCATAGTGCTGGCAAGTGGGGACTCGCAGGATTTAAAGCCTGGCCGTTTGACGCTGCAGCATCCCATCTGCCTGACCGCCCTGCTGAAATTCAAATCCCCGTTTGGTATCTCCATGCCTTGTACACCGCCTTGGAAGATCCTGGCAGTAAACAGGAGACAGAAAGGCCTTTGATCTTTGTCATACGGATTGTTCATAAGCTCTTCTTGCATAAAATGCATGAGTCCTCCCTGGAGGACGCCTGTTCCGTGTTGCCTGAAGTCACACTGTTTTCCACAGGCTATCCAAAGGTGGTTCTGTACGCTGGTGTCAGCAGAGGTGACGTAGCTAATCTAAAGCAACACAGCCCTCAGTGACAAAAGCAGCACAAGAGAAGCACGGGGGAGAAGGGGCATGTTACTGTAGAACCAGTGGCCCACATCCCTGTGTGAGCAGCCAGACTCAGCCCGGAGAAGCCAGGGCACAGTGGGTTGCTGTGGCCATCTGGGAGCTGACTGCCACAGGCTGCTATGTGGTGTGGCAAGCTGAATATTGGTCCTGTTAGGGTGAAGGTTTACAAGGTTTGTTACCGTGGTTCTCCTTAAGCAGTGAAGCGTGTCTACACTGCCTATACAATAGTTGGGCTTCAGAAAAGACATCCCACCCTGGCTGTCCATCATTTCCATTTACTGACTCCACATGCCACAAGACAGACCTGAAATGTCAAGCAGAAAAGAGATCTTTAGTAAGACTTTGGACAAAACAGCTTGCCTTACATGCAAGAGCGAGCTCTGGCATTTGCATGGTTGTTCTGCTTGCAAATACCCCTCCTGGTATGCCGCAGAGACTCATGCTGCTGGGAAACATGCAAAAGTCTAATTTGACTGTTTGGTCCAGTCACGTTATAGATTTACCTTTTCTTCTGAAACAATTCTTTATTGTCTCCCCAGGGGAGCACTGCAAGTGATACCAGCCAACCTCCATCTGAGGTGTTATTGATCTGGGGGCACGTTAGAACCAGCCTTTGAGTCACAGACATCTGAAAAATTGGTAACGACTAAAATATTTTCTTCCTGAAAGGAGATATTGTGTATTAGGATGGTTGTTGTGCAGACCTTGGTTATTAGGTGTATATTAGGCATAGGGAAACAATCTACTGAGCAGGGACTCCACGGCAGCATTGCATTTTACTACAAGAAATACTGTGCATGCTTTTTTCCCCCCCCCTCCTCCCTCGATGATGAAACATTAACAATTACTTCCACGCAGGGGAAGAAAAATAGCTGTGTAGGTATTTGTGGATGGGTGGCTCATGAGTCAGCTCTTACGTGGTTTTGCCTTTTATCTTCCCCCAGCGCCCCATTGCTGTGGCTCCTTTGCCCGCACCGCGTGGGTGGGTCTTCGTTAGGAGAGGTTTTGCCTGGCTGCCAAGCGAACCTGTTGTTTTGTTGTTTTCAGCTACCAGCACCCTTAAGCAACAAAAAAACCCTCTTTTTTTTTTTTTTAAAGTAACATTGTGTGCATCATGGGGAGATGTCAACTGTCTTAAACTGCTTTTTCCAGTCTCGTTCAGTCTCACATAGGAGAGTGTGTGTTGTAGTGTTGTCGTGTGTGTGTGTGTGGTGTAGAAGCCGCTCATTTCCCCATCACTACAAGGGCCCCCCGCTGCCTGCCGCCGAAGGAGGCCCGTGCCCGGCAGCTGGCGGCGGCCGCAGCCCGGCCCCTTCCCCGCAGCCCCGCACCCACGGGCGCCCGGCGGCCAGACTACACCTCCCGGCAGTCCCCGGCGCCGGGGCGGGAAGCAGCTGGCGGGCGGGGGGTTGCCGGCGCCTGCGTGGCCCTGCCCGGGCAGGGCGGCTCGGCTCGGCTCGGCTCGGACCCGCTGTCGCCGTGCCGGGCGGTGCGGTGCGGTGCGGTGCGGTGCGGTGCGGTGCGGTGCGGTGCGGCTGGGCTGCCTGCAGGCCCCCGCGGCGGCCGCTCCCCGGCGATGCCATGCTAAAATCGGAGGTCTCCGCATCCTACCAAGAGGTACGGGGAGGACCGGGGCAGGGCTAGCGAGCAGCGGGGCCCCAGCTCGCCGGGAAGGGCCGGGGCAGAGTCCTGGGCGGCGATGCGCAGCCTGGAGCGGTGAGCTCTGAGCTCAGTTCGGCTGCGGTCTGTCTGTGCGGCGCGGCACGGCACGGCGCGGCGCGGCGCGGCATGGCTCGGCGCGGCACGGCATGGCTCGGCTCGGCACGGCACGGCTCGGCACGGCATGGCTCGGCGCGGCACGGCACGGCTCGGCACGGCACGGCACGGCACGGCACGGCNNNTGCGGGGGGCGGGGAGCCCCGGCCGCGCCGCCGCCGGCCGCGTGGAGCCCCTCGCAGCCTGCTGTGCCCCGTGGGCCCGGCCGCCGCTGCCGAGCCGGGCGGCTGTGCCGTCTCCCCGAGGCCGTGTGCCGGCCCTGCCTAAGCGCTGCCGCTAACCTGCCGGCCGCCGGGCAACCGGCGTGTCAGCCCGCAGCAACACTCGCTAGGAAGGAACGGGTGTTTCGGATGCGCCCCGTTTCGCGTTTTGCCTTTGGAATTGGTTACAGCAGTCATCAGCGTTTTTTCGAAGGGTATGAACAGCGGGCAGGCGAGCCCGGAGCCGGGGCTTTCCTAACGAGGAGGTGTTCTGTCAG
Organism: Urocolius indicus; assembly: GCA_013401255.1. Classification (NCBI taxonomy): domain Eukaryota; kingdom Metazoa; phylum Chordata; class Aves; order Coliiformes; family Coliidae; genus Urocolius; species Urocolius indicus. Next base: position 359,445 of record WBNH01000291.1, on the reverse strand, counting down.
GTACGAGAAGAGGCTCTGGTAGCGGAGCTGGCAGCCAGGAAACTCAAGGCCGCGTGATGAAGCTGCCAGCAGCGGGCCCGCTTTGCATAGCGACCGGAATGCCTCGCTCCTTCCTATCTCGTGCTACCGATAGGAGCTGTTTGCGCCGAGTTCAGCAGCGGGAGAGACTTAGAGCAGGTCACTCGTGTTTGCATCTTGCTGGCGAAAGGAACGCAGATGTTTGCCTTGCTCTGCGTGTGATGGATAGTTCGAGGCTCTGTTTCAATATGTTCCCATGTAGTATTGTCTGTTTGGTTTCAGCGTCTGTTTTTGTGTCAGGCTAGCAGGCATTGGAAGGTGATGAATCAGTGGACTAGCAAAAGCCCTGTGTGGACAACAAGTTCTCCTTTTATTTAAGAAGGTTTTAACCAGTATGAAGGCTTTTTTTTTTCCTGTGATTATCAGGACGAAATTAAGTCATGTAAGAGCTTGCATATGAGATGCTTGAGTTAATGAAGTCCCATTGATATCTGAAGTAGGGACTAGAGCGTGCGTGTTACATTTCCGCCTCGTGACAATGCTCAGTGTGTTTGGGTTGTCCCAGGCTACTTGGTGCAAGTCTAGGTGGTGTGTAAGTGCACTAGCTGTGCTTCCCTCCTTTTCTAGCACCTGGAGCAGTCTGTGATACCCCACCCCCCTAGGAGGTATGCTCAAATGTCTGGAATTACCCTTTCTGAGCTTCTGTTTTAGTGTTTTCCAATGTGTAGGACTGAAAAGGAACTGTCAGGTCACAGGAAGGCTCCTGCAGTTGTTTCTCACTGAAGCTGGATGTGCTGAATGCAGAGGAATACTGAACAAAGGCCTGTTTCATGCCCTTTCCTTCTCTTGGCATCCTGTCCTATCTCGGTATCCTGTCACAAGCTTAACTGCCCTGCAAGTTTGTGTTCCTTCTGCATTAGCACCCTGCTTCACCTCTTTATCAAAACTAAGATGTCAGATGTAGGAACAGCTGGCCTGTGAGGGTGAGCACCGTTGGCTTATGCCAGGTTCACTGTTGTCATTTGCCTTGATTTGGGGATTCCGTCAAGACTGAAGAAACTAGAATCCGCTGTCATGCAGTAGTGCTGTGCTGCCTTCCCTGCTGTTAGGAAACTATGGCTCAAAATACCTGTGAGTTGTTGGGTGTGTAGATCTGCACTGCCATGCCTTGTAGAGTCAGTATGCTGTATGCTTGGAACGTGGTGGCTGAGCCATGAACAGCACTGGGCTTTTCGTGGCCTCAGTGGCTTTATGCAGCTTCACCTCTTGTCAAGTCAGATGTTCAGGATGTGCAGTGAAATTAGTTGCTTTTGGGGAGTCTTACACATCAGCTCAATCTACTCAGTGCACTGCACTACTCTCTGAGGCAATGTTAGCATTCCTGCTTTTGACTAGCTGCCCTTCACTGGTTTTATTTGTGCTTGTGAAACTATATCTGCCTTGTGAGCAGAGATAAGAAAACATAGTTGTATGCTGTTTGGGGTTCTTTTGTTTTGTTTCTAAGGAATGCTAGTTGCCCTTTCTGACCTTTTCTTCTCCTGGGTGCTGAAGAGTTGCCATAGGTACTCTGGAGAGGATAAGAAATGTTGCGTGTTGTCATCTTGTTTAAGCTTGTGTTGGGATCTCCTTGCTGTTGGGAAGGAGACCTTCTCACCTTCTACGTAACCTCAAAGAGGTGCCTGGACCTGGGGAACCATGGCTGAACCAGTGAGGTCTGGGAGTCAGCCGAGAGACTGACATGACTTCAACTTATGTTAAGCTTTTTTTTGGATCAGCTCTGGCATAAGGAATTTGCATGAGTATAATTTGAACTGTCTTCTTAGCCGATTTAGCTTAATGAGTACAAGAGGTTCAGTCAAGACTCTTCTTGTGTCAGAATAGCTTATTTTGGGTCAAGTAAATAAATAGGACTGGTATGTTCCTACAAAAATGGGGCAGAGTGTTATTTTTTCCATATTTTACAAAGATAATTGAAAAAAAGAGGTATCTTCAGTTGGACCTGCTACTTCTGCAAATGAGCTGAGTTTGGCCTGTTAGTCACCCGTTCACTCCATGCCTCACACCGTGGGAAATCGTACTTTATTTATGTACAAAGCATTGTAAACCAACAGGGTAACTGCTTTCAACTTGCTCTGCGTGATGGAAATGAATATGAAGGGAGCTGATGGAGACTTCGATTCGGTATTGAAATAGTCATTATACCATTGACAGGTCATCATTTGCACTTATTAGGAAAGAGTCCACTCACTTTACGTTTTCAAAGTCTGATGTAAAGTTGTGCGAAATAAAAGCACTTCCTTATGGAAGTAACATGCACCTTACTGTTGAGTAAGTTGGGGGTGTAAAGCTTAATAAGCACTCAGTGTGGCTGCTGCGTTAACTCTGCCCCCATTTTCCTTGCTGTAGAAGTGAAGCTGATGTTCTTTACCCAGCTAGGTAGGTGATGCTGAGTGTGTAGCTGGGACAGTTACTGTGCAACTCATGATGTGCTGCAAGTTTACGTCCTGATTTGTATGTCAGCCCCCTGCCATGAAAGAAGTTTGGAAAACAAGCAGGAGATACTTTTATATATATATATGTATGTATCTATATTTATATAAGAACATATTTAATGCTTCAGGTTATCACGTGATGCCTCTCTGATGTGTTAAGCTTCATACTTTGACAGAAGTGTGGTGACAATTGGAACACAGAGTTCCAAACAGCAAAACAAGAAAACATGTGGTCCCAGTTGCTGTTTCAGAAACACTAGAGGACTAATTAGTTGCATAACCACTAATATATTATAATACGTACAGTGAGCTCAAAGAAGTACCAGAAGCACCAGCATGTTTGACTGTTGCCTTGTAATGACCCACCTACCTGTGTGGCTGAGGCTGCGTTTGAGTTACTTGCCCTAATACCTGTCAATGTTACATTAGAACACAGGGAAATGGGCTCAAGTTGCACAAGGGGAGGTTTAGATTGGCGTGTAGGAAGAGATTTTTCACTGAGAAGGTTTTTAAGCATTGGAACGGGCTTCCCAGGGAGCTGGTGAAGTCACCATCCCTAGAGATACTCAAAAGACGTATAGATGAGGTACTGAGGGATATGGTTTAGTCATGGGCCTGGCAGTGTCAGGTTAGTGGTTGGACTCGATGATCTTAAAGGTCTTTTCCAAACATAATGAGTCTTATGATTCTATGACATTGCAACTTGCTCCTTGGGCACCTCTTTGTTAAGAAGTGCTAATGCTCTGTTTGCTGGTACGTGTTGTGGTTTGTTTGTGCCTAAAAATATCTTCTTAAGTGACAATAAGATTCCTGCTTATTTCAAAGGACATTGTCTTAATTGGAGGTTTAAAATGAGCTGAAGCTGCCAGGGAAACAATTACTTTGATCTTGAAACAAAAGGTGATGTTATTGTTGAAGCAGCAAGCTTAGAAGTAGGTTAATGTGCCATCTTTCTCCTTTTGCAGCGTGCAAGTCACTTAATTTTTAGCTGTAGGTCTACATAAATGTGACTCTTGTGAATGAGTGGAAGAGCTGTTGGGTGTTTTTTTGACTGGGGGCATGTATTTATGTGTTTGGTTAGTTGTAGCCTCTTTTATTTGTACCATGGAAATTCCAGCAATTGCAAGTTGAGAGCATGTTTGGAAATTGAACCACTGTTTTAACTACACAGCTGAGTGAAGATGTGGAGCGAGCATCTGAAAACCCAAGAGAGGAGAGAGAAGGAGAGATGGAAGTTCATGAAGATTCCAGCTCTGTTATTTTACCAGGTGAGAACTGTCGACCCAGAAATTACCAATTTTAGGTGCCTGATAAGCTGCTTCTATGTGTGAGTTTGGTCGTTTTTTGTTTGTTTGGGTTTTTTTTTTGTTGCACTTCTGAAAGCAAACAAAACACCAAATGACTTAATTTTGGGAGTAAGTACTGATGGAAAGCCAAGGAATTTTTCCAAAGAGTGAGATGAGAACATTTCTTTGTCAAAGAAGATTCAGCACGTCTGTTTCTGAGATGGCTTATAGTGTCATCTTCCTTCGTGTTGTATCTTCCTTCAGTTGCCGTGTCTGCGATGGCAAGCAAAGTCTGGGCCACATTTACCTGGGCAAGGTGCAGTATTGAACAAATGTGTTTTTAAACGGATTTTAGTTAGGCTGTATGGACTTGCTTTTGGAGGTCATGAGGCAGGGTTAAATGGGCTTATTGCAGCTCAGATGCAGGCATTAAGGTAATCCAACCTGAGAGGAGTATCCCTAAATGATCTGCAGCTGTTCAAGATACAGTATTTGCAATAGTGCAATTTAATGCATGTTAATGTCTGAATTTCCTTGGCTGCCATCTCCTAGTGTGTAACCCAGGAACACGTGTGCGACCACAGACCTTTGTAAGAGTTTATGGGTGTTCAGTAACGTTGGCTAAAAGACTGGTCTTTGCTCTGGTGAGGAACAAACATCAAACCGTGCTATTACGCTCGAAGGGCAGAGTGTGGTGTGGCCTGAGAGCGCCTGACTCGTTAAATTACACCACACAGAACAGTCAGCACCAAATACGCCTACTTACCCGCTCTCATCTGTTGGGTTTGAATGCTCCTGCTGTGCGTTCAGCTGTATGTCGCGCAGCATCAAAACATGACACGTAACTCAAGAGTGGAGGAGTGTTGTCAAAAGAAATGGCAAATGCAAAGAGAGCAGGGAAGCAGTGTCTGTGTACTGGCGAGACTGGTGTGAAGATCTTCAGAGAATAAGCTTTGAAGGCAAGGAGACCGTAAAGAATTGCGTCGGTCTTTTTATAGCTGTCATTGGAAGAATCCTTTTGTAAACCTTTATGCAGTACACACACGGGGTTATGAACCAGAGTCCCAAATTGAGAGGGTAACAGATAACCCGTGACTTCTGCCACGCTGGAGATGCAATGCAGGCAGCTGTCTAAGAGCATTAGGATATTAAGTCTCTTTGCTGATGCGTACCCTGTGTGTGTAAGAATCACTTCAGACTGAGAGAGAGGAAAGAAGTTGTTTTTTTTCCCGGAGGAAAGATTTACCATTAACAGACTTTTTTTTCCTTACAAACTTTGAACTTTGTTTCTGAGTTGTCCTTGAAAATACAGCTTTGTTTCCTGCCTGTGATGACCTTAAGCAGAGTGCCAAATTCAACACGTGGAAAAGAGGCACAATCTTTGGCTGATTATGCCTCGTGCGTCTGTCTGATCATCAAATCCAGCGATAGTTGTGGGTTTTGAAATGAAGCTGAGGTTTGGGCTTACCTCCCTCTCAAGTGATCGATGTCTAAATGAACACTACATAAATTCATCCCAAATACCTGTATTTTGAAGTCCTAATCCGTATTCTGTTTGGTTCCAGATAGTGAGCTGGGTACCACTGCCCCTTCTTTGCGTTTCAGCAAGACCTGCCTAAAGAATGTTTTTTCAGTAATTCTCCTGTTTATTTATCTGCTACTCATGGCTGTAGCTGTGTTCCTTGTCTACCAAACCATCAGTGACTTCAGGGAGAAGCTCAAGCACCCAGTAATGTCTGTCTCTTACAAGGAAGTGTCCTTATATGATGCACCTGGTAAGAGTAATTACAAATAAAGTGGGTTAAGTTGTTGTTCACATTTACCTTAGATTTAAAAAAAGAATTTGGTGTTGCTTCTCCAGGGCTCAGACTGGATATAAAGCTTTGCCTCAGGTCTTTCACTTCCTCTTTGTTAATCTACGTTGTGTTGACTTTGCATGGAAATGTTGTATGGGAGATTTTGGGAGCTTTCGTGCCAATGACATGAGTGACTGTAGCTTGGAGCGTTATTTGACATTGGATGGATAAGAAGTGTTTTCAGACTCAATCTATAGTCCTGTTTTTAGGGAAAGATGGTAATTTCCTTATGGAAATATTCCCTAAACTGTATTGTCCAAAGAGGTAGCACGTAGCATGTGTATGAGGGCCTCGGTGCTACACTGAACAGTGAGGTGCCTTTGAGAGTAAAGAAGGTGAAATTCTCAAACCAACCACAAAATAACCCCAGTGCCACTTTCTGCTTCTGTTCTGCATTGTTTACAACTGCTTATTAGATCAGTGGGCAATGCAAATGTGGCGTGACTGCCGGGAACAATGTTGGCATAAAAATGTAGTGTGGCATCAGAAAACTCCATTGCAGTTTGCAGGAGGGATTATGCCACAGAAGCATTTTTGAATAGTAAGTTCTATTGTTGTTATGTTTTTAAATTATCCAGTAAACATTCATAAATGTTCGTTTAAAAAAAGCCACTTTTTTTTTGTTTGAAATGTTACCACATTTTACAAATAACCACTCCAGTGATTGTGGCTGAGAGGTGAATGTTTCAAGTTGTTGCCATATCCCTGTGGTTGTTTTTATGTATGGTCAGTTAGGCTTAGCTCTGTAAGTAAGTCCTTGTGTTTGGACCATAGGGATCTGAGTGTAAGAGCAGACTCTTCCCCTTTTTTTGTGTGTGTGCTTCATTTTGTTTGAGTATTCATTTGTTTTCACGTGAACTTTTCATACAACTACAGGAAGAAAATGTCATTTAAAGCAGCAAAGCAACACACATAGAAACCCAAAAAGGGTTGTCAGGGATCTCTGCCAGATCAGAGAATCTAAGTTAATGTAGCCCTTTACTTAGTTGCTCTGTTAAAGTGATGAGATGGCAAGTAGCGAGCATGGAGCGCTGAAGAAAGGATCGCAGTGTTTTTAGACTGGTTTGTGCTGACTGCTTCGACATGTCGCATTTTGGCAGACAAGTCATCTCAGATGTGTGAGTTAATCATATCTAGTAACTCAAATCAAAATAACCAACTTTGGTAGTTGGTCTAGATAATCTTCAGGCACGTTTGATTCCAATAATGAATGTGGCATATGTGGCGTAACAGCGTTTGTGGGTTCAGGCCTCGTCTTTTGCCAGCCTTCTACAGCTGAGGTGACTGAGATTCTTTTAAGGCATGCTGTTGCTCTGTAAATGGTAGTTTTATGGTATATATGAATTTCCATACAGGTGAAGTAGCAGCCTACCTACCCAACAACATAATTAAGAAGAGATGGTAGCAGTTAGGTAGTTGTTTGATGGCTTTGATTTTTATCATGGTGTTGTATTCAGTGGCCAGAGGATGCCAGGTGTCTTGAAGAGCATCTTTTTGCTTTTTTTAGGTTAGCCAGTGATCTTTGATCTGTTGTGAATAGTATACACATTATTTTCAACTAAAATTTGACATGTTGAATGATAATATCTGAAAACACATGCTGAAGTGCCACATCTCCCATGGGACTTCAGTAGTCACTGAACGTTACACATTCATTCCATTAGGGGCAAGAAAGACTGCTGTGTTATGTGTTGGCTTGTGGGAAGACAAGGGAAACTTGGAGCCACGGTGTTTCTGTCCTGATGTAACTGGCACTTTTGTGCTGCTCCAGAAAAATGTTGAAGCATGTGGCTTAATTGGAGTGTTTTGCTGGATCTTGAGGATAGCTCAGTATCCTATAGGATTAGAGCTCAGAACGAAAAGCTGTGTATTTGGGAAAGAAATTGTGTCTCTCAATTTAATTATTTTTCCTCTCCAAACAGGTATTGCCTTTTACCCAGGCAAAGCTCGGCTGCTTAGCTGCAAACATCATTACTATGATCACATTCCGCCTCTGATAAATCCAGGTCAACCAGGAGACATTGAATGCACCACTCAGAGAATCAACTACACAGATCCCTTTACTAATCAAACTATGGTAATAATAACCTCATAAAACAGAGCTTACTCAGGAGGTGTGTGGGAGGTTTCTGCTGGTTATGGTATTTGAAAGCAAAAATATTTACTGCGTGCTACCAAAAAACATCCTTGGTTCTAGGCTCTTTTTTTTCCCAAGTCACCTGTCCTTTTGTTTTCAGAAACATGAAAGACCCCAGTCAGTGTGTGTCAGGGTGTGTATATGTGTTATGGAGATCAGCTGTCACATATGTGTGTGCAGCATGAAAACCCAAATGGGACAAAATAAGTCATTTTTCACAATGCAGCCCTCCTTTCATTCCTGTCCCGAGTGAAGTGGCAAGCATACTCCTTGATATAGGAAATCCAGCTTGGATTGAAAGCAGTAGCAGTTACTCCATTAAAGTGGGATAGCTTATCTTCTTGTGTGGTTTTTAATCTGGTTTTGGTCACGCTTGGAAAAGTCTTAACTGGCCACCAAGTGTTTCATTGCACTGACATGCTGTGAGTCAATGAGCTGAGTATCTTGAGTGATTGTCTTAAAATTGCCCTTAAAAATGCAGGGAATCTAGCTTCTGTATAAATAAATGTTCCAAAAAAAAAGTATTAAATATGGTCATTTGTATCTAAAGTGACTGCTCAGATTGTTCTTAAGGAAACTACATCTGAGCAAACAAACCAGGTAGCTGTTTGGTCAGCTTTTCTCCTCTTCGTATTTTGCCTTCCATCTAGTTGCCATTTCTTTCTGGGAAGCACTTCCTTAGTATATTTGAAAGGAATACTCTAGGTACAAGTCTTAATTGTATTTTTGCCACTAATGTGCTCTTTTTGTACAAACTTAAGAACCTACATTTCATGCTGTGGGATAGATTCATTTAGAAGCTTGCAGGTCTACTAGGTTTTAGTCCTGCAGTGGGAGGGAGAGGTGCTGAGGCAGAGAGCTCTGAGCTGCGTAAAAGCCCTGGTCAAACTGGCTGAGTCTTTTGGCAAGCAGCGGCTTGCTGTTCAATATAATGCCTACACTACTTGAAGTTGTGTTCTGCCTGATAGCATTTTTTGTTGCTTTACTTGAGGTGCCTGAGGGCTGTGAAACTGTTAAGCAGCCTGATGGTTGTCCACATTAACTCCCCATTAATTTGTTTCATGTCAAGAGCTGAAAGTTCCTAGACTTCAACGCTCAAAACGGTTTTGATTGTCCAGCAGAATTCAGGTTGCAGGGCCTTGACTGGCAATTCCACGAGAACCCAAAGAGCTATGCTAGAACTAAATTAGACTTCTTACTAAATCTTGAGGTAAAGATGACTTTTTAAAGTAAAAGGGGGGATTCATTTGGCATTCGTGTTAGATATTTCAATAAACATATACTTAGTACTGGCCAAGAAAATCTTGGTATTGGATTTCTCTGCAGCCTTAGTCACAGCTGGCAAGTTCATGAACAGTAAATGAGGATTCACTTGGTACTTTCACCATCTCTCTGTTTGCTTACAGAAATATGCTTTGGTTGTTCAAGGCCCTCGTGATGTGAAGAAAAAGGAACTGGTGTTTTTACAGTTTCATTTAAACGGAACAGACCAAGACTTCAGTGCCATTGACTACCTTCTGTTTTCATCTTTCCAAGAGTTCATTGACAGGTATGTGAAGGGCTGAGCTTGTAACTGCATTGAACTTGCTACAACAATACTAGTGAAAGCAGGATATTTTTGTAAAATGGCTGGGGGACGTTGAATGTCCTCTCATGCCTTAGGTTTTCAGGTCTTTTTGGAAAATTACTTGAGGGCTGTTTCAGTGACAAGACCTGCCCTTCAGCCAGGCTTCAGCCATTTGCTACTGCACTTTCAGAAAGTTACTGTAAAGATCAGGTCCCTAGATTGATTTGTTACAATTCTGTTGAAAGTGTAACTGTATTTCTTTGTATTAGTAGCTTTATGCAAGGTTCTACAGAATGATTTAATTTTGTAGGTGGGGATTTCTAAATTGCTTTGTATTGGTTTGTGGCTGGTGCCGTTGAAGTGAACGATGGTCGGGCCTTAACCCCAGCCAACAACCAGGCACCACACTTGCTCCCCCTGCCCTCAACTCACGGATTGGAATAAGAACAGCTTAATAATTGAAATGATTTTTAAAATTGTAATGATAATGAAAAGGAAGGTAACAAAGAGAGGGGAAAAAGAAAAACAAGTGATGGTCAATGCAATTGCTCACCACAATGATGCAGCACTGACCGATGCTCAGCCCTTTAGCCAGTTTGGGTCAGCTGTCCTGGCTGTGTCTCCTCCCAGCTTCATGTCCTGCTCCAGCCTTCTTGCTGGCAGAAGCTAAAAAAATCCTTATTTGTTGCTAAGGAGCATTTATACTGAGTGTATTATCACAGTTATCCTCATACTAAATCCAAACCACAACCCTATACCAGCTACTAGCAAGAAAATGAACTCTGTCCCTGACAAAACCTGGAAAATGATCAACTGCCTTCTGATTTTAACAGGAGTGGAATTAATCCTGTCTTGAACTCGCTTGAAAGCCCCACCTTCTTTTCCACGTTGTGAGAATAAATTCCATCCTTAACTGTTTCTCTTTTGCTTTAATTTAAATTCAAATTCTGTTGTTCTCTCTCTGATCCAGATTAAAAGCTACACAAGAGGTGTTAGTCACAGGGAGACCTAACAGAAAGCCTTAATTTGGTAATAGTCAGCTGCTCAGTGAAAAATGAACAGGGATAAAGGCCACGTGCAGAACAAAATTAGGTGAGGTAGGGGAAGAGAAATAACAGATTTTATTGTAACAAAGCATTTGTGGAGGCTTGGACATTGATCATACTGTTGCTCCAGACAGAGCAAAGACCAAAAGCATTCAGTTCCAGTATCTCTGGGTGCCCAAAGACCAATTATCTGAATTTGCTTTTTACAAAGCATTTCTCCTTCCGTGAAAGAGAGCTGAAAGTCGTTAAATGCTTTCTGTAACTGTACTAAAACAGCCCAGAACACACTAATGTTCAGAGTATTTTAGGCATTGATATTTTAGGGAGAGAAAATACAAGTTAAGAGTAGCGATGCAGAAGGTGCTACTTGTTCCTTCTGTGTTGCTTCTCAGTTTTTGTGGCATGTGCCGTAGTTAGTGGTGTGTGCAGCGGGACCCATTCCAGCAAGGAGCACAGCTGCTTCTGTACTGCAGGAGACAAGCACTGTCTGAGACCAACACAGAGCAGAAGGCACCATTGTGTTGCATCTGGTTCCTGGCTCTTTGCAGAATGGGCCAGTTCACTGAGACACAGCTTGGGCCATACATACTCTGCTCTTTGAAGCCACATTTCTGTGCTCAATGTATTAATTTGCAGCTATGACACTTCAAAGAGCTGTTTCTTTCCAAGTTAAAACAGGCATGTCCTACTTAAGTGAGCAGTACTTGTGCAAGCTGCAAATCTGCATGCTGCTGTTCCAGACACTTCCAACACATGTTGTGCAAAGGCAGGTTAGATGTACAAAACAGCAATAAGCGGTATTGCAAAGGCCTTAGCTTCAGGGCTGTGCTTGTGCCAGTGTAAGTGAATTGGTAAGAATTGCCTCTAAGGTGCCTGGCAGAAACCTTGATCACAACCTCCTGCCTCTGAGTCGGCCAGGTCAAACTGGTTAGATGGCAGAATTGATCCCTGAAGAGATGGGAAGGTGTTGCTGTGTTGGAAAGCACCAGAACTGAAGCTAGGAGGGTGAAGGCTGAGCCTGGGTTATGTTTGGAGCAAAGTGAAAAGGTAGTAAATGGTGGCATCTGTCTGAGGTGCATCCCCTGTGCTCGTTTCCAGCAGGTAGTAGGAATATGAGTTAAAGCTGGGTTTGAACTAACCCAGATGGCTGTAAAATTGGCAAAGGTCGGTAGGCCTTTCAACTTTGCATGTCAAGGTGAAATACAGTAAGAGAACCAGTTGTGTGCAAGATGCCAGTAGCAACTCTCTTACAGCGTCCTCCAAAGCTTGGTACGAATCGCATGGCTTGTCTCGCTCAGTATCACGTATTGCTGTCCTGCTGTCATGTCCTGGGGCGTGAGCTGAACAGGCTTGGGAGCAGCTTGAAAGTCTTTATTTCCTCCTGCCCGTGTGCATGTGAAACTGTGCATCTGTGGAATGTACTCATCCTGTCCAGCTTCTAGCAGAGGAGAAAATAGAAACGATTTCTGGTTCATCAGCGGATGCTAAATTTAGTTGAAGGGAAGTCTGGACTATCATATCTGTAGAAACTGTTGTGTATCCTTCCATGTGGTCTCTAAGAACTGCAATTATTTGCTGCTGCTAACTACTCCTATTGTTAGCACAGTGTCCGTGTAAAGTGTTGTTAAAGATGCTGAGATATATGCTCCAACTCATGAGGTATCAGACTTACCTTTACAGTTTTTATTTGCCGTGCCTGCAAACAGCTTAGGTTGGGCTAGGCAAGCAGACTGCAGTAAAATGTATGTGTAGGGTATTCCATCATTTTAAATCACAGTCCCAAGCCCTTTGAAATGGGTGAGAAGAGTCCTGCAGCCTCTACACCACAGTTTCTGTGTAGACAACGTTACGTGCAGCTCACTTTTGCTTTAAATAGCAGAAATTGTATCAGTGAAAGCGTCAGCGATGGCATCTAGAGACTTGTATCTTTGAGAGGTCTTTTTGAAGCACAGCAAGTGGTGAGGACTTAAACTCCAGTTGTTTCTGTCAAGGGTTTTATTCTCTGCAGCTCCTCTGTTAAAACTGGACCAAGAAATGACATGAAACTGGCACTGCTTGCTAGTTTTGTTCTGGCTGTGACAGAACACTGCTGAACTGTGTGCTAGTGTTGGCCTTTGAGTTGGAGGGATACTGCAACTGGCTTTTGTCATCTTCTTTCTGGGTGTTTTTTTTCTACAGAGTTTTTTTCAACATAGTGGCAACTGCTGTCTGTACCATATTAATTGGAGGGAAGGAAATAATGAAACCCTTGCAAATTACCCAAAGAGTATAGCTAAAAATATAAGTTCCTTTCCTGAGCTGTCATTAGTATAATACTTGGGTTTAAGAAGAAAATCCTCTGAACGTAGTACTGACAAAACTATTGTTGGCATAGCATGTCAAATAACTTCTGGCCTTGTGAGATGATGTGAATGCCAGCCTGAACAGGTCAGAGATTATTTAAGGGTCTAAACAGAACGCCATGCTCACGTCTCTGGTGTGGATTGCTGCATGCACAGAAAGAAATTATAACCTAGAAGGGTTGAGCCTTTTTGTACTACACCATCTGACCCTTGATTAGTTCCCGTAGCTGTCTGAGAGTCTCCCAGTCTAGGCAAAAGCAAAAGCAATAAACACAAATTAGGTTTGACCCATCTGTGGTTTTGGCTCCTGCTGTTGCGTTGGAATCTGCTGGTGGTATTTCCTAAGCTGCCTCTGGCTCTTGTGGGCTGGTCCATAGAGATGGGCATTAGAAGGATTCGCTGCAGCTAAGCCCAGGATTAGGTTAGCAACTCCCACAGCTGGGACAAACACAGTTTCTTGTGGTCTGATGTTGATCAGTCTGTACCAGGGTCCTATGAGCACTTTGGACTGTCAATGGGCTACCAGAGAGCGCTGGCTGAGAGGAGATGAAGGCTTTGTAGCTCACTCGAGTGGGACAGTGCCCTCTTGCACCTCACTTTCTCTGCTGTGATGTTGGAACTGTTGCATGGTCTTGTGGTACCACTAATATTCCAGGAGATCCCGGTACATAGCATTCTAGGAATTGTACCATACAGCGTAATAGGTAGAAGAACTTACTGAACAAAAATTAGTGCTGCCTTTGCAAGTTGTCTCTCTTTGAGGTGAAGAGGGAGTTCCAAGACTTGTTCTTCTGCTTAAAATCCCTTGCCAGTCTTGTGTTCACTTAGTTGTGTGTGGTGTTTACGCTGTGTTCCTTGCCCTCTGCCATCATTTCTGAAAGCTTGTGATGCGCTATTCTGTTCCCCCTGCCCCCATCTCCTTTTTTATCCCCCCCTGCCTCTGGCAGTGCTTTGGATTACTTGCCCGTGCCAGGAGATGCCTTCCCAGACCACTTCTCCTAAGATATTGCTAATCTTTCTTTTTCAGTAATTGCAAGCCTGCAATTACTGTCGAAGGCAAAGCACATTACTGCTGTCTGCTCCAGTTGTGGCTGCAGCGTTCAGCTCTGTGTCATAACTTCCTGCCTCTATTTTCCATGTTGGTTTGGAAGGCTTTGCTAGGACGCTGCATTTAGTCAGGCATTAGGCATGTGACTGGCTGGCAGGGCGCTAATTCTGAGTGTTCCTCTTGAGTGGCAAAGCACCATGCTGCTCTGCTGTCCCATCAGCTGCTGCTGTACCCACACCCCCTTGGGGGAAATAATGGCAGATTAGGTCTCTCTGAGTCATTGCTTTATAGGGTGAGGAGTAGTTCAGGCTATGGGCCTTGTTCTTGTGCTTTGCCCATGTCTTCCTTTTGAGGTTAGAGGTGCACTGCCATCCTGCTGGGATCACTGAACAAGCACCTCATGTTACAAACAGGTGAATATATTCCTAACTTGCTAAAACACTCTTGCAGTATTATTTGTCTTGATGAGTAGCAAAGCCTGTTCATTTTTCTTTCCAGAAATGATCCTCCTTTCTGTTTTTGTGCACAGTGGAGTTGTGTGTTTGTGCCCATCACCTGAAGCCTTAATTGGAGAGCAATAGCTTTGGTAGGTTTTGCCGCCTTACAACCACGTGCCTAATCATCTGTGAAGGCCAAGCAGGCAGGACAGGACAGAGCAACCATCAGTATGATATTATTTTTATCAGCTGTATGCTTTTGCTGCCCTGTGGACAAGGCATCTTGCTTTGTCGGAAGAAAAGGAGCCTTGGTTTTGGAAACTAAGGAAAAAGACAGGAAAGGTGCAAATCCAGTCAGTGCTGGCACAGGAAAAAAAACCTTCCTGCGTGGTATGTTCTCTGGGACGAGAGCTGGCTTCTACAGCTCTGCTCTTCATTACAACTTTCTGCTGCAAGACCAGAATCTGTTCATCTCCCACTAGATCTGGTCACGCGCACACTCTGCCACACAAGCAAAATACACTCCTTCCCTTCACCTAGGAAGACAGATTTAATCAGAGTCAAAACACTTTCCCGTGTCTTGGGGATTAACATACTCTGACATAGACCTGCACCTGAAATCTGTCTTCAGTAAAAATCAGCAGTCTGTGCTTTAAGTGATTCCTGACTCATCACAGTGGTTTTGCTGCTTCATGTCAAATGAACCTTTGTTGAAAGAGCAGCTGTGGGGCCACACTTATTTCAGAGATGATATGAAAGTGGATAAAATCAGAGTACTAAGGAGCTCTGAGTAAATAGCATGGTTAATTCACTGTGTCCTGTGCAGGTGCTAGAGACCAGATATGCCTTGGAGCTACCTCTTTACCACTTGCAGCATGAGGGGCGCTGGAAGCCTCAACATGGCTTATGGTCACAGTATTTAAATAAAAGACAGAAACCAATCCTGCTGTTCTGGGGTTACCCATACCTGGGATTGCCTCGTGGGAAAACAGCCGTGCTCCTGCAGAGGGGAGCCCTAAGCCACAGGGATAGTAGGAATACATTGAATGGAAATGTCAAAGCATTTTAAGTGTGTCTGCATTGCAGGCAGTTTATTTTCACGCCAGAAACAGAGTCAGGCAGCCTGCCCTGCCTCTTGGCTGTTCCATCTCTTGCTTCCTAGAGTTGGTTCCTGGGGTTCCGGCTCCTATCTGTCCCAGAGATGGCAGATGAGCAGAGCAGAGCTCCCCTGTAAGGCAGAACAAGCCCTAGGGGCAGGCAGAATTCTAGGGTAGTAGGGCATCAGGTAAGTCTTTCGTGGTTAGGAACATATGAGTGCAAGTGCTGCCATTAATCAAAACGTCACTACTCAAAATGTTTTAGATACATTGAATTTTAGCAGTTGAAACATAAAGGGAATTGTGAACACATTTCGAAGTGCCTGGAGGTCTGATGTTCTGCTGCCTACAGAGCTCAGATACTGAATTTGGTCAGTAATGGTCTTTGTCCTTTAGTCCAGAAAAAGCAGAATTCATGAAGGACTGTGAAAGTTCCTACTCCAGCTGGAAGTTTTCTGGAGGCTTTCGAACGTGGGTCAAGATGTCCTTGGTGAAAACAAAAGAAGAAGATGGCAGTGAGACGGTGGAATTCAAACAAGAGGTAAAGGAAAAAAAATAGGGTGTTTTGGGACCTCTTAGTTTGTTAAGAACTAGCTACTGCCGCAGTTTAATGGTTACTGGCCAACAGAACCAGTTCTTGGGGCAAATAGCAATATAAGCTGGAAGAAGGTCACAGGTGGTGTCCCCTAGGACTCAGAACTGGGACCACTCCTGTTTAACATCTTTATTAGTGATCTGGATGAGGGGATAGAGTTCACCCTTAGTAAATTTGCAGGTGACACCAAGTTGAATCGAAGTGTTGATCTGCTTGAGGATAGGGAAGCTTTACAGAGAGATCTAGATACGCTGGATCACCTCTGCATACTTCTGTGGAGACCAAATGAAGCAGAACCTTCAGTTCTCCTATCTTCTCACAGTTAGAGCATTCTGTGGCAAAGCATGGAGGGAAGAGCAGAGCTGTGACTGTGATGTGAGCACCCTGCTACTCCACTGGTGGAGGACAAGAGACAAATCCCAGAGTAGTGCAAGTCCCAAACTAATGCCTGAGTTTGCAAAGAGGAAAGAATGCACCAGTCAAGTGCCAGCAGTTGTCTCTGTCCCTCATCACCTGCAGCTCTGTATCACTTGCACTTACCAAGTAGGATTTTTGAAAGTTCTCCTTTGTGTGCCCAAGTCTAATATGTCTCTCAAAGTGCATGACTCAAACTCAGAAAAAGCTGAGCTTTTTGTGACCGTAACCCTCCGTTCAGTTCAGCAGTGATAGACTCTCTGAGCACCTGGGTAGGTGAACATGGCCCAGGGTTTCTTTACTGTGTTGGTTGGTTTTGTTTTTCTCAAAACCACTAGGAAACAGGAGTCGGTACAAAAGTAGATTTGGGATTTCAGATCCCCAGCTCAAATAGTTCAGATATAAATTGCACTTGCTTTGACAGTACGTTATCTGCTCAGATTGCACAGGCAGTCCCTTAGCCTTTCCAATCTAAAACTGGGAGCTGGTGTACCACAATGATGCTACCAATACTAGGTCAAATAGCTCAGGCAGTCAGTCAGTCTGCTAACTACCCCGGTAGTCTTTACTTTGGCTTTTCTTTCTTTTCCACTGCCTTCACTTAGCTTTGTGTACTGTCCCTTTCCTGATGAGAAGTTTTCTTGAGTGTAGTTGGGGTGGGGTATGCTGAAGTGAGTAAATGCGCTGTAGAAGTATGGGGTAAGGCTCCAGCAAAGGTATTTGACCAGAAAATGTGAGAGGGTGAAGCTCTCATATGCTCTGAATCAACAGAGAGTGTTCTAGCTCGCACTTTTACGTGTTCACAGCCTAAAATCTGGACAGGACGTGGTGGGTGGAGAAGATTGAATGAAATGTCAAAGTATTTGTAAAGAACCTAAGCCACGGCAGATGGGAATTTTGTGTAGCGGCTCATCTCTCAGACAACAAAAAGGCTTCTAAGAAGGTGAAAATAGGAGACTGCTTAGGGACTTCCAGTCTAGCCTTCCTCTCCCTGGAACAATAGGGCAGTTTCCTCCATCTGTGTCATGTTCCTGTGACAGCCCTCAAATGCCATTACAGTATTGCTGGATTCGGTACTTCCAGTACAGTATTAAACTACCGTAGGAAGAGCAGCAGTGCTCCTGTGTGCACACGCTGAGAGGTAACTGTTCCTCTGAGGGTTGCAGAAGGGAGGAGTCCTTCCATCACTTGTTCAGCTCTAACTCCTGTGCTTTCCAGAGGTAACTTTCAGGCTTAAGTGGCTCATCCTGTCTCCAGTTCGCACGGGGCTTAGTACAAACTGCCTGGGTACAAAACCTGTCTGTGTATGTCCTCCCAGGCTGGGCTGGGGTGTTACCAGACAAGACAAATATCTTAGTCTGAGGCCTGATGTCGTAGTACTTTCCTAACTGTGGTTCTTAAGACTATGGTTTCATGTGGCTGGCAGCGTGGATCTGGTATCTTGAACTGTACTCTGGTGCGATGGCACTAAAGCTCTCTGTCAGTTGGCACCAGTTTCAAATGGTAACCTAGTTAATGGGCAGCACTGGGCAGCTTGCATTGGTGATATCTGGACTCTTTGCACTCCCAATTTCATTCTGCACTTGCTGGCATCTTTTAGTTCATCCTGTAACTCATTTTTCTTTAAAAAAAACCAACAGAGTCTTCCTGCCACCATGGTAAAAATAAAAAAGTAATTTCTCTGGTACGATACAGTAATGTAGCATTCATGAGAACTTTCCAAAGGTTGTATTGCTCCCAGTAAATCAGTTTTGTAAATGAAATTTCCCCCTTAAAGGAAAAACTGTGTAACAAAATCAAGGCCTCGGTTACCAGTATAAAAATGGCATTGCAGTGCTTTAGTAAGTGAGAAATAGGAAAAGAAGCCAAACACGAGACAGATGGAGGAAACTGCCCTTTCTATATTTTGGGAGTCTATTGTTCTGGGTAGAGGAAGGCTGGACTGGAAGTCCCTCAGCAGTCTGCTATTTTCACCTCCCTCTCACAAGCATTTTCTGTTGCACAGAAGTCTCATTACACCACTGGAGAAAGTAACACGCATGTTTGTTTTGTTCCTCCCTCTCCCCAGACCAGCGTGGTTAACTACATCGACCAGAGAACTAAACCACGAAGTGACCAGCTGTTTTTTGTAGTATTCGAATGGAAAGATCCTTTTATACAGACTGTTCAAGATGTGAGTAACACACTAGTCCTTTTTTGAGTTGTTGGCTGACTGTACACACTCATGGCTTGTGTGTATAAACCTGCCCTCTCTTACCTCACTCCAAGCAGAAAGTCAGAAGAAGAAAGAGTGAGGTTACTTCTGAAGTTCCAGGCTGAAAGTCCAAGCTCTTCCTTATATCCAGAAATGCATCTTCTGGGGAGGTCAAGACCATCTCATGCCTTTCCTTGGCTTGGTGCCACTCAGCATTCTGTTAGCAGCTGGAGGTACACGTCGCTAAGACAAAGCAGATGTTCCCTGTGCTCTAGCAAAGTGCTTTTTTTTGCTTAAATAAGTGTGCTTAGATAAACAGATTTAATTACTTTTTTATTAATGGACAAGCAAGAAGCCTGGGCTTAAATCAGAATAATAAAAACAGCCCAGTGTGTTTCTTATCTGTGAATAGACAGACAACTGTATGCATTCAGATGCACAAAAAGCACTTAAATTTAGCTCAGTGTGCTGCAGCCAGGTATCTGATGTGCTGGACACATCCCAGGATCAGGTCCTGGAACGCTTACAAGGTGCACAGGTGGGCACTGCAGGCACACTTGCTTTAAGCACATGAGCTGGGTCTTGTTTTCCCAGTGTTCTAGGGGAGAAGGTCAGATAAGGTTGCCCTTCCATGAGAAAAGCAGAAAAGCGAGCACAGACACACTGTTAAAATTCTGCATTTAAAATACCTGACAACCACAGCCCAGCACCAGTTGTTCTATTGGCCTATCGAGAGGGTGAGTGCAGACCGTGCAGGGCAGGAATTGTTGCTTTGCCATCCTGCTGCAGCGTGTCTGTGCTGGGGCCCAGATGAAGGTTTCTTCAGGCAGGGGCACCTGCTTCCACCCACTCGCTCGCTGGCTGCGAGGGCCACAGTTCCCCAGCAGGTGACCCTCAGTGCAGACTCCAGGGCACGTCCCAAAGCTGTGTGCTCCTTTATTGCTGCTGCAGCCCAGCTCTGCTTGCCACAGCCGAGGATCCTACTAGCCATCCTTGTGCCTACAGGTGTGAGGAGAATTGCAAACGATAAGTAAACTCAACTATTCTGGAAGTAAATATATTTCAAAGTAGAAAGTTAAGATACTCGCTGTAAGTCTGCAGAAACAGTTGCCAGTGTCAAAAGCTGGTTTAGCGTTGCAATGCTGCCTTGTTACAGCTTTCCAGTAGCTGCTTCTCTTAGCTTTGTCCTCGGGAAGATCTTTAACGTGACCACTACTTTTGTATAACTTTAAGTAGTAGATTTCATGTAGAATCTTTAAAATTAGCAATTTAACCGTATCACTAATGTCATAATTCAATATCCTGAATCCAAAAGGAATGTGGCAGCTGGGATAGTGTGTTTACTTCCTGATGGAAGGAACTGGGAAGCTGTGGTGAGGCAGATGTGTGGGGCAGGCACTACGGGCCAACTCTGCAGTGTAAAGGAATGGCCTGCAAGACACCTCTGTGTGAAAAAAGAGGTTTGTTATTAAACAGGTAAAATATGCTGAGGCAAATGAGAGAGAGGAATCGTTCTTTTAATCTCTTTCAGATTATCACAGCAAATCCCTGGAACATGATTGCTCTCCTCTGTGGCATCTTCTTGGCTCTGTTTAAGGCAGCAGACTTTGCTAAGTTAAGTGTGAAGTGGATGATCAAAATCCGAAAGAGACATCTGAAGAGGAGTCGTCAAGTAGTGAACCACATAAACTGAGTACAACTGCCTTTGAACTATTCGCAGCAGAAAGGACGGAAAATAAGTGGAATCAGCTTTGGTCAGTGATACGGCAACTAAAGATGCAAACCAGGTCTGTTTTTGTCCAGAAAAACGACAGCTGGTGGGGACCAGCCCATTGAACTGGCCTTTGAACTTCATAACAGAGCTAACTCAAGACAGGTCTAACAAACTCATGCTTTTCTATTCCAAATGTAACCATCTTACCTCAGTATCAGGAGGGAAGGGGGGACAGACATGAGGGAAAGGAGAGAATTCACTAGTGTCCAGAACACCAACACTGTTGTGGTTAAGTTCTATACAAAAGAGTGTTTGAATGCTTCTTGGAACACAGGACCATTTTGCCTCTGGATGAGTTACGACCCACACCTGCTGCCCTAACACAGTGACTTGCTTGCCTGTGTTTAGCAGAAGGTGAAGCCGCGAGCAGAACAGCCTGGCCTGGTGCGGGCGCAGTACGCATCACACCAGCATACACTGGAGTCCCCCTGCACGGCACTTCCTGACTCAGAGACCTTGATATTAAAAAAATACTTCAATTGAGATATTGTGTACATTCATTGAAACTACCTGCTGTCAGGTTCAGCTGGGATCTTACAGGAGCTAGTCCAGGCAGGAGTATTACAACAAGATGAAGTAAAAACCAAAACCCTATTCTTGGCGAGTCCAACTCAAACTCGAGCAGCTCCATACCTGGGTGTCTGAGAGATCAAAGTCTGTCAGGCTGTTGCTCTTCCCTCTTTCTCCCCAGTCTTTGCTAAGGAATTAAAAAACAGTCTCTCAGCAGCCTGGCATTTGTATCGGATTCTCTGTGGTGTAGCAAAGGCGTGTGACCTCGCTGTGCTGTGCTGGGGGAGCTTTTTTCTTCCTTAAAAGTCCCTTGTTAGTCCAGATGCCGAACTCCAACGTGAGGAGGCCACAGGGTAGCAGTGCACCACTTGGGCCTTGCTCGGAAGGCGTTCTGGCAAGGAAATGAGCATGCCAAGTCCCAGTTTACTTCTTCCATCCTCTACTAATGAGAGTATTAATAGAGTAGTAAGCATATAAAAACTACTCCCTTGTTCTCTTTTTTGCCTTCCAAGGAAGCATTTTGGAACAAAATTTACTACTTGGAGCTGACTTCCAGAGCACATCAAAGCACTGCATTGTCCAAACACAGCCTTAAACAAGGCAGCAACACCATGCTGTGATAAGCAAACCAAACCAAGGTCCATAGTTTCAGGCACAGAGTGCAGACAGGCAAGGGCAGGAGGAGGTCAGAGCCTGCCACTCGCTCCCAGTTACTGCTCTTGCCTCTTCCCCAGGGCTAAGGTCAATGCTTCACACAACTTGTAATCTGAATGGAATTATTAGTCTGAGCTAAACTGATAAACTGATCATGCTGTCCTGGGAGCAAAAAAAAGTTTGGTTGCAGGAAGAAGTGGTGTTCAGCCAGCACTTCAGGGTAAGTATCTTGCAGGGTTGCTCTTAACCAGGTCTGATGCAAGCAACTGGTTGGTGCAGTGTGGAGCAGGGACATGAGGCTGAACAGCAGAGGAGTAGTAGCAAAGCCCTAACACTGCCCCAGTGAAGCAAACTGCTTGAGAAGTACTTCATTCCCTGGGTGCTGGTTTGTGGCAGGGAATGGATCAGAAACTCAGGGTGACAGAATACAGATGGGAAAAAAAACCAAAACACCACCACTGCACCCTTAGAGCATCTTTATCAAGAAAACTCCTGTTGATTCTGCTGCTTACAGCCTCCACAGGCAGGAGAGCACTGCACTGCCTCCCCCGCTCAGCTTATAGCCCAGTGCTTTCCCAAATACGCTCCAAGGGCCTGTGCTGCAGGTATGAGGGAGACAGCCAAGCTGTCTTGATTTGTTACTGTCAAAGAAACTCAAATGCCTCTTTAACAAATGAGATTACAGCAGCTATTCCTGGAATTTGACAAAAAGTTCTGGAAACAATAACGGCATCAGATGGCAAAGCAATAAAATGCATTGTGTTCTCCTTTTTGCTAACGAGAGGAGAGAAGGTAAGCTGACAGAGCAGGTGTGTAAAGTAGACAACTTTAAAGTCAAGGGTGCACTGCTTTCTCCAATAGGTAATGTACTCCTTAAAAAAATTTCTTTATGTCTCAGCTGTCAAGACTTTTTGTTTTATAAGGAAATGTTGTTACTACAGCAGGCCAGCTCATTCCAGCCATGATTTTCTTTTTTCTATCCCTGTTTAGAGGAGTATGGCCCAATTTGAAACAGCCTCTTACAGCTACTGTGTTGTTTTCCTAATACTTACTTTCGATGTCACATTTTGTAAGTTTTTGAGCAGCTTATAACAATTACCAAAGCCAGGAATTTGTTCTTTGTACCCCTGCAAGGTAAGAGATTCCCCAATGCTTGAATAATTTATTTCCTTTAGACTGTAGGATAGCTAAAGATATTTTTTATCTCAAATTCTCTTCTACAGAGAAAAGGCACTAAAAGTACTGAGGTAACTATCTGCATGACAAGTCATCCCTCCTGAGCTGGTAGCGCACACATTTGCAGACCCCACTGTGTTTAATGTCTGGCTTCAGAACTACAAAATGGTGCATAAAAAGTAAAGGTTTTCTCTCCCCACAAAAATTTTGTGCAGCCACCTACCCTGGCAGTCTGCTGTGGTCAGCTGGTGCTGCAGTCTTCTTACACAAAAGTGACATGGAGCGTTGGGTTTGATCAGGCAGTGCTGTTGGGAGCGCGAGCCTCTTCAGGCAGCGTTACTCCCATTTCCTCTGTGAAATGCAACTGGAGACAAAACTGAAGTAACAATCAGAAGTCAACTCAAATAGGCAGAGGTGTTTTCCCCCTGGAACCTGTTTGAATAATGTCAGCGACTCAGCAGCGCAACAGGAAAGACAAGGCTAGGACCCGGCCTCAGCTGTTGTGACCCCCACAGAGCAGCACAAAGCCTTTCACCCCTCCACCCAGCCTCTGCGGACCACTCGCTGACAAGGTTGGTCTTAAAAGCTGTTCTAATTCTCCTGGTCTTTATAAACACAAAGATGTGATATACAGCACTAAATACAAACATAAAGACTTTATTGAATGCTGCTCAGTTCCCCAAAGATCTTTCATTACAAAAGTTTTCCACACAACTGCAGTTTAAGAGATTGGAATGGTACTCTGATAAAAGATGTGAAAAATACTTGATCAAGTAAACAGACAAGACTTCTATTGCCAACTTTCCATCTTTAAGAAACAGACTGCATTTTCTTAAAATAAAACAAGGAACTAGTTTCTGACATCCTTCCCTCCTTGCAAAAAAAAAAAAAAAAGGGAAAAAGAAATCCCAATTTTGGTCTCATTCTTCAGTCCATAAGATGCTGAAACTAATGCAGAAACACCCCAGACACCCTCTCAGAGACCTGTAATACTCTGCAGGGAGGCCTTGGGCTGATGGGAAGCATCATTGATGGGCTCTCTAGAGGAAGCTCCATCCTCAGCTGCAGCAGGAGGAAATCTGAGCAGCCCAGGACCAAGAGGCAGCAAGAAAGGGGTGAAGGCTCTCACCGAGTGGCAGAGCACACACACGGACCATCCCTACCTGTTCCAACTGACTTTCTCCCTACTTTGCCTCACTCTACTGGGAGCCTTACATAAATCTGAATCCAATCAGGAACTGAAGGACAGCACGACATCCGAGTTCCTTTCCATACTGTAAGGGGCATATACCGAATATCTCAAGTTCCTGGTAACGTACCTTGGTTTTATTTGAGAAAATACAGCACAACTAGAAGCCTTTTCTATCACCTCAACCAAATTATGCAGCAATGTGAAAAGCACATATAAAACAAAGGAAAAAAATGTACATAGCAAACTATACCACCTATGTGCAACACAATCAAAAATTCAAGTCAATTCTCACCACTCCCATAATTATTTCACTCATTAAGGATGATAATTCAGTTCTATGAAACGTTGGAAGTGACAGTATATCAATAATGAGACAGATTTACAATATGCTGCGGTAATGACATCACTTAACTGCTGTGTTTAAATTCAAATCTTTACTTTTGCCAGAGGAAAAAAAATCGTCTATTACACTTATGAGGTTTCTTTTGCAAATCCATTTCTATTTCAAAAGGGTACAAAAAAGTGTGTGTGTGTGTGTGTGTATGTGCCGAGCCGAGGGGGCACGTCTGTTATTTGGCACTTGGATTGTGGGCATTTAGCACACCGTGAGTGCTGTGCTGCTGCTTTTCTGTCATGGCCTTCTTCAACTTTAACTCCTCCAGCTTCCTCCACAGCTCTTCCCGTTCTAATTCTTTCTTCTTCTCTCTGTGGAAAAAGAGTAAAGTATCCATTCAGATGTGCTTTAAGTAAATACAATGTGGAGGTGCAGTTGTTTAACAACTCTGACTTAACATCCAGTTTTTCTCTCAAGTTTTTCTCCAAAGCTATTTTCAGAGGCAATTACAGTTCTCTCTATTAAAAACGAGTGTACAAATTGGTAACGGTTAGTGATAAAACTGCAACTTTGCTCCAGCTAACTCAGACAATGGCTGTAGCATGGCATTGCACAGATGACTGCAGTTCTAAGGAGGCTCTCTGTCACGTGAAAGTAAAAAAATCCAGGGACTAAGCATCTTGGGGGGAGAAAAGCACAACTGCTGAAAGGAGCACACAGTCTCATCTGGCCCAGGACAATCTACATCCCCACTTCCTTCCACAGCGGTTTTAGCTGAGCTATGAGGTGTTCTCCAGCTCTGCATTCTTCAGCAGCACGGCTGAAGCCACAGAGCAGCCCCAGGAGGAACCCGGCTGCAGCAGGCGGGAGAGCACAGCACCTACCCAGACAGCCAAGGCCTTCCTGTGGCCCCCTGGCCCCCACCCTGGCACAGGCACAGGCCTGTGTGGCTGCCTCCCTCTGTGCCACCCACCCAGCAGCAAATACCCAAGGAGCAGTCCCACTGCAGAACCCCACAGCCACAACAGTTAACGTTTCGTTTCTTTTCAGCTGGTAGGTTTCAGGTACATATTCATCGACATGTGTTTGGAAGAACAATCAGTACCTTTGCCTTTCTGCTTTATAGGAGCTCGTCAGTTCATCAAAAAGCTTGCCGTTCATTTCCATTAGGGTTTTCAGCACGTTATATACCAGTGCCACAATAGTTCTGGAACAGAAGGAGCGTGGCCATTAGGAATTAATGTTCCACTGCTCTGTTGGACTCTAAGCTTCTTACTTAAGATTCTACTGTAAAGTCACTGAGTTTCTGAAACCAGGTCTTTATTACAGTTTCCTCCAAGTTAATAAAATGCATATTTAAATGTTCTTTGAAATGGCCATTTAATCACAAAATTCCTGACTCTTGTAATTGCACAGGATATAATTATTAGTACTGTGGCTGTACTAGAAAAAAAACCACAATATTTAAGGCAATTTAATATCTTTTAAACCCACTTATAAAAGAAATGCAAAACCAGCAATAAAACATTTTAAAAGGTGCCTATCATTAAGCTTGTCACTATTCAAAGAAGTAGGTAAACTGCCTTCCCCTTCTTTCCCCTCGCTAGCAGTTCACCTTCACACACAGTATTGGCTGGTGGAAGGAGCCATGCAGTCTTGGGACCTTGAAAAACGAGTGAAAGAAAAATCTAAGGAAATAACCCAAGGACCCCGTTTGCCTCTTCAGTATGCTCTGGCCATTGAGGCACTAGGAAATCTCCCAGCAGTTCATCAGAAGCGTCGCACACAATTTTTGTTTTGTTTTGAACATTGGCTTGCACCTGGGTTGAAGACAAAAGCTTATTTGGGGTTTTAGCGTTCCGAGAGGAAAAGCTTTGTTGTCAGTGAACTGTTAAGTCCCTCTCAGACAGCTAAGACGGACAGAAAAATGTTACTCTGCCCTCCAAAGCTGATTAAAACCAAAGGGGGTTTGACTGTCTTCCCCAAACTTCCTGGTCCTCAAGGTACACAATTATCCTGTTAGCCTGTGCCTTTTGCTTCCCTGAGAAAGAGCAACTTCTGTCTGCAGCTAGGGAAAGAGGGACATCCTTCACATTCACCAAGATCCCAAGTGCTATTAATGCTGCCAGAACCAGGTCTCCAGTATGTAAATTTGGTCTCAGCTGATACAGTTACAACTACACACACCATCCAGACAAATTCAGAATCATTTCAGAATCCAAGGGCTTAACACAGGAGATCTGATTTATTTCAGAGCTGTGGAAGGCTCCTGCTTTTGCTTGTCCAAGCTTTATGTTGTGACTTTACTTGTGACTCCCTTCGGGATGCTGGACACAAGCAAACTGTGCTTTTTAATTACTGCTTCTTTAAAACATGATATAAAGCTAACTAATATCTAACTTCTAGCATTAAATATTAATTAGTCGCTCATTTCTCATCCCTATCATCATTTACAGGAGTAGGCATTGCTCTTCCCTGATGGCATCTTTTGCCCTCCTTATCTCACTGGGCAGCAACAACTACTTAAGATGCTGGCAGAATTTTGTTCATCTAAAATAGTAAAGGACAGCAAAGCATAAATGCAGGAGAAACAGCTCTTGGAAATTGTTCTGGGCCAAGTAGAATTAATTTGTATTTTTAACTAATGCATAAGATCGAATGTGATTACAGTATCAAGACCATCATCCAAGTTTCCTCATCCTTTTCCAATAAATTCCACAGGTCTCCATCATGACAAGACAGAACAGTGAAAGCATGGTACAGCTGGAAATGACGTCCATCTTAGCACCCACAATCACATCGATTTCATCTGATTTCAGTCAAAATGAAATCACATTTACAAATGTACAACCCAAACCAGACACAGAGCACTATCTGTTCAGGGTACTATAGATAAAGTAAAAGATTACATACGGGTTCCAGTGTTCTTTGGAGATCTTGTATAAACTGCCAAACATAATGGGCAGAATTTTGTCAATGTTCTCCTCAATCAGGCTAAGGATATACTCATTATTCCAGAAATACAAAGCTCTTTCTGCGACCTGAAACGCAAAGTTTAAGGGTCAACAGCCACAAAATAAGTCATGATCATGGAGGGTTTTTTTAATGATTTTTTTTTTTTTTTTACCTGAAAATGTGAACTGGACACACACTTGGATATTTGCTTAAATAAAGGCTCTTCTATTTTTTTGAATTGCGTTGGTTCTATTACATCTAAGATTTCTTCAATTTCACCTAAAAACATTACCTGTTTGCATAAAAGAAATACATCAAAAAGGATGAGAATGTTTGGTATTGCCATTGCAAACAGAATCAAACAAACCACAGCCTATACCTTCCCAATGAATCCTGCAAAGAACAGGGATTCTAACTGACACACATTAGGCAGCCACAGCTGTTTTTTTGCAGCCTGAAAGAAGTCGGCCATCAATTTCAGCTACCAGGTTACAGAGCACCTCTTGGATTTCTTCTTTTCTGTGATTGCTCTAAACAGTTCACAGAACTGCTTCTGCAGAATACGAGGGGTTTTTTTAGTGTTTAAACAAAAATGCTAGGGCATTTTATTTCTTCAGGAAAGGCTGCAGAGATTGCCATGATCCAAGATCTATGGAAGTAGCTTCTGAGGTAGTCAATAGTTAATTCCCATTTTAATGTACAACCAGCAGAACAGGAGGTAGGTGGCACTGAAAAATTTAACACCACTCACACAAACAAGAGACAAACAACAATGCTAAGGGACCCACATACACACTTGTAAAGAGTTGCTGGGGGAGGAGGTGGTGTATCTGGTGACCAAAAAAAAGTTTCCCATTTTTTTTTTTTGTTCTACTATGGAAAATGAATGTAGCCACGCTTTATAGCAGGTGTCTACCAGGTGTTTAATCATGATGTCTCAAGTGCTATTTCTGTGTCATATGGCAGATGGCTACCTCCAACATGGTCTATACCTACTCAAATTTACTTCTCCACCTTGGAAAATTGTTTCCCTGTACAATCTCTGAAATAGAATGCAACTTTTAATACAGTTTTAACACAGTGGCACCATAGTAAGGACATACGAAACAATTGCACCGAGTTGCATGACAAAGACGAGTTACTCAAGGACCTTCAAGAAGCTGCCACGCTACATCTTACATCACAGCAGTCACCAGAAACAAGAGACAAAACCAACCTCTTTCTGACTGCAAGTTTTTGGCCAAAATTTGAGCAGTCCTCTGATTACCTATATTAAAAATACAAACATGTTAAAGCAGAACAAGTTTCTGTAATATTAAGTGAGAAAACAAGTACTAGTAGTTTGCTTTTCCTTATCCAGAGTTCAATGAAAGCTGAATACAGCTAACTAGTTCCACTGCAAATAAATACCATGTTGTCTTGTTCAAATACTTCTCTTGTTTAGGTTATCAGAATAATATGGATCCTTATCTCTTTGATTATCCGTTCACACTCTGCTCCCATCCCAGTACCTGCATTAATTAATAGGATGCTGGTAGCTTCAGTTTGTTAAGATTTCATGTTATCTCCCATGTAGCTAGGTTTCCCACAATATTTTTTGTCTTCTACTCATGCATACCGTGGTGAGCACCTGTCTTGACCCCAAGGTGTGAAGCCTGAGAGAGCGAACAGTACACACCAACTGTGCAAGCAAAGCTACACAAAGGAGTCATGGCCTCCACCACTTCCTTTTTTTCTAGAATCTGAAGTGTTAAAAGACTGGAAACTAAAAACCACAGATGTGAACTTGCAGTAAAAAAAATTATTCCAGTATCTACATTAGAAACCATTTTAGGTGAGAAAAAACCTTTGGGAATGTAATTAGAAAGTACAGCCCCCAAGAGGAAGAGGGGAAAAAAAACCCAAACACACACCAAAACCAAATACATAAACAAACAAAGAGGCCAGAGGTCTATTTCCTAGAAACAAACATTTGACATGGCATCTAAGTTACAAAATTAATGATGGCTCAATAAAAGCTGTAATCATGTGTCTCAGAGGCAGAAACACCCTCAGAGCCTTATAAAACTTCTAGTCTGAGGAACAGACCTCTATTTTTAAGATACAATGGCATCTAATTGATCATATCCAACTGTAAAACTTACTCGACTATTTTAATGCCTTCCACATTTGTTTTTTGCCATGTTGATGTTTTTTTCCCAGCTGGGTGTTTTATTCACAACTATTGAAAGTGATTTTCCAGAGGAAAAAATTAATATGGTTTTAAGTGCCCACAAGACTTTATCCTAGGACACTCACGTATCTTGGTACTACAAAAATGAATGTCACTTCTAATGACACTGAGCAAATGCAGAAACCTCAGGCAGCTGGGTGCAGTCCTATGCTCAAATCCATAAAAACCAAAAAGCAAGTTACAAGGAACAAACACTCCTTACAGAGCCTTACCCAGCTGGCTCAAAGGTGTAGACAGTTGAAATGCTAACACCAGCATCTGACACCTGATGAGGGAGCTGGAGGCCTGGGTGAGCCCACCTTTTCTGCCCTGGCCCTTCCCAGGCTTCTCTGCTGGCACTGGCCTGACCTCCTCCCTGTCTCCACAGACAGAGCAGAAGACCTGGGGCAGATGGAACAAGTGTGGGAGTAGGAAAAATTCTGAGCTCCCTAATGTCACTGCAACTACCTGCTCTGGCAGTCCATTACTCCCTGGCTTCTCCTCCACTCTCACGGACTCAGATGTGTGAATTAACTACATTTGTTTCTCTAGAGTCCAAATTTAAAGTGGTCTATGTAAACACACTTTAAATCCAGGGCCATTTTCTCTTAATTAGCTCATAACTGAATGGCTCAGTTATAAGCCCACTGAGGTTTTGCATTTTTAAAACAAACAAACCTGAACACTTAAAGGTATTGTAGCTTATTCTGCTGACACCTTCCCTTCCCCCAGAACAATGCAAGTAAGCCAAAACATTTTCGACAAGCACGTTTGCCAAAGAAAAGCTGTGAGTACCTACCATACACCCCTACTTGCAGTATGAATTTACTGGTCTCAAAATTGAAATTGAGTTAGCTGGAGGAGTCTAGTGTCCAGCACTTGTAAGAGTGTTCATACAGAGACTTACAATCTCAGCTTGATAAAGAAATAGCACATTGAGGCCTGCACTGTTATACTCAGGACAAGATTCATTGCTCCTGAGAGAGAGAATCACTTTTGAGCTCGACTGTGCCTTTCATACTGAAAAGCTGATACATGCACATTTATGTTGAAATATTTTATTCAAAAATATTCAACATCAACGGTCATCTGAAATCTTGCTGCTCTTCTTCCCTGACCTAGAAAAATCCCATAAAGTGACTTACAACAGGAAGTACCTGCTAGAAAACTTATCCAGCACACAAGGACTGTATGTTTAGCCTGATTTCTTCAGTGTAAAGGCCACTGCACTTATCAGAGTTAGGTAACAAACTCTTCTTGTCAGCTCTGCAAACATCAGGAGTGACCTAAGGCAGACTACCATAGTTACAAGAGCTCGGATTGCATGTCCTCTAAATTGACCCCGAGTGACAATTCCTGCCAGAAAAATAACAGTAAGGTACTAGTGAAGATAGCCTTCTGATGGAGTTCTTAAAATATGACTTGACCTAAAGCCACAAGTAAATAAATAAATAAATCAAATACGATCTCACCAGTTACCTCAAATTTTTTAACATCTACTCTTCAAGCATTTCAGAAAGTTTCTTAAAGTTTCACTTATCATCATCTTGTTAACTTTTACTCCTTTATAAAGCCAATTTTACTAGACACCAAGTAACGACACCAAAGCAAGTACAGGCAGTGACTCTGCAGTGAGTTCCGCATCTGCTTCCATTCTGAATGAACCTTTACTGATTTAGAGGCAACCAGAACTGTATATACTCTAGTCCAGATGGTGTCTGAGAATTGCACCATGGCACTCCTGCTTCAAAAGCCTTCCCTAAACTTCAAAGTTTAGGTTTGGCTCCTGCATCACAGTCCTGCAAATTCATATTGGTAAGTTCTGACTTTGTCATGTAATACTACACATATTCAGCTCACATGCCCACTTTAACTGTCAAAACACCTGGGCTGTTTTAGCACTTGGCTGTAGGAATAAGGCTTATGCAACTCCTTTCTCCTCATCCTATCCAACAAAATAAGCTTACTGACCAAAGTAGCTGGCAACATTGCAGTACAGGGGGAAAGGAGGTGCTTCAAGCAGACAATTTACAAGGCCAGTTTACGGGCAGTCAGGTTGACCATCATCCACCACCGATAAAATAAAAGTGGCTGTGCAGAAAACAAGCTTCCACTCAAAGAAGATCTACACTGTTTGCACAAAGCTGTTTCTTTTTTCTTTACAGAAGAATTAAGATTTTGCATAAGTTCTTCATTTTTCAATCACAAAAAGGAATACAGTACTTAAATACCAACATACCACTAATGGCAAGATTTCTGATTGTCCAACCAAAACCACTTTCTGTTCTAGCTGGTCTAAGACCAGTCTGTGTCTCCATGAGCTGCTGCACTGCCCTGAGCCTGCATTCTTCTTTATGGGCATTGCCAAAGCCCTTGCATGAAGCACTGCAGCCCCCGTTTGAGCTGAGCTGTCAATATGAATCGTAGCAGATGCAGTCTGGCAAAAGTCACTGATGCCCGAAGCCCCTGTCATGTAACTGCTGAGAGGCACCCCAGTCACTGAAGAGACAGAACAGAAACATCACATTGGGAATTTCAGAGTTCTTAAAGGGCTGCTGTTCTTCCCAAATTTTATATTGGGATTGTTTATTCCCTAAAAAAATACTTAAACTTTATGCAGTGGTTAGGCACAAGCCATCAGCACCAAACACACTGACATTTTTGTTCTTACCTAGAGAGAATACAGTGGGACATGCTTTCTCATATGAGGCAATTCACATGGTATCAGTGGTTCAAACTTTTATTTAAATACGTGCTCCGTCTTTGTCACAGGTTAATAGATAACTGCACTTTCAAACCTAGAATTCTCTTAACCACTGTTCTAGATTTGAAAATACCTTTTTTTTTCCTCCCTCCTCCCCCACCATCAAAAACCCACCTATGTATCATTAATGGGGACAGCATGGATAGCACTGCTATACAATTTTAACCAGTTACACTGAAATGTTTAGTGGAAAGTGAAAACAGAAAAACCTTCAACTGAAAAACACTTACAGGCTCTGTTAAAGTTGTATCTTTTTCCAGGAACTGTACAACACAATAGGCGAGCTAGAATGCAAGTCATATGATTATTTAGTTTAAACAGACACTGTTTAGACATTACAGCATAATCAAATATCACAACTTAGAATGGAAGCACTTCAGATCAGGGAGGAGCAGGGGGGAGGAAAACCGCGACCCAAAACACCCCTACACTAGCCAATTTCAATTCTTCTAAACTAAACTAAACAGCAATTAAAGCAGTAAGATAAACAAGCTTGCTCTATCCTACAAAAACTTTCTGCATACCAATAACTTGAGGGGTTTTTTTCATCCTAGAAGAAAATTACTTTCAAGCATGACAATATTCCCCTCACTCAGATCCAATATCCAGATAGATCTTTCTCAACATTGATTCCCACACTATCATTCCAAAGCTGTTGTTTTCAAACACCTATACTATGTTAAAAAAGGTGACACTTTCAGTCAGAAAATAAAAGCTTTACGACAGGTTTGCCTGAGCATAAAGTGCTCAAGCACCAGACATCTACAGCATGCAACATTCAGTGATTTTTAATGTTATTACATGGCCACAAGAGACCAGGCAGCATCTGTCCAGCCGAGGATCCTGTCCACAGCAGTGGCCAACAACAAACACCTGTGGGAGAGGGTATGAAGTGGGGAAGCAAGATGTGACTAAGTCACTGGTGTGCTCTCCCAGCCTCTAGGGATTTCTGTCCACGGGTCTTCTCAGGCCAAAGTGGGATATTACATAATTACTTATTGTTTATTTACTTAGCCCATAGTTAAGTAAACAGCCATACCCTCTGCCCAGTACAGAAACCATCCAATAGTTCTATTACTGAAGTAGCTACAAGCATAGATTCCATTAAGACTGATTTTAAGAAGTCCCAGTATTTTTCATTTCACAATACAAAGCAAAGAAAATAATGTCTGTATGTATTACATGTACATTTCAATATTTAGGATGCTCAAATTTTCTTCTAAACTTTTTTTTTTTTCAATCTGCTATTCAAAGCAGATAATTACAAAGCTGTAATTACAAAAAGTCTAATTTAATTTTTAGCATCAAACTAAGGTTGTATATGTGTAGATTAAAAAGATAATGAATGTCACACACCAATGTAATCAAATCCCATTCTATACATTGTACAGTAATGCTTCATTGTTCTGAGACACAAGGGCTCAAACTTAATTCAGCTTTAAGGCTTTAACTTTTAAGAGTAGGCTAAACTTGAGCTGTAGCAACAAAGCAGCCAGGCCACTCCTGATCACAAAGCAGATGTGATGCTGCGTGGGGCTGAAACTGCACAAGGCACTGAACGTTTATGAAGGGACAGATGAGTAGGCTTGTCAGCAAACCAGATGCTATCTTCAGGTATACAGTACAGCTGAATTTGTGGGACCCTTTCAGGTACTGATGAACCATAGTAAATATATTACAGAAAAAAAAAAAAGACAAGACAGCTTTCTGTACTGATCTGTAAGTGAGAATACTTTGGGCAAGTGACTGGTCCCTTTCATAGCACTGATGCATTCCATGGAGCAGCCTATTGCATGGCAATAAACTACAAAGTGATTTAATTGAATTAAAACTTATATGAGAATTAGGAATTAACTGAGCTCTTGACTTGATCCTGTTTTTAGACTACATAGTCATGATTTCCCTTTAATTAAAAACTCATTTCCTTGTATCTGTAGTTTATAAGGAGCTGTATTAATAAGCTAACAAAGCAAGTTTTTCATTAGCCACAGAAGAGTTACTTGCAAGTTTGCATCAAATGTATTCAATACTCAACTGTCATATGCCTGGAAAGGATACACTTTATTCCTGAAATGAAATGCTGCACGTCTATGCAAAGTATAAGAATGGAAGTCAAATGAAGATCTGCGGCATTCTGACAGCATGTCATGGAGCTACATAATTTCTAGCTGATCTAGAGAGCTACTATTAATTTCTGCCATTTATATCCGACATTCTCCTCTCCTCCACATCATGGGTATGGCTTTAGAAATAAAAAAAGAGCTTCTGAAATAACCACCTGGGCATATTCAAGGATCTTTGACACACAGCACTGCAGTTACATAAAGGAAGTAAAAACAACACAAGGTCCTGGGATTAAACGAAACTTAAAGTGTGACAAGACTGGTGAGCATAAAAGCTTCCCACTTCAGCTGACGTGACTGATTCGCTCTTCTACTCTTTTACTTTTAACATATGCTGAATATTATCTCAAAATTGAACTTAAGGTTTAATATTTAGACTTCAGATGTGCAAGATCTTTTAAAAAAACGAGTGGCTAAATGTGCAAATACTTTTGATTTCTGATATTCTAAACCACAGTGCTTCAAATGTCATTCATTTCAAATGAAAATACAAAAACCCCCACCACTCTTAAAAATAAGCAAAAGCTTACCTGTGCATGAAACAAAGCTAATCCCTTTGCAGTATGCATGGGAATCAGAACTTTCATAAGGAACTGTTTGTGTTCTGCTTTCAGTGGCAGTGCAAAACCATTGATAATACTGAAAACATGAATAAGCAGGATTTATTTTTATTAACTTTCTTTTTCTAGCAAGTCGAGAATTTCTCTAAATTCAACAGACACTCCATTTCTGATCCAATTTCTATACCTGATTATTTTTAAGCCATAAAATAGCTCTGCTTACACACAACCTTTAAAGTGTTGGCATCATGTGAGTTTAGACTTTTGCTAGGAATACCAGAGAACCACAGCAGCAGTCAAATAACACTCATCAGATCAGCTGAAGTAATTTCACCGTGACCTCCATTAAGTCATTCACAGTAAGTCTTACCTTCTAATTGTAAAACTTAACACACATCAAGAAGCTGATCCATTTCACCCATAATCACTAGCAACTTGCAGAGAAAAAAAACCCACATAGGTGGCACACAATTTTGAACTCTTAACAGTGCAATTTGAATGTTTGAGAGCATTGAACAAGCTCTCCCTTCAAAACCCAAAGTAAATTATTGATTCATTAATCAAATAATAGTATTCTTTTCACTTATTGCCATGGAAATTTTTTCGTTAGTTTCACCATGTTTGTATTTTCAGTTAGATCAATAATATTTATAACACCTTCTACTGTGAAACACACATGTCAGTTTTGGAAAAGCAGTAAAATGCTACCACAAAAACCTTCAAAGTTAAAAATCAGGTTGGCAAAATAATGCCAAAAAAGCCCCCACAATCCTAAGAACCCCTAGCACTTACAAGGCTTTCCTGAACAGAATTTAATGAAAACCAGCCGGATGAAGATTAAACTTTTAATTCAGCATGAGAGCAGAAGTTAACATGCATTTTCTGAATCAAAGAACAAGTCATCTCTCAGATATTAAGTATGATGAGATATTCAAACAAGGATCCTTGAGAAATGTTTTGCCAGTCACCTCTAAAGCTTGCACCAAAAATTATAGTCTATATCCTAATTCGATATTCACATGGTAACTCAGACAGAATTAGATTATATCAGTGACTGCACTTCATCACTCATTATTGTAATAATTCTTTTCCTCCCTCTATTCCCAAAGCAAGACAGTGGAAACAAGCACCCACAATAACATTCTATTTTTTTCCTGTGTCAGAACAAACTTACCTTCCTAGTATCTCAAGAAGTTCAGCAACACCATTGAAGTGCTCTGTTTCGTATATAAACCTGTTACAAAAAGAGGCAACCATCAAGAATTCTAAACACAGCATTATAGATTCCAAAGAAATAGCTTTTAATAAGCTTCAAATATTTCAAAGCCAGAGCACTAACTTAAAACAAGGTTCAAAATAAATTACCCAAGACCCACATAAAACCTTCTTCCACCTAGTCACACACACACACACGTATCTACAGCATACCTGAGGAAAATGTTGTTAATTTGTTTCCTGATGAATGCTCTTAAACCAAGGAATTTTCCATAAATTCGATGAAGAACTGTCTTTAGGAAATCACGTTCTCGTGGGTCTTCACTATCAAAGAGCTCCAACAACTTTAAAAATTCAATTGAAACGTGTTACTTTTGAAAGACTTAACTTTCATTATGTTACTAACCAATCTGCATTTTATCTTTAATTTACAAGCTTATATTGGACAAATTAGAAGTCAGTTTAACAGAGAATTTTTCTTTGGATGTGAATGTTATATTTACAAATTACATTTTTAGTAAAGCTGATCTTTTTTTTCAAAAACTATTCCCTTCAATGTCTGTGTACAAAAAAGCCATTCCAGCAACTATCAAAATAAAGATGACATTGTAAGAACGTTATGAAACTTTCGGTAAGTGTTCTATGCTTGGTCTTTAAGAAATCAGGTTAATTTCTTAAAATCCTGTACTGCTCATCTCAAAAAAGCTACTTGTGCCTTGAAGGTTAAGCAAAAGCACTCCTAAACAAGGAATTTCACAATTCATTATTTAATGTGGAATGGGTCACAAAATAAGCATAAGATATATAATTATTAACATATTCTCTGCTAAAGCAGACTAAATGCCACAATAAGCTAGCAAAATTTACCACACATTTTTTTCTTGTAGAAAAGTTTTCCAAGGATACAAAGAAGACTGTAACCATTTGTAGACACCAAAAGATACCCCAATACCATTACAGACCACTTTTTTAGATGATATTGGTTTTTTTTTTTTCCTTTTTGCATGTTCAAGTAAGAGCATAACCAGAAATGCTAACTGTGCTAAGGAAGCTAGTAACTTAGATCAAGCATTCACTATGGTCCTCCTGCTCAGTCCAGGTCTGCAAGCATGTATGTATGTACACCCCAAGCAGCACAAAGGAGTGGAAAAAGCAGTTCAGGAACTTTGTTAGGAATTTAATTTTTATATTTAGAAGGAATTTCTCAGGGTCGCCACTCCACGTTTTTCACCTCTATACAGCTAGCTGCTCATTGCATTGTCTGTCTTGCATCCTAGAGAGAGATGAAGTGAACCGTGAGGAACTGAAACTCTACAACATTGCTCTTAAGAACTTCAGGACAATTAGTCAATTGGATAGAATCATAGAATGGTAGGGGTTGGAAGGGACCATTAGGGATCATCTAGTCCAACTCCCCTGCAGAAGTAGGTCAACCTAGATCAGGTCACATAGGAAGGTGTCCAGGTTGGTCTCGAAGACCTCCAAGGAAGGAGACTCCACACCCTCCCTGGGCAGCCTGTGCCAGGGCTCCCTCACCTAAACAGCGAAATAGTTTTTTTCTTATATTTAAATAAAATCTCTTGTGTTCCAGCTTCATCCCATTACCCCTTGTCCTGTTGCTATATACCATCGAAGAAAGGGATGCCCCAACCTCCTGACACCCACCATGTAGATATTTGTAAATGTTAATAAGATCCCCCCCTCAGTCTCCTCTTCTCTAGACTAAACAGCCCCAGTTCCCACAGCCTTTCCTTTTCCTTGCTGTGGATACCCACAGTAAATAGCTCAACAGCAGCTTCAGGTGTAAATTGGGGAAAGTTGAATAAAACAGAGAACCTAGAAGTGAGAATAGTAAAACCAAACAAGTGGGAATAAAATGCAGCCACTGAAGGTGGTGAGTAAAAGTGTCCATCTATGCCTGTACTTTTCATTGGTGCACTATGATGGCCTGCCAGCACTTACTCTTCAGATGCTGAGCTTTCCTTGACAAGTAAGTATTCTGACATGGAAAAAAAAAATCCACACTGAGTTCACCTTGGACAAAAATTGTTACAGTATTCTACAGCCTACTTCCTGGTGAAGTTATATTTAAAATGAAGCCTCACTCCACTTTCTTGCTCACAGTTACTTTGCATGGTGAAATATGATTTTCCCACGTACTCTCTTTCTTGATTGTCCTTCAGTGGTTAACACACAATAGCGAAGAGGATGATACTACCTAGTCACAGGCAAGCAGACGTTGGAACACATTCCATGTACAGTAAGTACACGAGGCGCTTTTTTACGGGTAAAATGGTTGCTCTGAGTTTTCCCATGATAAATCTATGAAAAATCCCCAAACATAAAAGCATTACAGCAATTTAAATCAGCACGTTTAAATCAGACTGAAGTTATAAATCACTAAACCCATTTGTAATTTGTAAATACAAATTATATCTTGCATTGCAAAATACTGAGGACCGTAGCTGAAAATAATGTGTTTCTGAGGTTACTAATTACATTTAGCCATACCACATAGTTGCATGAAGTGCTGCTTATTTAGTGTTTGGCAAAACCCTCTGTCAACATGAAAGCTTTAAAATCTCCTTAGCTGTACAGTCCTCTGATAAGTTAAACTTGAGAGGTGGTCCTTAAATCTGTATGTGGGAAAACTCTCCACTTACCTGCTGTACAAATTTCTGGTCAATATATCGCTTTGCAATGCTAGGCTGAAAATCCGGGCTCTCCAAAAACCTCAGGAAAAATTCATATACCAACTACAGACATTGAAAGGAAAATTTTGAGTTAGTAAGTACACCATAAGGTAGATCTCAGCTCCACCACCACCAAAAAAACCCCACATCAGTATCACTTTTCACATGCTTAAAAGGTACAAAAGGAAACCAAAGCCTTACACATTACAGCTTCATCACAGTCCCTAGCAGAATTTACCAAAACAATTACATTAAGTATCCAGAACACTAATTCCCAGAAGTGTCAAAGCTTTATAAATAACATTCACAGACCAAAACCAAGTACTACACCTATTCGCATTTCCTACTATATTAAGTATTTAATATGTAGAAATAATTTTACCCTCAGTGGTGGTAAGTGGTAACTTCAGTGCTCTAACATCACATAATTCCTTAAACAGATGAAAAGTCTGCTAACTAAAAGTTCCTGACATTAAGTTTCATCTGCAAACTCCAAAAATGGAAAGACATATTAAAAAGCTGAGAGAATAAACAGAAACTGAGGAGTTTGGCTTAACATCAGGTTTCTACATCCTGGACAGTAAATTCAAACAACAGGACCCTCTGCAGCTTTATCTTCAACATCCTCTATATTTTGTAGTATATTATTTCTAATGAGTTGAAGTCCCTGTTTGCTATGATTGCACAAGGTCCACAAATGGAAAGACAGGCAGGTCCAGAGGTAGCAGAAAGAGGAATGAAGAAGACAGAGCACAAGTTCCGTATTTTGGGGTTCATCAGAAATCTAAGGCACAAAATACTGTACTTACATAACAACAGCAGATTTTAAAAATACACATAAGTCACTTAAATCTTAAGGCTCTTAACCAAGACAGAATTGAGAGGAAAGACACCTTACATTTAGATATATTCAAGGCTGCTTACATTCTCAACACTTATGAGTTAATTTCACATTAATTAAACAACTGATTAGCAATAATACTAAAATGCAATTTGGATACATAAAGACACCATTGACTAGACTTCTAAATAAAACCCACACAGAGCTGCAGTTATACTCACAGGCATATATTTGATTCAACTAGTACCACTAAGAGTG
Organism: Urocolius indicus; assembly: GCA_013401255.1. Lineage (NCBI taxonomy): Eukaryota > Metazoa > Chordata > Aves > Coliiformes > Coliidae > Urocolius > Urocolius indicus. The sequence continues at coordinate 319,655 of WBNH01000291.1, read as the reverse complement.
CTTATTAAACCAAAAGCGAACATCCAAGTAATGCATGGCTGTGAAGTTCACTTGAGAGAAGTGCTTGACAAGAAGCACTTCTATCTAGAACATTTGACATGACAGTTCCTCATGCATAGCCTCAAGGAGAGTATGCTGTATCTGCAAAGCAGAAGCTCGGAAACACAAGTTTCCCTTCACTCTTTCTTCCTCTGAGAGACCGTAACAAGAGCTTTCCACATCAGCAGATCAAATGGACACAGATTTCATGTAATTGTATTAAAAGCCAAGCTTCCCTGTACAGCCTAGACTTGTTGTCTTGTGTATAAGCACAGTAGCACACAGTTGCACAATAGACAACACAGGACAGATTTTTTTAAAGGCTTACTAATACACAATCCAAACAGTAACATCATAAATACTTCCATGCTTCACCCTCTGTCTTAGAAAGAGATCAACCGTGGCTGTTTAATACCTTCACCAGCGACAGAAACAGTGGGATCATGGGCACTCTCAGCAAGTCTGCAGATGACACCACACTGAGTGGTGCGGTTGACACACCTGAAAGATAGGATGCCATCCACAGGGACCTGGATAAGCTCAAGAAGTGGGCCTCTGAGGTTCAACATGGCCAAATGCAAGGTCCTGGACACGGGTCAGCACAACGCTCAGGATCATAGGCTGGGGGATGAAGAGGTGGAGAACAGCTCTGCAGAGAAGGACTTGCAGGTACTGGTGGATGAAAAGCTGGACAGGAGCCAGCAAATGTGTGCTCAGCCCAGAAAGGTCAACCATATCCTGCACTGCATCAAAAGCAGCGTGGCCAGAGCAGGTCAAGGGAGGTGACTCTGATCCTCTAATTCCACTCTCATGAGATCCCACCTGCAGTGCTGCATCCAGATCTTGGGCCTCCAATATAAGAAGAACATGGATCCACTGGAGTGGATCCAGAGGAGGGGTACAAAAACGATCAGAGGGCTGAAGCATCCCTCCTATGAAGACAAGCTGAGAAAGTTGAGGTCAATTGGCCTTGTAGAAGACAAGGCTCTAGGGAGACCTTACCATGGCCTTCCAGTAATTAAATGGGGCTTATAATAAAGATGGGACAGAAGTAGAGCCTGTAGAGACAGGACAATGGGTAATGGTTTTAAACTGAAAGAAGGTACATTCAAACTAGATGTAGGAAGAAAGATTTTTACAATGAGGGTGGTGAAACACTGGAACAGGTTGCCCAGAGAGGTGGTAGATGTCCCATCCCTGGAAACATTCAAAGTCAAGATGGACAGGGCTCTGAGCAACCTGACGTAGTCGAAGATGTCCCTATGCATTGCAGGAGGGTTGGATTAGACGATCTTTACAAGTCCCTGCCAGCCCAAACCATTCTGTAATTCTATGGATCTTTTCCAAGCTAGAAACTAGATAAATTTGTTAGTGGTTTGTATTGAAATGGATAGCATATGGCTGCAAGGAGGCTATTAATACAGCTTCATAGGCATTAATTTTGGAATTAAATTTCATTAAATATTTCTGTAATAAATTCCTGGATTAAACATTTCTATCAATGACCACATCAAAGAATAGTCACAAGTTTTAACTGTTTAGATGATGTCACAATATCAGAAACTACCATCAGGTGAAAAAAAAAAAAAAAAAAGAAGAGAAAAGAAGTATGTCAGGTTATCAATAAGAAAGGACAAGTTGCCCTTGAAGGTCTGGAGTAGTTAATACAGAATGAAAGTCAAAGATTGCAAAGCCACAGTTAAAAATTCAAGGAAAAAAAACCCCAAAAACTCTGCTGTGCACTCATAAGCCTTTAAGCTGAGAGTTAACCATTGGATAGCTAAAATCATTTACACAACGAAGCTATGGAAATGACAGATGAATTCCTGGGATATTCCAGGAAGATCCTGATAGTAGAGAGAGACGAACAATCTGAAACATGCTTGAGGAAATGCATTCAAAACTGAAAGGTTTCTCCTCCAGAGAAGCCACTAGAATAGTCATGGAACAGAGCACCTTTGATGAGTAAGGACTGAATCAGCATGTCTTGTTTTCCCTAAAGGTCAGAGCGAGGAAAGACAATTAACGGTTTCTGTCCATAAACAGACGTGGGGATTATAATAAGCATCAAGCAGAAAAAACTAAGTTAAAGCATAATGCTGGAACATCTTGGTACAAGATGTCCGAGATTAAGTTTAGGGTATCAATTAGAATGAAAATCAAGGTACGTCTCACCTATCAAATAGAACAAGTCAATATCAACGTAAGATTCTCAACATATGATGACAAATTAATCAGTTACCTATCTCATATCTAATATAGGGACAGTATCCATTAGTAACCACTTATATAAACACACCCAGGACCACGACTATTGCTATTGTTTTTCTGGAAGCTTTAAGCACAAAATTTAGTGCTCAAAAATCTAGTTTGAGTTGTATTGCAAGGAGGTTTTGTCCACTGAAGGAGTGTTAATGCAGTTCTGATGTTTATAGAATCATCTAGCTTCCTGGTAATTAGTACCACTGCTCCTAGAACATGTATAGCTGATAAAAGTTACCAAACAACTCTGGAAATCCTTGGGAGCCTTGGGAAGTCTGTGAAGCTTTATCAGAGGCATTGCAGGAAGCCATCTGCAGTGGCTGTTTCTGGGTAGTCAGTCTGTCCCTTCTCCTGTATGCCAATGTTTGCAAACTTAGAAGCATAACAATTATCAATAAAGGGACAAAAAAGGATTTTAGCCACAACAGATACTGTCTGCTCCCACAAATAAGACACACATATACACTCAGCTTTGGATTTAACTGAACCATTACCATTCAAAATACTAAATCTGGGGAGACTGTTGAATTTAGTCTTTTTGCTTCTCAAAATTGGTCTGCTTGAGTTAGAGATATTAAATGTAACTCCTATTGCTTTAATGACTTGATCTTTGTTCTTGCAGAGACCACTAGAATATTACTGCTTTAAACCACCAATTCCACCAAACTGCAACTCCACAAACAAAATACACAGCGATTTTCATGTCAACCTGTTCAACCTAGTTTGGCTGTTACAAACTATCTTGAGTACTGTTTTAAAGCAATGTCTTCCAAGTGGCACTCACTTTACTGAGGTCTGTCTAGAGTCTTTTGTTGTGACTGCACACACTGGTAACATTAAGCCATCATCTATCATGTTTTTTTATAGCGAAATGTCAACAGATTCAACAAGAGAAATGCAAGAGATTAGTATCTTTTTTTCCCCCTCCCTCAAAACTGGCTACATGACTGCCAGACCAGGACAGGAGCCTGAATTTGTTCGCAAGTGAGCGATCCCAAATTACAGCTAGCAAAACATTTCACGCACACTGCTCCCCGGCCTCCCTCCACACTCCCACCCCCTTAGGCTGTACAGAAAGTAATAAAGGATTTTGATGGAGGGGAACAAAACACACAACCCTCTTCCTTCATACACAAAACCTGACAGTTGCAGCAGCTTTGTGCTCCTGGATGGCAATTAGTGAGTTACCAAACCTAGTCTTCTACCATCCAGTAGCACATGAACTGTAAAAGAAAGGAGAAAAAACACAAACTGTTTCCATTGTGCTGCAATGAGCAATCTATTCCAACAACAGAATGAACAATTGATGCAGCAGAGAGAAATCCACAATCAATATCAGGTAGCCCAGGCAAAACTCATTTAGAAAAAAAGCAAAGGAAAAACCTGAAAGTTAAATGCCGAATAATACTATGAGCTCTGAATTTCTTTCATTTTCTCTTAGACAAGCCTAAAGCACAAGTGCACGGGTTGCAGAAACGTTGAGTCTTTTTCTATAAAAAGAATTAAGAATTTACTTATGGCCTGAATTGAATTGAGGTAACGTTTACAAATTTTACTTCTGAGAGAGAGAGTCATTCTGAAGTCAGATGATGCCACTATTTATACATGCTTTGCACCCTCTCACTGCTACAGAATCAAGCCTCTCACCTACTTCTGTTACAGCCATTTCTCCTGTGAATTAGGATCAGCCACAGCCTTTAATCTGCAGAGTCATTTTTTGTGAAAACTTGTTTCCTTCTTGGTTTAAATCTCAAATACTATCCTGAATATATACTCTATAGCCAATATCAGAAGTCCAATCATTGCTACATTAGAACTGTAATATTACAGGGACAGAGTAGCATTTTAAGTTTTAGGAGAGGAGGGAGAATAGTACACAGATGTGCAATAGCTATTAATCTTCTACTCACTACTAAGTCTTGCTTTTTAACAGACACTACTTCAGCAAACTACCCGAGTGATTTAGGTTCATTCAAATTTTCAGTTAAAGTCAGCAGCATTGCAAGTCAATCACGTGATTGATACAGCAACGCTACAGACATCATGAGATTGGCACAGAAGTGCAACAATGGAATAAGTAACCAACTGTTACCAAACAACAACGCCTATATTGTAAAGATTTTGCATGGAAGAGGGTGGGATGAATGAGGAGATATCCATTTCTTGCTCAAAACACAAATAAAGGCTATTACTTCATTTTTTTTGTTACTGTCAGAAGAAACTGAACTGTAAACACCCACCTATGCTTTATTGAAATTATACAAAACAAGTTGCTCAAGTGCAGAAACCAAACCTCTAAAGAGCATAATTACCTGAAATATGCATGCATTAAAAAACCCACATAAAATACATACCTAACACATATAAAATACATATACCACACTTGAACTGTGCAATAACTCCATTAAAGAAAAAAAGCTATTTAAGCATTTGGAAGACTTACATTCTGCTGTATTGATATATGTTCTGGAAAACACCTCTTTTTTGCCTCTCAAGTATAGAGCTCAATTGTACTATAAAAGCAATTTTGACACTTATCAAAGGTACAAAATGACTGAAGTACCCATTCCCATGGAAGGTGGATTGAAAATAAAGAAATCACATACCTGTATGTGAGGCCATGAGGCTTCAAGAGTTGGTTCATCTTCTTCTGGATCAAAATCTGGGTTATCACTAGGTGGAAGTGTTCTGAAAATATTAGAACTAATCTGCAAGAGAAAAAAAAATGTTTCATTGTATTGCTTTTTATGATTCCACGTATTACATTCACCAAGGTACTGCTTTTATCCTAAAGTAACATGAAGCAAAGCCATTGTTTAAAAAAAGGTAATGTCAAAAAATCACTTTTATTCTCTTTTCAAAATTTTCTAAACCCAAACAGCCAAAAGGCTGAAATAAGTTAATGAAAATAACAAGAAAGTAACTTCTGTCTCAATTGTTTTACGAGTTTGTAGCTAGACGTGGTCAAGTTAAAAATTTTTCTCCGAAACCATGAAAGTCAACAGAAAATTTCACTTTCCCCTTATAAAGGCCAATTTTTTTACTATGTGACAGTCAGAGGTTTTATACAAGACAACAAATACAGTATATGATGAACCAATTATGATCAAACAGAGCTCCCTTCAGATGTAAGACAGATAGTCCCACAAACGCATCTAATTTTAGATTTCTCACTTTAGTTAATTTCAAGATATTTCTGGCTTTCAAGTAAGAACTGAAGAATAGTTCAAAACCTTTCATCTTTCATAATTTCAAGATGTTTCGAGATTTTGGGAAGTCAGAAATAAATCAAGAAGTTCAAAATTGTTATGTAACAGTGACTTTCAAACCAATTGCAAAAGGACAAGTTTAAAAAAAGGCATCTTCAGGGATTTTTGAAGTATGCAGAAGTCTGGACAGAAGGCTAAACTTTTGAATGGCACAAAGAAAAATAAATGACATCTCTTCTATTAGATGTGACATACTGGATATGAAATATCTTAAACCTGAACAACAAAGTTAATTCCATTTCTGCATTTTCTTTTTTTTTTTAGGAACACATTTAGCCCAGCTTCTCCAAATCATCTTACAAACTCTTTCGCCTTGTCAATCAAATCCATTTCCAATAGCTGCTGGCCACCCAAACCTACTAAACACAAAAGAAACGTCTGACTCTGCAGCAAATGCCACTGTATAGCTTCCATGGAGTCTCCAAGGTGTTTGAAGAGTCCTGCAAAAGGACTTTAAAAGGTCCTGAAGTCACACAGCTGTTTCTGCACAGAAGAATCAGCTGCCTCATTAAACAAGATTCAAAGCTACTGCATAAACTGACTTTTCATTTCCTCCCATGCACTTCATTCTATATCCTGTCTCCTGTTGGTATAAGGTAAAGCTGAAGGCACTGCTGTTCTAGAGCAGAAGGGCAACGATGTTCTGTGTGGATGGAAATACAGCTCTCTCCTAGTCCACTGCACAGCAGGAAAAATACCTGAAACAGTACAGCTGTCTTTTAACACGAACACAAGGAACTTGCGATTCTGGAGCACAAGAGAAACTGGCTGAGAGGACAGGAGGGGGAAACAGGAGTCTGAGAGAATGTGAATTTCAATCAAGCACAAAACTCGAGACTACAACCATAGTTCTGTTATTTGTTATTATCTGCTCTTATTAGGTGTTCAGTAAAAACATCCAACAAATGAGACTCCTACAGAGACTTCCCTGCCTCTGCTTACAGCTCTTCTTGGTAACGTCTCCTTTTATTTCTAAATGCATCTTGCTGAACTGAACGGGTCAACCCTTTAGCACAGAAAACAAAGTTTCGAAGTCCAAAACAAAGGTACTAACTACTGATCATACTTCTGTGGTAGAAACATATAGCAAGCATGTTGGTCAGATCTTTAAAGAAATGAAATGTGCAAGCTGCTAGGATGTTCTCTGTGTTGGTGGGGAATGAGGGAGGTTGTTAGGCAGAAGGAGAGGGAAGAGTAATGTGTACACTGGAGGGACATTTCTGTTATGCTCCCAAACCTGATGAAGTCTAGAGCTTTTTAACTTCCCAGGAAACTTTAAAACTTAAAATAGTCACAATGCCAATCCCTAAGTAGTTTCAGAGTACTTTCTACTGAGAATTTCCAAACAGAGAAGACACTAGTTTCAGACGACCAAGAAAGGAGGTGTACAGACCACTGTACTACCCCTTCGAAACTATTTGTAGGCAAAGCTCTTCCTCAGTTTTTAATTCAAAGGCTTTAGCAAAGAAATTATAGGAAATCCAGGTTGCCTGTAGCACTACATCATAAGGCCTGCACATCTGCCTAAACAAAGATTGATTTCTTTAATAATATTTTTCCATTCTTAGTGCTACCATTTCCACCAGTGTTTTCTACCTCAGGATGCAAGGGACAACTACATGACCTATTATGCTGTGGGACTGGCTTGGTAGCTATCATGGTAACAGAGACCATGTGAAAGGAAGGAATGTTAGGAGACCTCCTCACCTGCACAGACCTTGCCTGTACACTAGGCAGAAGCACTTTTTTCCTCCTAACATCTGTAAGAGACTGTTGACCTTCCTTGCAGTTGCCCAAGTCTTGTGAAGGCAAACTGGGCTGCTTCCCTTGCAAGCTGGAGGAAAGGTGTCCCAGGCCTAGGGAAAGGCAAGGGGCTTTGGAAGGAAATTGGACCTGCTTCTGCCACTGATGCCACTCAGCTTTTTTTCAGAAAATTGTTGTAGTCTGTTCATCCTTTACTACCAGTGATACTACCAATGATAGCTGGGTTTCATTAGGGTTGTTTCTACTTTTGTCACAAAACCAGTGTCTTTCAAACTCTGCAAGAAACCCAAATGACTTTCAAGTTAGTAACGCTGAATAGTCTAAAATCTTTTAAAATAAAGTTATATCTCATCGAAGTTTTGCTACCAAGAAAGGCCTCAAGCCTGACACACATGTTGTTTGGAGGGTGAGATACATCCAGAGTTCTTTCTGAAAGCTGGTACATCGTCCTAGTTCATGGCAAAGAACTTTTCTGCTGCCAGTTGCCAGGGAGACTAGAAATACCCATTCAAGCTTGGAGGGATCTTTTGTCTCAAGCTCTAAAAAAGCTCTCACTGAGCATTTAAGGCCTTCATTTTCTGTAATTTTATGGGAGAAAAGGAGATGGAAATTTGTTATGAAAGGAAAACGAGCATCTACAGAGCCCAATCATCTGCGCGACAACAATAACCTCAAAAGACAGCTCAACATCACCTTATCTCCAAGAAAAGAAAACAACTCCAAAATAAAAGAAAATCTCCCTTCAACAATATGATAGGCTAGTTAGTATACTCTTCCAACAAGAGGCTACAGAAGGCACACAGAGTAAGAAAATACCACAAGGATTCAGGCTTGCTGCCACCAGCAGCAAAACAAAAAGAAAAGCCAAAGAAGAACTGGACATACCCTAACCTTTATTTTCTTGTGCAAAATAACCCACTTAGGAGAGAAACACAGGTCTTTTAAGAAACAAAACTACACAAAAAAATTCCACTATTCTAGATCGTCTGTAAATCTTAATGCGTACCTGGTGAAACAGTCAAAATGAATAAAAAGGTTTCAATAATCCTAGCCCTTCTGTATAATGGCAACATTTCCACGTTTACTTAAGATCTGATCCTCCACATTAGCTGCTCATAGAAAAAGCAGACACAAAAATCCAACCAAAAGCAAACAAAATGTTAAGAAAAAAGTTTCTTGCACTGTATGAAAAACTGCAGAAGTTGTAGCCCATATGTGAACTGGTGTGCTTATGTTCCTGACAATCACTTTTGAAGATCAGCATTGTACTTATATATACTTAACTCAAGTTTACAGAACCATTAGCTTAAATGCACAACTATTAGCCATATTTTTTTTAATTTAAAATCTCTATAAAATTTAAAATATTTTAGATCACTGTCAAATGTCCTGCACTTGTGTTCCCTGTATATGTTATATAGGCATATCCAAAACTTCACTTACATGGCATTTGAAGATGCATATAAAAAAACCTAGGAAAGTTGGCAGATAATGACCACAATTATTTTGTTGCTTATTCAACAAGTCATTTGTAGAAATTGCACAGTACGAGTCATCCTGTGGTTTACGACTCCAGCAAACCACTTAGTCTACTCTAGCAGAGCTTTCCAAGGCCAAAACAGTAACAAACAGCCATACAAAGTATTTACAAAGCAGAGTTGCTTTCTTACACTTATAAACCTTGCTGTTGACACTAGTAACCACAAAAACCTTTACCAGAAATCTTTAGCCTACCACTCCACTGCCATGCTTCAATAAACCGAGGCAGCATCGAAATATTGCCATTTTCTAAGTGAGAACAACTGCAAAGCTTACTCAGACTGCAAGCATCTGCAATATACCAGTTCTTTCATTTTAATCAACCTGAATGCATTATATTTCAGCTAATAATTAAAACTTAAAAGTTGTTTGTTTTTACAAGCCTTTCTAAACAAACTTGCAAGCCAAGTTATCATTAACAAATTATATCGTATAAACAGGATAACCAACAGCAATTCTGAGTTAGATGCCATCAGGGCTATAAATTAAGACATTATATTGAAACTCAAACTATAACAAGGGAATTCTACTCACCATTTTCACTATGTCAGCATAAGCTGATTCAACAATGACTCCACGATTTGTTGAAACATATTCAACCAGTTCATTCAGTGTCGCTCTCTTGATTTCTTTGCTTTTCAGGTCTGAAACAGAGTCCATGAAGTCAAAGAGTACACAACACTGTTGCAACTTCTGACAAAAAAGATCTTGCTGTTCATTGAAGGTGGCATCTATTAAAAAAACAAACACAAAAGACCCAACACTTAAGAGCTGTAGAAGCAAACTGCATATTTCTAATGTATCTTTTTGATTACAATTTGCGTAGCTATCATTTTATGAGGAATGCTATGCTCTGTAGTCAGCAAATTAATAAGCAATGATGTCAAAACTGAAAACATCTGTTTAAGTAGGTTAGAACGAAAGACGATTCACAACTTGTTTCATACAAGAAATAATGGATAAATATACAGCAGAAAAAAATATTTATGGAAAACGAGGTCCTGAATTAACTTTATTTGAAATATGTAGACATTAGTGAGTACCAAGTCCCCATCATCAAAAGTCACATACAGAAGCAGTGCATCAGACTAACCTTTCATTCATCCGATTTGTCTCATTCCGTTCCCTAATCCTTTGTTATGTAACCTGCTTAAAAGCTGTAAAATCTGCTTCGAAGGAACTTTGTCTTTTTGCCACAATGCAAAATACTTCACATACTTTTGACATCATGTGATGAAAATTTCTCAAGAATCAACTCCAATATTTCAGAAGAATTAATCCTGAATTTTCATGCTTTGGTCTAAATAGTTTATTACAGTCTTGGTCATGCAAGGTTTTCCATCTTTTTTGGCCTATTAAGACAACATGTTTGTCTGACTTGACATTTTCATTTCAGAGTGTAGTCTCTCTATAAGCTGATAAGCAAAATTCCTCCATTAGTATTTCACATTAGCTCTAAAAAACACAGATTACGTACAGTATACTTTAAAAAAATCATATATTTAAAATATTGTAACTGTTCTTGCATGGTCATGACAAAAGCAGCCACAGTTTTAACTGAAAAACTGGTTTAATGTGCCTTTTTTTCTTGTTTTTAATTTTTTGCTGGAGTTCCAAGCCACTCCAGCAACAGATCATCACCTCACCTCATCTATCAGCCTGTTGTGATTTCACTTCTGGTAAAAAATTTGTATTTCCAATTTTATCTGCAAATAAGGAATGCTCTCCTCCTAAAGAATTTAAGACCTGTCTATAACCAGACTACTAATCCCTTAGCTTCATTCATTGACTGCAGCATTATTAGCACTGTTGTTTCATACGGAAATTATCAAGACAAAAAAAAAGGCAACTGCCTTGTAACACTGAGTACTGAAAATTTTAAGTCACACTTCAGAATTTGAACAAATCACAAAAGACCTCATGCTTCTCTGTCATTTCAGGATTATTCTAATTAAACAAACTTCATTTGAAGTTTCATTTTAACAACTCAAACAGCCTTTGGAAATGCCAGTCGCCCAAGTTGCCAAAACACCTTCCATTTAGTGGCTGGAACAACAACAGTCAAGAGTAGTTTTAATAATCAGTAATTATCTGATAGAATTCTTTCTTTACCATAAGCAAAATGTAATTGCTAAAATGGACCAAAATGCCTCCTAACTGCTCACTTTGCTCAGAAAGTTCAAGCACCAGGAGATTGTATTATATTCCCTCTCCTCATCTGACAGTTACGATCCTATTAACTAAGCATAACAACTTCAGCAAGCTTATGAAAGAGCTACCAATTACTATTCCCTCATAAAGAACAACTTACACTTTTCAATGTTAATTCTGCATTTTTAACCATTTTTATTTTGAATAGAAATCTTGCAAGATGCTTATTTCACTCAGATAACTACTAAGACACGAATTGTTACACTCTGCAAAATAATGAACATCAGCTGTAAAAACATTTGTAAGTTACATAACATTTCAGCTCAGATCTTCTAATATTCTACAGTGGATCACATGTGTAAGTCACGTATCATAGCAACAAAGCAATAACAGTGACATACTGAGGATAAAATCCAAAAAGCCTAGTTTAAGGAATTGACACAGGGAGAACAGCTTTTCCTGACACTATCCCCAAGCTGATAGCCAGATGCAAACAGAAGGCAAACTTACTCTTACTTTTCCTCACTACAAGCTTAATTGCATTCCAAGTTACAGAAGCCTAGCAGTGAGGTACAGCTACTACAGCATATTTAGCTGACATTCAATAACATGAAGTACCAGTAACTCAAATTTACCTAGAATTTTCACACAGCACCTGAATACTCTGAATAGCGGCTAAAACAGACTCAAGACCTAAGGAGGTAACGGGAATTCAGACAAAATAATAAAATTGTTTAATACTTTCCCTAGACTATTAGGGAAAAACTCTGCATTATCCACTTTTAGTTAGACACTTGAGTAAGAGATCATACCTCTCCTACCCGCTGTGCATGACCAGCACATTTCATTAGCAAACCGACCTATGCCAATACATCCATTTTTCATGCTTATAAGGTGGAATTGCAAATCAAGGCATCTGCAAGATATGAAAATTATGTGCAACCGCTGTAATAAATAAGGTAAGAAGAAAGCCAGTTCTGTTGTATCAGCACTTGTCTTCACGAGCTTGACACATCTGCTTGACACAGAGTACATTTATCTTGGGAGTGTTATAAGAGATACCATGGGAGCCATCAGGTAATTTGGGAAAATTTGTCACATAGTGTTCTTAAACTTTTTTAAGCCGTGTCTTTAACCACCTTTAATTATCCCAGCATGGCAGTAGCTAGACAATTCTACATTATAATAAAATTATATTGCAATAGTTTACTCTAGTTGTATAAATAAAATAAAAACTGTGCCACTGTAATTGCCAACAGCAGAGCTTCTAGCTTTAGTAGTTTAACAACCTCTGGCATGATTTTTTTTTCAACTTAATAGCTATCAAGATTTACACCACACATCTGATGTTCAAAGATAACTGCTTTTCTTCAAATACTCTAAATACCATAAGGACCACAGAAGATAATCTAGGTTCAAAGTAGACAGTGGAGGCCTCAATAAAATAACCACGTTCACAGGTTGTATTTTGAAGAGGGATAAAACAAAGCCTGAATTCTATTACCAGCTTGTCCCTGAATTGCTGCATGTTGTTAGAAAACGTACTTTAGGAAAAAAAAGTAGAGGGACAGAATCAAAACATGAGAAAGCCTAAAACAGAAAAAAGGAACAAAGGCATACAGTTCCATTAAGAAGTGTGTCAAGACACATACATTAAAACATATCCCAGAAAATGGTCTACATACCGTCTGACTAAGGTGACCTAAATGCAATTGCCTCAACTTTGTTTTCTAGAGGCTGCTCAACATAAGTGTTATTTTTTTAAAATCCACTGTTACAACTAATCTCAGAAAGGTTGGCTCTAAGTTGATCTGAGGTCCTCGGAAAGGTGGGAGTCAGATTTTAGGCAGCCACAGAAAGTAATTCTTAATGAAGTATGATGGTAGGAGATCCTAAAGACAAAAATTTTCATCCAACATCAAAATAATTATTGGAAATTATGGTCCACTCTATAATGGTCCATGACTCTAAGGATATTCACCTGCCTCTAGTCATTTCCACAATAAATGGTAAAAGGTTGGTAATGCATGAGAAGAGTTTATCAGCAGACTATTTCAACTATTTACCAAACACAATCATTACAGCCAGCAGCCATAATATCAAAGGATAAAAAGTTATTGAACATGTTGATTTTGAAGTTCCCCGAGTAGAATTTTCTGAACATTAAAAGTGCATGACTGTATAGACTTGTCTCTATATACAATGCTTTCAAATTTATAAGGTCATTGATCTGAGTCTAAGCATGGAATATTGAGCTAAAAGATTAATTGTTTTCAGGGGATGCCCAAACAAAATATACATAAGGAAAGATGGTTCACAGTCACAGAGCTACCTCAGTACTATATAACTGCAGAGACAACCACTATATCACTAATCAGGGGACTACAATAACATCTTCCCACAGTATATTTATCTCATCTGTTTACAGGCCTGGAAGGAAAAGATAGCTACTTCTCCTTTCTCAAAGAATTGTTTGCCCAAGACCTTCCATATAAAGCCAGAGAACCTAACATAATCCTTGCTTATCAGTATCAGGAACCATAATCTAAGTCCACAAACCTCTCTCAACTATACAAACTGAAAGCTTGGAAAACATACTTTTCCTGACAGTAAAAAATAAACTCTCAAACATTTGCAACAAGATTCCTTGTTTGGAGTTTTTTGTTTGTTTGTTTGTTTTGGGGGGGGGTGGGGGAGGTTTATAATATCTCTAATTAAATATTTCTGCTTTTCCTGAAAAGGCTAGCCCAGGAAGGTGCAGAAGCCAGAAAAACAACCATGAAGTCTTCCTCTGACAGCCTCTTAAAGCTGTTTACACACAGCCCTTTCAAACACTTAGGGGACAATAATATTAAGGAACAAAGTGCTGTAAATTGAACTTTGTGGGCAATCCTATACTTCTACATAGCTCCATGACAAACTGAAATCCAGACCAAGACTGACACACGATAAGGATCATGCCATAGTTATGTCATATTCTATAGTCTGAAGTTTAAGATTTAGTCTCTGTTATGAAGTCACATTTACTGTACTACATGCAGCTGTACTCAATGGTGAAGGGATCTGCTAGAGAAGAATGAAGCCATAACACCAACGGGGAGAGATGAGCACATGCACTGATGAGACATTCAGTTTTGGGGTTTGTTTGTTTGCTTTCTCACTTATTTTCTCCCATCAGTAAGTTTTCAACACTGTTGTACAGCCCATTCTTTTCAGAGGTATCATTAGTCTGGAAAGGGGTTAGTCTGGGAAACTCTGCCCTAGTGTACACAAATCAAGCATAGGGACTCTTGTTTAACCTAAATTTAAGACTTATTTTTGTCCTGGGGAGTTCTTGTGTGAACTCTTCTAGCATCTGGGTGTCGATGTTTTACGTTCCAGGTATGGTAATGCATTGTTTAAAAATGGAGGGGACAAACAGGATAGAATACATTCCTGAGTTTTCAGAAGTGTACATTTGTAGCTTGACAAGCAGTAAAATAATTGGCTGACAATGAAAAAGAGAGAGGTCTCTCTCCCCTCTACTCCCTTATCATTTATTCCTCCCTTCCTATCCTCTGCTCCGTCACATCCATCCCTCAGCACTGGCTCTGGAACACATCAGATTTTTGTGAGCTGCTTTAACTCAATAACGTGGCCATGTTAGTGAGGTTAAGTGCCTTCTGGAGGGGCCTAATGTGCTTCAGCTCTGGCACAAGATAAGTGCTAGGAGTAGAAACTACTTTCAGCTGCAGTGAGCTGTTTAATTCACGGTCTTCTTTGGATCTGTGTCACCCAAGGTATGGGGTAACTGAAAAATCCTACCTACACACATAGTTAGCTGCTCTAATACTTTTTTTGAATAATACATTTTGGGGTTTCATTTGGATTTGTTTGCTTGCTTTTTTGGTTTTGGGGGTTTTTAAATCATGCTAAGCTTTTAAAGAAAGAAAAACATATCCCCTGTATAAAATCTCACAGTATGCTTGGCTGTACTGGTAGTCTGTAACATTCTCCAACAACTATGCAGACCTACAAAAGAAATTCACACAATTCCAGCTTTTGGTAACTCAGTAGCCCAACTGAAACTGGTGGGGCTATTCACTCCAACACCCTACGTATCCAACAAATCTTGTAATTATTTCCAGGTTTTCCACACAGAAAACTTTGGCATCCTAAGGAATAAACACCATTTCTTATGGCATGCTAAGGAATAAGTACCATTTCTTAATGAACTAGGGTCATAGGTTTTGCCCCTGCCCCCTCCATTCAGAGTTCACAGCATATATTTTCACATTACCTGTTACCTCAAAGTCTTACAGCTGTTAGCCTTTTCCAGAGTTTCAGGAAGTTCCTCTGCATGTTTTCAGTAAACAGAGCTTTCAGACTTTCCAGGTCAGATAGAACGGTATTGTAAGTCTCAAAAGTTAATCAGCTCCCTATACAGCACTAAATTTGTTCACTAGAGAAGAAGGTTTGGAAGACAAAATAGGATGCTATTCTCAAACGTTTACACTACGATGAAATTCATACTACATATAGGAGATAATTAAAAGAAAGACCTGGTACAGAATTAAAGGTATACAAGGCACAGTGGTCAACCTGTCTAGGACCCATGTGCTCATACTAACACTGGATCTCTTGATTTCTGAAATTGAAAGGACTGCAAGGGAGCAATCATAATAATGAGCTGAGCATTTACTGTATTTCCACCTACAGGCGGAATATTATTCTGCAGATGGTCATCAGGCAAGATGTAAACTAAGAGATGTGCATGATGTACACTGTGACACCCTACATACTCAACTGTCTCTACATCACGTTTTACTCAAGTTAATACACCCCTTTCTCCAACCTGTTATGCAAAGTCAAATTAAAACTGTCAAAGCCAACCAATCTGATAAAAATTCACCACTTAAGTCAATCTCCATTTTTTTGGGGAAATAGCCGAGAAATAAGAACTTTTGCTCATTTGACTATTCTGGATTTAAGATTAATTCTGTGACCCATGCCAGGGAAGAAAAATGAAATAAAAAAGAAATCACACATTAGAAGTAAAGACAGATGTAGATAATAATCAACAATGACACTTATTCACATACAGCACTGTGGTTTATGAAGTTAATTACAAAGTCCAGGCCACAGGCAATTTTAACATTGTTTACTAAATACTCCTGGAAAACTCTCTTCCATCCATAACACATTCTCATCTCCCACTCCACGTGGCCAGCAGTTGACTTTAAGAAATCAGTCCAGAAAATCTGAAAAGCCTATGCTGACCTAACAACATCTGTCACAAATTCTATGACCTGACTCCTTGCAGTGATAGTAAGCTCCAAGTATCTTATCTATGTTGTTTCCAACATCTTATAAGCTTTCTTATAATCCCATATAGTTAACAGTCTCCAGCTACTACTATGTTAAATCTCTTGATTTTAATGAAGATTTTGGTCAACCAAAATACTTCAGACAGTAAGTATTCACATGCTGAAATGTTTTCATATCAACAGCCCTATTTCATACTGCCTAATTACAGAAGACAACATGCAGTCAAATGCAAAAGGTAATAGAAATTATTCTCTTGGTCCTCAAAAAGTTAAGTAGTAAGACTCTAGTTACCAGGTTTGTCAAAATTCACCTCATTTCTATCACACTTTATCAAAAAGCAGAATTAAAGCACCACTGATTCCTTAAACAACAACAAAAAACACCACCAAATATACCAACCACTGGAACGGGAATGTAAAACACTCTGAAGTCATCCTTAACAAAATCTACAACTTGAACACCATAGAAGTTTCCTGAGGAGCACACTACCAGCTCAGAATCTAACTGAAACTCAGCCTCATACAACAAAAAGGCAAAAAAATCACAATACTGTCCAGTGACCTGACAGACCTGCTTCTGAAAGTACCAAGAAGTTGAGATCTCTGCACATGGTTAATCATATTCAAGTTCTGTTCAGTGATACTGTATTTATCAGAAAAGGCAAAGAATTTTCACTGCTTACACTGCTGAAGTGCATGTTTTCAAATTGCAGTTGTGCTCCTCCTCTTGTATTTGAAACAACCATTCTTCCACCAGTAGGGCAACTATTATGTTCCTCAATGCATTAATTTATGTTTCTTGCATACATTACTACTGTATCTGCTGTCTTCATTAAAAAGCCATCAAGTGGTTTTAATGGCTGATCCTGTGCCCGGGTGGGGCAATCCTGAATACAATCGGGGCCTTAAGGGCTGAGCATTCTCTCCTGCAGGCAAAACATTAGCCCAAATAATGGTTTCATCGGCTTGCTGAAGTGTAACAGCTTGTGATTATTAAGTATATAGCAATCCTGAAATAATTTCAAATAGGAACTCTGCCTCTTTAAGGAAGCTAGTGCTAAATTTAAGGGTGATAAATCCTATCATAGAATTAACATACACAGACAGGTCTTTTAAACTGCGAAAGAGAGGAGAGTAACTGTTTTCTGGAATGGGAAGTTATTTCCAAGGAATAGATGGCAAACTTTAATTTAAAATTACAAAAGTTGATACAAAGGCTTGAGAATTAAAACTGCTTTCCCAAAACAGAAAATATAGCTCCTAAATGGCTTTTGTTATATTGAAATGCAAAATAGGCTTTTGTTATGGTAAAACAGACATGCTTTTAAGAAGTCCATCTAGCAAGAGGGTAAACAGAGGTCAAGGTAAAGTCCTGGGCGTATAAACAGGTCCTCTCGCTCTCTTCAAAGTCATACTCGGGTTACATTACCTTGACTTCAGCAAGGCTTTCAACACTGTCTCCAATAACGCTCTCATCAGAAAGCTCAGGCACTGTGGGCTGGATAAGTGGACAGTGAGGTGGATTGAGAGCCAGCTGAATGACAGAGCCCAGAGGGTGGTGATCAACAGAACTAAGTAAAGTTCGAGGCCTGTGGCCAGTGGAGTTCCACAGGGATCAGTTCTGGGGCCAGTCTTATTCAACATGGATGAGGGGCCAGAGTGTACCCTCAGCAAGTTCCCTGATGACACCAAACTGGGAGGACTGGCTGATTCCCCAGAAGACTGTGCAGGATCTTGACCGGCTTGAGAGTTGGGCAGAGAGGAACCTCATGAGGTTCAACAAGGACAAGTGCAGAATCCTGCATCTGGGGAGGAACAGCTCCATGCACCAGTACAGTCTGGGGGCTGACCCACTAGAGAACTGCTCTGTGGAGAGAGACCTGGGAGTCCTGGTTGATAGTAAACTAACCATGAGCCAGCAATGGGTCCTTATGGCCAAGAAAGCCAATGGCAACCTGAGGAAGAAGAGTGTAGCCAGCAGGTGGAGGAAGGTTCTGCTCCCCCTCTGTTCTGCCCTTGTGAGGCCTCATCTGGAGTCCTGTGTCCAGTTCCGGGCTCCCCAGCTCAAGAGGGACAGAGAACTTCTGGAGAGAGTCTAGCACGGGGTCCCCAAGATGATCAGGGGACAGGAGCACCTTCCTTATGAGGAGAGGCTGCAGGATCTGAGTCTGTTCAGCCTTGAGAAGGAGACAGAGGGTAGATCTCATTAATACTTACAAGTATTTAAAAGGTGCTTGTCAAGAGGATGGGGCAACACTTTTATTCTGTAGTGTCCCATGAAAGGACAAGGGGTAACAGAAAGCAGCTGGAACACAAAAAGTTCCATTTAAACTTAAGGAAAAACTTCTTTCCTGTGAGGGTGAGGGAGCCCTGGCTCAGGCTGCCCAGGGATGGTGTGGAGTCTCCTTCTCTGGAGGTTTTCAAAACCTGACTGGATGTGTTCCTGAGTGACCTGATCTAGGTGGACCTGCTTCTGCAGGGGGGTTGAACTAGATGATTTTTAGAGGTCCTTTCCAACTCTTACTATTCTGTGACTCTGGTATGACAAGGTAGACTCAGAAAACTGTTTCACATTTACCCTGCTAAAAATGAGAAGAACAATCTGAACAGCTCTGCTCCCTATATTATCCCAACAGCGGTAGGACTCTGTACACACATCACCAGGGGGTAAAGACAGCTGAAAAGCAAGTGACAAAGTTGTGCCACATATACTCAGTAAAAACTCAAGCTCAATGTTCATTATACAGCATAGTATTAAAAACATCTTCTATACACTGGAACATAAACACTTTGCTTGACCAGAAGACCAAAACAATTTAACTTGCATTTTTAAACTTGAAAGGACAAAAACTGTATTTACAACTATAGAAAGATCCCTTTTCATAGAATCATAGAATGGTAGGATTGGAAGGGACCTTTAGAGACAACCAAGTCCAATCCTCCTGCAGAAGCAGGTTCACCTAGATCAGGTGGCATAGGAACATGTAAAGGCAAGTCTTGAAGACCTCCAAGGAAGGAGACTTTTCATTAAGTAAACTAGAAAAATGCCTGAAAATTACAATATTTTGTAATTAGTGAGGGTTGATAATGAAGTATGCCAAAAGTGGATCTGGTGTGGGTTTGTTTTTTTTTAATCTATAAACATGTACTCTTCCTCAATTATTTCCTCATCTTAAGTATAAAATGAATTTTGAATAACATAAAGCTGCTCCAATTTGACATCACATTAGAAAATGCAAGTCAATATTAAAAATAGAGTTCGTTTGTATTTTCCCCAGAAACTGAAGAAACACTCATGCCATTTTCATACGGCAAAATTAGTGCTGAGTGTAATATAAAAAAATACCTTTTATTTGAAACCAAAGAGTAGCTGTTAAATAGCACTTCACAGAAGTATAGAAACTCATTTTGCAGTTAATTTAGTACTTAGCTATTTTAATGTGTGAGTGAATGTATAGGGGAGTAAGTGACTAGGAAATCCATGCCAGGGAAAACATGCAATCTAGCTTCTCAAAAGCAAAGCTCTTCTTCCCTTGGATACCTGTGCAAATCTGGGTGGAAGTACAGGTTTTGTATCAATTCCCCAGAAGAACATATACCTTAGAAATTGGCTAAAACAGTGTTTCTTAATTTTCAAATTTTTCTCAGACAAAGGAGATACTTTATAATGCTGTTACAGGAGGAAGAACTAAGATTAGACTGGAATCACAGGTGAAATCCTGGTTCTGCTGCATTCAGTGACCTAACTCCCACTGGCCTCAAAAGGTCATCCTAAGCAAAAGAATATTCAAGCACTTGCAGGGCCTCTTTACCCACTCCACTTACATTAAGCATTTTATCTCACAAATAAAAAGTTGGAGCTAATTTTGACAAAAATTTTAACCATACTCTAACAGTTACGTTCTTTCTGTCAAAAACAGTAAAGTGTTCAGTAATGAGGGATCCTACACTTAAGTATATTCCCATTTGGCAAAAGCTCTTGGCTGTTTTTAAACTCAATTTGCACTATTTTGATGTACCGAGTTTATTTTGCTCCTGCTTCCTACTCTTAAAGGAAAACACAGAGAAATATAAATTGCCAAACCTCATCCTTCCTGTCAGTACACTGGGAACCAGCCTATGCATCTCTAGGTGGTTCTGATAGTTTCATCCTAATTTTTCATCTAAAAATTAATGAGTGTTTCCCTAAAAAAATTCTACAATGCTGAAATGCACAAATTTATTTCACATCTGTAATTCAAAATCTATGTTTAATTCTCATGATTTGTTGCTGCTACATACATGTGGAACCAAAATTTATGCTGCTTAACAAGCCTTCAGTTTCACAAGTATGTCATACTTTAAGTAAGCATAGGGGTTTTTTTAATGAAAGATATAATACATTTTTCAAAGTTTTCCCAATTCCACTAAATTGGAACTTTTTTTTAATTCCCTTTACTCTCATATTCTTTCCCATAGAATTTTGCTTGGAACTGAATGTGCTATTATTTTTCAAAGGACCAACCACCTACAGAAACAAAGTAACCTATTAAATCACTTCTAAAAGTTCACTTGTTTATGCAGTGATGCACCCTGCTAATTCTCAAATACAGCAAGAGCAGAAATAAAGCTGTTTCTCCCTGCGTAGTCAGACAAATTGCTGTGACTTTTTATTCCTGCTCTTCTTAAGGAAGATCAAACCTCCCTGGCTCATGCTACGCTGTCCTCCTCTGAACTCGCTCACTCCACCTCCTCTTCCAGTTCTGAGAAAATCTACCACGCTGCTTTCACCTCTGTTATCCACAGGTTGGTAACTCTCCAAGTTGCACGATGGTTTCAGATATAAACTTTTGATTAGCAATTTGAAAAAGTAAATCTGTGTAACACACTAAAGGTTTTCCTGTTATGATTGGGAGTAGGCTTTAATGCCTTTTAGAAGTCACTTACTAGAATGAGAACATTTTCCTTTTGCAGCACTATTCTTGAATACACATGTGCAAATACCATTTTTGTTGTTATCTGCACCTTGACCTCCCAGCTCCACAGCAAAATTTGTATCTCTCTTCTGAATTCCATCAAATCAACGAAGCTGACAAAAACTACCATTTTTTCCAAAGCTTTGCTTGGTAAGCTAGTGAGAAACAATGGCAAAGAGAAGAGTTGAGACCAAGATAGAAATCTTTTCTCAGAGGTAGCTAGATGACACAACAGCACTATAGCCTTTTCCCTTCACCATATTAATAGTAGCAATACATGCCACTACTTAAGCAGGCTACAGGTCACCTGCAACTGATCAGACTGCTGTCTCTTCTCACAGCCTCTGTAACCTTAAAATATTAAGGCCTCGTATCCTGCATGTGTATTTTACCAGTGTCTGAGCTTCATCTCCCACACCACATCCTGCAAACGTAGTAACCAGAAGCAGCACTACTAAAAACAGTGACTGAAAATGAATTTCATGCTCTAAACATGGTCACTGCAGCTACGTTCGCATTTTCGAACTCTCAAGACTATCACTGGATGAACCAACTCATCTGCAATCAATTCCTGATATACAGAACAAAACCCCCGAGCCCGTGAAGTTTCAGGAAGATCATGGGAAGCTCAAAAAGCCAATGGTTGCAATGAAAAAAATCTATGAAGAAACTAGAAGAGAGTATGGGAAGAAAGACTTCCAGAAAGTTTCACAACCAACATGAGCATTGAGTCTCTAAATAGTGAGTTTTCAACAGCTGCTGGAGAGGAGTTAGCTTCTGCCCTCTCTTCCCAGTTAAGCTTCTCCAGTCAGCCCAGCACTTCCATACTGTATCCTCACCTGTAACATACTTCTGGATTCCTGCTTGTGGAAAAATAACAGCTTTTCCATACACACCTAGCTGCCATGCCTAGCAGTAATACGGACAAGAAAACCAAAGCCATGCAGAGTAGCCTCACAGGGCACAGCAGGTGAGGGCAGCATAGTAGACCCTGAAACATCTATACAGGATAGCATAGCACATATTCAATCTTGCTTGCTGCTGAGCATATCTTAGAATTTGGATCAAATTAGACCAATTTTCGTTAAGATGTATGTGCTAAGCTCCAAAGTACAATTAACGTTAAATGTCAAGACAGTTAAGTTTGTGGGGTTTTAATATTGACATTATACAATTTATTTTTACTCTACTCTTAGAAGCAGTTTGAAGTGTTTTTGCTGAAACTAAGAAAATTAGCCTGAGGAACAGTTCCAAAAAAACCTGTCCATACTCGGCATGGAAAACTTCAGTCCAAACAGTTTAGCAATGTTGTAAGCAGCTGAGAATAAGGTCTTGTGAAGGAAAATAGTAGGCGACCTTAGCTATGATGAGCTCTGCCTTGAAGTCAAAAGTACACTACGAAAGAGGCATTTTGTAGACAACACACTTCACAGGCCATGAATTCAGCAAAACTTAACAAAAACTATTTCAGTAACCCTCTGATTAAAAAAAAAAAAAAAAAAATCAATGATTCAGACACTAAAAAGGAGCTGTCACTGTTGGTCCAGCTTTTAGTGGAGCATTTTGCCTAGAGTCTTATTCAACTGATGTGATTTACTACTTATTCATCTAGCGAGGCTGTGGTTCCAACCTTCAAAATGCACACACTGTTATGAGACTAAATATAATTTTAGCCCATTAGATAAAAATGGGAGTGTGGACTGCAATGGCATAGAAGTTGATTTTGATGCCCTTCCCAATGTAAGTGTCTTTTTTCCTTCACATATCCCTTCTATGCTTAAACAGGATATTAATCTGTCCAGAACTGTTGGTATGACACCTTTTCAAAAGCACTGAGTATTTTTAAGATAAATATTATTTATATATATAAAATCTATAGATTGAAACAAACTTTTGATGAGATAACCTGGAGCAGTTAAGTAATTTCATTCGTACTTCCTACTAAATTCAGCACCTGCAAAACTAATATCTGACTAAACTAGAAAGTAACGAATATGGAAAAAGAAATCTGAGACTAAGCTGGCACACAGAAGATGTGAAAGATTTAAATAGAAAAGTTCATGTGAAGACTGTCAATAGGGTCTATATTTAGGAGTTGCTCTTGATGGAAGTATATTCTAAGACCAAAAATTCAAGTCTAAGGATAAAAAAAGGTCAATTTGTTAGGAATGAAAGACTAAATGTTCCACTCCATAAACTAGGAACAGTTCCTTAATATAGGAAACAAACAGTCCATTTTCCATGTAAACTACATTAGAATATTACAACAATTCTTAAAGCTTCTTTAGCTATTACGGTTTATCTTTTTGTCAAGATTTTACCTTCACTAAACACAAGTTCTGACTACTTTATAGTGCATCCTCCTGAGGTTATACAGACAAGTTAAATCTGAATTCCTCACAGAACATCCTCATTCTTCATCTGAAATAAGGATTATCTCTCAAGAAAAACTCACTCAAGAAGATCATTGTTGCAATGGATGCTGAATACAGAAGGTATAGGATGAGGGAACCACAGAAGTGGAAAGGAAATAACAATCACAAGGGATAAGGAAAAAAAAATGCAAATCTGAGACAGAAAGCTGTAATTTCACTTACTAAAAATTGTTAAGGCTGTAGTAGAAGTAAATTATTCTAAAATTATCAAAGGACATTTTCCTTTGGGAAGCAAAGGCAACTTAACACTATCAGGAGAAGAGAATTCCTCTCAGCTGTTTTTAGCTCCGCTTATTTTTGTCCCTCTGAAGTACACATTATATGACTCAAAATATTCAAAGTTTGAGGTTTGAACTGAACCCAATAGATTCAGTAACATCAAAGTGTTATCCATAAGCAAGTTTATTGGACTTTCCTGTAACATTTCCACAAAAGCTTACCTCTTTCAGTCAAATCGAAGCTCTCTCTTGAGAATTTAAGGTCAAGAAAATACTATTGTTAAATATTTTAGATCCCATATTTTAATGGCAAAACTACGCATTGGAAAGTCTTCCTAGAAGTGATTCATGCTGGTATACTTCACCACTGTAACTCTCAGGCCCACAGAGATTGTTATAACCATCTCTAGCCTACAGTTGAAAGATTTTTGGACCACTTTCCTGTTCTGCTGTTAAGGGCCAGAGTCTCCTCTGTGGGGAGACAGTTTAATTTGGAAGTAAATACCCATAATTTCTTTACATACATTTGTTCTCACGATACAGGAAATAAGCCTGTGGTGACATGCATCTTCCCAAATGGATATTCACTATTGAGAAGATCACAGAAAGACATCAGGAAATGTTTATTCATTCCAGCTGCACTTTGACATGTTCGGTATACAGGAAAAAAAGGTCTATTTGCTTTAGAACCTGACAGACCATATGAACTGTGATAAATAAAAGGAACAAGTTGTGTTTTCTATTCACAGTTTTCCACCTGTATTTTTACATGCTTCTTCAAACAAAAGTGACAGTAACAAATATGTATACTTGTACTGTAATGAGTCAGATCAGGTTCCAAGGCCAGGCTGTTTCTCTTCTTTCAAAAATTAAAGTATCTGCATGTTCTACTGCAGTCTTTGAAAACAATCTGCTATTGAGACAAAACTACCACTTTTTAAGACATTATCAAAAATAACGCTTCATTTGCCACATTTATTTAAACTCGACACACTCAGAATTGTCCATGAAGCTGCAAAATCCTGCTGTTAACCAGCACGTAATTTTGGCTGCAGATTTTTCCAAAGGATTTGTATTATGTAAACTATAAAGTAACAAAATAAAAGGAGATGCAGGGGAGCAACTTCAACTTCTACCAGGTTTAACAATGATTTTATTTTAAATACAGTCACCATGTCTTCAGCATTTCTTATTCAGCTTTTAAATAATACAGTAAAATGGACACTCTCCCGAATAACACACATATAGGAAACCTGCTAATATAATGGAAGAACACGGTACAAATTCATTTTATGTATCTTGAAATCACTCAGGTTTTGCTGAGCTTTTTAAAATAATTACAGGTATCACACACAAAACTATGTCAAATGTCAACGACAACACACAATCTCACTGCCTCAACAAAACCTCGAAATTGGAAGACTACCTACTATTTGGGATTATTACCTACTATTTACAGGCATTTCTTTTGCTAGCAGTGATCCAACATGCAGCCAAATTAAGGAATTTTGGCAATACGTAGCAACGGTACCATTAACTCCAGAAATATGTATTTTTAAGATGCTACATCTCACAGACTTTCAAAATACACAGCTACAAAAGTGTGTTGCACAACCCGATCTGGCAATTTCAGTGGCAAGCAAACAACAGTTCCTAGATAAAAGAAAAAAAAAAAAAGAGAACTACCCACAACACTACCTACCCAAGAAGGTATGTTTTCAAAAGGAGACAGGTAATATTTACTTCTCTTCTGGAACATTCCTCCTTCCACTGAAATAGTTGCAAGTATTTTAGGTCAGTCTGACAAGTCTATTGGGGAGTTTTAGAATACTGTTTATACTTATTGTAGAATGCTTTTTTTTTTTCTTAAAAATGTTTAAGACAGTATAATACTAAACTGCTTTTTTCATCTACAAAATACCCCTTTTTCCGCCCTGATACAGGCTTCAAACATCTCAGATTTAACTACTTATTTGAAGAGACCTGGAAAAGCAGAAAGTCTTAATCTAATTTCGTAAGTGAATGCTGATCATCCTTAGGCATCATTATAATGACTGTACTTTCCTTTTTCAGCCCAGCTGGCTATTACTCTGTAGATGACACTACACTGGTAGCACCGCAACTATTATTGAATTCCATCTTAACTTTAAAGATTAAAGCAAAGCTTCATCTTCAAGACACAGGACAAGAACAGTCTTACAAAACAACAAAATTATAGAGAGCAAATGCTTTTTTCCTAGCAGCTTTTTTTGTTTCAGCAGCAGGAGAGGTTCAACAGAGAAGGAGAGAGGGAACCTCAAGCCGATGGAGAAATATTATCCTACATTTATAGCTACATTCAGGACAAATCCAACATCACAAACCCAAGGAAGAAAACACAGAGTAGAGTGCTACTTAACTTTCTGCCAACTGGCTAGTTGGGATACTGCAACTCATTAAAGTGTATTTTGGGCACAAATTATTGCCCATTATTTATTTCTGAAGCAAGTTAGAAGTCTTTGAATTTAAATCACAAGCATAAAGACAGATGCTATTTTCATTTAAGAACTTAAGGCAATTACAACTACTAGAAAACTGCTTAACTGAAGAAATTCCTCTAATAGTTTATGGCCTCAAATTTCTGCACATATGAGCTGCTGTGCCATGCAAAATTTGTCTGTGTTGTAAGTAAAAAAAGGTTGTAAAACCACACTCATAAAAATGTAAGATTTAATCACGCAGAGTTAAAAACATAATATTAAGTCCCAGCTCAGCAGAGAATGTAAACTTGGACATTTTGCTGATTTGAGCTGGAATTACTCCCTGCATAAAACACATATGCTTGACTATTTGCTGGATCAGGACTCAAACTTTCTGAAGTCTGCCATCTATGTGCCATATATACCAAGTGCTTTTACAAGGTCTTAAGCGTGGTTTTACAAAAACCATCTCTAAGGAAAATATACTGTCTAAACAGCATGTGAACAGCAGAAACTAAATCTCGACTTCGAATAAATTATTCTGGTTATAAACCTCTCAAATCAAACTAAGACAGGACACAACTTCACCGGAAAAAGAAAGTCCAAAACAAGCAGCAAGAACACCCCTGCTGTTGTAAAAAGCAACATCCAAAGCCACTGCAACAAACATGGTAAAAAATCCAAAATGTTCCCGTTGTTTCTCTCCTGCCTAAGCTTATTTGCATTTAAGAACATTTCTGAATTTAATAATATTTGTTCTAATAATTATGGACAAGGCTGTAAAATCCACAAAAATCAAATGGGAAAAAAAAACCAACAAACCCACAACTTAGTACCATGGAATATTTTTAAGTTTTCTGTATTTCCTTCAGATTTTGGATATTTGCTGCAAATCAGAGGTTTCTTCCACCAGCATACAATGCAATTTCAAAAACCTTATGACTACAATAGTAGTGGAAAAAAGTAACACACTGGGTCACGTTAAGGTAATTGCTCTCCCTTATTTTTTAAGACCCTGTCAAATACTTCAATAGTAAGTTCATATTCTCTAACAACTATTTTAATCACTTTAAAGATAAGATTAAATACACAGAAATATACTTTGACGTTCAAAGGTGTGGAAGGTTGCAGTTAACTTTTGCTTGGTTTTCATAATCTAATGAACTGTGTCTTTTCCGACTTTACCTCCGGCAGAAATGATAAAACCTTCACTATCTATCTTCACGTCGGTGATACCAGCATCTACAATTTTCCTTCACTCGTGTTTGCATACAGCACTATGTGGGAGGTCTTAAAGGCAACTCCTAATCATTAAATAAAGATCGGCAAAACGTCATACAAACACTTCCCAAAAGCTATGAGAAGGAACCAAGAAGATAAACACAAACGCTTTCCTATAACTCAGGATATTATGCCACAGACAAAAAGTTCCTCTTTGCAACCTCCCCCCCTCCTCCCCGTGGGAGGAGCCACTACTAGCTCCTAGGGTTTAGTGCTCAATTCCCTGCACCCTTGAACTCAACTTATCGTCTACATTTTCCACTGCAAGAGCTCGGAGAGCACACCTGCCCTCCCAACACTTACTCCTTACACCCAGAAAAAGGGTGGCGAGTTAATAAAGCCGGTCCCCAGGGCACTAAACGTGAACCGACCTGTACGACCCTTGCTTGCAAGAGCAGAAGAAGTGAGCCCATCCTCACACAGAGCTACCCCTGCAGGGTCCCTAAATGGAAAAGGCCGGGAGTGGAGGAGGACACGCACGGCTAAAGGGCCGAAGGGGAAGGGGACACGGCAGGACAGGCGGCGACAGAGCAGCGCGGGACAGGCGAGAGGCGTCAGAAGAAGCAGCAGCCCAGGGCATCGGCACCTGTAGCCGGAGGGGAGGAGGGGGACGGCCGGCGGGCGAGTACCTTTGAGCTGGGGCAGCGGCGAGAGCTCCACCTGGCTGCTCTGGCTGCGGAACTGCGAGGAGCCCTGCGAGCGCTTCTGCCTCTGAGCCTTGCGCACCGATTTCCGTGTGAAGCCATCCACTTTCTCCGCGGCAGAGATGGCCGCCGACATGGCTGTGCGGTGGGGCGGCGCGGGGGGACGTCGCTCTCCAGAAGCATATATTAAACCGAGCGGAGAAGCGGGCGGGCAAAAAAAAAAACAAACAAACAAAAAAAAAAAACAAAAAACCAAAACCAAAAATATCCCCCAAGCCAACCAAAGCCCAAACGCGAGTCGTCAGGCGCGCAGCACACGGCGGGGCAGCGGGCTGGCGTCCCAGCGGCGGCTGCTGGCTGCTGGCTGCTGCGCGGCTGCTTCCCTCGGCGTTTCCTCTCCGCGCGGAGCTGGCTGCCCGCGAGGCGGGGGCAGAGCGGCGGCCGGCCGGGGAGCGGAAGGGAGGGAAAGGAGAAACAAACAAACAAACCCGACGGTAACTTTGTCCGGCNGGGGACGGGACGGGGCAGGCGCGAGCTGCCGCGCTCCCGCCTGGTTCGCTCCGCGTGCCGCTCAGCCGGGCTCGCCTGCGCCAGCCCGCGCCGAGCCCGCTGTCATCGGCCGGACTCGCCCCTGGGCCGAGCTCGTCGAGGAGGCGGCTTCCACACGCCCCTTCTCCGCCTTCAGCCGCCGCCGGCGGCTCCCCGCGCCTCCGCCGTCATCCCGTCTCCTCCCGCTCCGCCGGGGGGGGGCCGCCGCGAAGTGTCTCCGCCCGCCTGAGCCGCGCCACCGCAGCCGCCCCACGACCGCCCGCCCGCCCGCCCGACAGCGCAACTTGGCGGAGCGCTGGGAGTTGAGGGGAGGCAGGAGGCGAAAGGGGAGGGGCGGGGGCGGCCGCCAAAGGGGCAAGAAAGGGAGAGAGGAGCGGCCGCTGTTGAGGCGTGGGATGATCGACNATGGGGATGGGGATGGAGATGGGGGGCGGGGCGTGCGCCGGCCAATCGGGGATGGGGACGGGGGGTGGTCCCCGAGGGGCCGCGAGAGGGAAGGAGCGGGCGTGCGCGTTCGGTCTCGGAACTCGCTGTTCCTGAGCCGCCCCCGGCCCCGGGGGCCCGTCGCAGGCGGCGAAGGCCTCTCCTCCCTGCGGAGCCCGGTGCCGCTCGCTGTGAGTTCTGTGGAGAGCCCTGCGAGCCGTCCGGGGGACCGGCCCGGGGGCAGCAGGTGCAGCCGGCATCCCGGGCCGGGGCCATCATCCCGCCGCGGGCGCCCGGCCCCAGCCGCCTGTGCGCCTTGAGGGGATGGGGCGGCAGGACGGCCAAAAAGCAAGAAGGGGTTGTCCCAGCCGTGTCCGTGCCTGTACCCCGGGGCCGGGCCGTGTGCGCGCTGAACGAGCCGGGCATCCCGGCCGCGGCGTGCCCGGGGCGGTGAGGGCGGCGAGGCAAGGCATGGGGCTTGCCCGGCAGCGCTGCAGCTGCTGGGAACACGGCAGTCCGTAAGGCATCCGGAGGGGCTCCTCGCATCCTGGTTAAAAGGGTGTTTAACCGTGAGCGGGGCGCACTGGGAGTCACCGACGGCGTGCGGGTGCGGTTTATGGCGTCTTGTAGCTGCCTTTGACTTCAGTTTTTTTCTTCGCTCTACTGGTACCTCAACGTTTTTTGGTCTTCTCATCTCTGTTTGAATTTGTCGCTTGGGAGTCTGTGTTACCATGGTGTTTGCTTTCTCACGCTGAGTCATTTTTCAGGCTGAAGGTGCAAAATTGCCTGAAACAAGCACATGCTTAACTTTCAAGGATGGAATATTATGGAGTAACTAGTTCTTCTTTGTACCATTTACATGGTTCAGGCTGAAGTTAGGCTATGAACAATAGGAATTGTGACTGCTGCAAGCATATGAAAGTCATGATTGTTGTGTGCAGTACACAGCTACATTTAAGTCTGACTTTTACTCCGTCCAATTTCCATATACAAACAGCCCCCCCTGCTTTGAACGACAAATATGTGGGATGCCTTAGCTTGCACTCATTCACATAGAGTTAAGGACACATTGCTTCTTAATATATAGTTTTAGGTACCAATTCACCAAATAAGTATTTGTAGTATTTTAAATACACACTGAAGTTTCAGTAGCTGTGGTAGGACTTAAATACCTTATGGTAACCATTGTTCAATGCCTTCATGAGTAACAGTTACACGTATAAACAATAACTCGGGCCAAGTGTAGATTATAGCATTATATGAATAAGAAGAAAGAGTAAGACTTTGGAAGCCTATTCAATACAAACTGTTGTCAGTGTTTCATAGAATGGGAGGGGTTGGAAGGGACCTTTACAGATCATCTGCTCCAACCCCCCTGCAGAAGCAGGTCCACCTAGATCAGGTCACACAGGAATGCATCCAGGCAGGTCTTGAAGACCTCCAAGGAAGGAGACTCCACAACCTTCCTGGGCAGCCTGTTTCCCTGTGTCGTTCTTACCTTTTTCCTTTCCTCTGACAGCACACGCTCTCCTAACTTCTTAATGTATTGTTACTTGTGCACCTCCCATCTTTTTTGCTTCTGGTGAAATAATGTTGAGTTTTTGGAAACGGATGGAGAGTACTCTAAAATCAGTTGCGAATGTAGTATATCTAGAAATTATAAAAGGCAAGTGTAACATGCTCTTGTAGGTGTGTAGACTTTTTATTTCACTTTTTGAATATATTGTAAAACCCATTTTACACACAAAACAGCAGCCTTTAGGCATTTGTCCTTTAAACTGCCAGCTCGTGTATTCACTACAGTAAAGGAAGTCTTTGCATTCCTTACTTGGTTAATTCAAATTTCACTTCATGGCCTATGGCTCCTATTGAGAGGCCCAGACCCTGTATTGCTGTGTTCCTCTATTCCTGCCTGCCCACCAGCAGCTGTCATTTTTTTCTGCACCCATTTTTAGAAAGTGTCACTGCCCAGTGTGTTCTGTGTGCTGCTTACTGCCAGCTCAAGCCGTCCTGCCTGTTGCAGTGTCAAAGAGTCTACCTTAAAGTTTCATCAATTAAATGTTTTGTAATTTGTTAATGAAAAGCCTTATATAAGTTCTTAATAACTCTTTTTTTCCCCCTGAGATTTCTTCAGTGTTCCTAGACTTTAGATTGGCTGCCATGCTGTTTAAAATTACGCTGTAAAAATACGTTGGCAGTTGAAATTCGTGATGCAAAGACCTCGGTAAATAATAAGCTGTAGTCATATCAATCGCGTGGATGAGACTGTCAGACTGTATCTACATTTATCACTCTGAAAAGAAACATCGGTGAAATCTGAGTCAATCAAAAAGAAAATGGTTTATTGTCTCAAAATAAAAAGTGGTTCTAGCTGTTAAATTTTCTCATGTCTTTTTAATATAACCCTTCTGTTTTGGAAAAGAATCGGCAGCAGCTGTGTAGATCAGCTACAGTCTCCCAAAATGAAATGGTCATGTTTGAATTACTGTACACTTGAAGCCAGTGAAATTACGTGGATATATGAAACCATTGGAACACACAGGCCTTTGGGACTAGGCTATTTGTAGAAAAAAATGAAAGTGAGACCTCTGACCGGCAATCTGAAGTACGTATGTTTGAGGAGGCGGGAGATTGCCCTTCCCCACTTTTTGCACGTGCTGCTTCCTACACATCTGTCGAAGCTGCTCTGAGTCAGCTTCTGAACTCTCTGGTTTTTAGAGTATATTTAAAGGCAGTCAGCAAAGATGCCAGGTTATAAGCTGCTGGCTCCAAATCCAATTCATAAAAGACTGAGGTGTCCACAGAGAATGTTGTGAATAGTAATTTTATGCCAAACTATTCCCACCCTTAAAGCTGAGCCTTCAGTATGCACTGAAACACTGATTCTGCAAAACCTCTTGTGTGTCTCCAGCTTCACTTGGACGAAACTCATTGTCACTATGATCGTAGTTAAAAATGGAGAAGCAACGTTCTGGAATGGGTTCACCTTCTTAGCATCTTTTTACTCAGGAGTGAGATCTTTGGAAAGGTGAAGGAAAGCATGACATTAACTTGCAGAGTGCTGACCAGCTTGGCTTGGAAAGGTGGTGCTTTGAATGCCAGGTGGCTACCAAGTTTTTGCTACAAGGAGTTTTCCTCGTTGCCAGCAGATGCAGAGTTAACTATGGCTCTTCTTCCCTATTCTTCTGTACAGAGCTTAGAGGCTAAGCTACAAAAAAATCAGCTCTTCTCAGAGACAGTGGAGGGAATATTTCAGCAAAGAGGATGCCCTAAGTGCATAAACTTTCAGCCAGGAAGCTTGCTGTTATTTCCTTCTCAAAATAACTATTTTTAAGGAGAAACCCCCTTGTCTGCAACTGTGCTCATATTTACGACTTCACCACCCCATTAGTTTTTCAGGGTGTTCCAGCTAACTTAAAATGCTTTCTGGGCTAAGGCTGTTCTCTTGCAAGCTTGCATGGAATTAGGTTTAAGCACTTGGACTGTCCCAGTAAAACCAAGCGAGCTATTGACGTACTTCAGGTTAAACTGTGTATTTACACGTGCTATGGTCTGTACTGGCTAGTCACTATCTAGCAGAAGTGTTCCCAAGCCTTCTGCTTGATAAATCCTTAAATAGTATAGCATTGGTTATCCCAGGGACCATCTGTCACCATCCTCTCAGAGCAGAATTTGAAATTCTGGGATTGGAACTTTAGTTGGTGACACTTTTTTTGTAAGGGCCTCGAGTCTGATTTGCTTCGGAGCACCTATGAATACGTCATTAATCTTTCCAGACAAAACTATGCATATGGGTGCATGCAGACAATGGATTCTTAGAACTATCTCTGATTCGTGGCATTAGTTTAAAAAATCTTCTAGTTAAATCTTCTGTCAGATGATCCAGTGTGGTTGTGTTGCAAATAAAAACGCATTTTAAGAAGTTTGCACAGAGGCACACACGCACACAGGTACAGTGGTTAACATAACTGATAGTCCAATGAAAATGTATCCCCATTTAACTCCTTAATTCTGCCTGGGTCTTGAGCTGTCATTTTGGGTGGAAACAGCGCTGTCCGAGAATTCAACAGCAGTTTTTCTGCCTCAGCAAGATGCAAAGCATCTCTTGGGGATATAGGTTTACAACCAAGCTTTCAAAATCAGTTAGCATCTTTGCCATAATGACATTTCCTTAGCAAAAAGCTACAGAATATGAACATGTGTATATTTATTAACCTCTTTTCTATGCTGAAGATTTGTTTGTATTTTATATATAAAATGGGAAAAAATCTCCAGCATGAGGAGTGGATTCATAGTGGTTTTAAATGTAACAAACGTCTCTTACGTTCACGGAAATGCAAAAAAAAACCCTCAACCAACAACCAGCCCCCACTGCCAACAATAAAAAACACTGTAGCCTTTCCTCCACTTTCTAAATGCTTTTATCTGTGGCAAGCTAGATATTTGTAAATACCAACAGGCCCTATCCTCGGTGTTACAGTCTTCTGTCAGGATTTTTCAACATGGCATTTAGAAAATAAAAAAGAACTATTTCTGTTGTGAAATGTTTGCATGTAAAAGCAAACACCTGGAAGCCTCCGTTCTTTCAGAAATAAATCCTAATGCTCAGTGAAGGGAATTAAACAAACAAACAGCAAGGTTTATTCTGTCAGCTTCTCAGCAGGCTAACAAGAATTACTGCATGCTAAGAATCAGTTGCCTTTGAAAATTAATGAGTGTGGCAGCCAGAGAAGTACAAAATGTGACCAAGAGATGTAAACCAGATATATAGGCTGTAACAAAGAGAAATGAAGAGGATTGGGAAATCTCTCTGTAAATCCAAGGTGGAAAGGGTTTGCTGTACTAGCAATTCTGAGCAGTGAAGCAGTGTAGAATACTTTCTGTAAAGAATTGGTTTTGTATCTCAAATTGTAATTTTCTTCCCTTGTAATTCCATTCTCCTTGGAGAATAACAACAGAAAAGTATTTTTATATTTTCATCTGTCTCTGCTTTGATTTAGCAACTTGAAACAAAGAGCCAAGTCTGCCAGACAGCCAGTTCTCTGTGGCCCACTAGCAAGTGGGCTGACATTTATTGTCTGCAAGTCTGTCTTCTCTAACCAGGTTCAATTTCAGGCGATATATTTTCAGGCACACTTGTGGGTACTAGCGATTTGTCATATAGGTTGTGCCGCTTTTGTGTGCAGTTGTTTCGTGTTTTCAAGTTTTTCTCAACCGTTTTAAATGCTGCAAAAGAGACTTTTAAGAGACAGCTGTGGTTCTTATGTAATAACACGGCTCCCAGAACTGGATCTTTAAGGGAAGAAAGAAAGAAGTAAGACTTAAGATAAAACAGTAAGCATGGATAAGCACACAGAAGAGATTGGCATGAGCTTTAAGAGAGAGGTAAATAATACTCATAGTAATTTAGTCATTTGTCTTTTGTCTCTTAACATCCAAAAATATATATGTTTACCAGCAGATGAAATAAATGGTCTTACTAAGAATTGAGAAGTGTGTACCTCCATGTTGGGATTTGTCTACCTTGGGGAAATCTATTGTTTTCCTTACAGCAATAGAACCATAGTGGGCAAATTAAAGCAGCACGGTAATGCCTCTGATTTTTCCCTAGGTGGATGTGCTCTTAGGCGTGATGGTAAAGGTGGCAGCGCTTGTTTCTACCACAGTGAAATGTGACATTATAGCAAAAGCTGTATCTTGCAATTGACCATCTAGAGCATGATCCCAGCATTTCCCTGCTTGTGCTGAAGGATGGAGCACCTCCGGTGACCTGACTTGCTCTCCTTCCAGCGGATCTGACACCACAATCACTAAGCCCAGACCATGCAGCAAGCTCACTTAATCCTACCCAGCGAACACATGAGCCACAGTTTGCGTTTCAGTCTGTAAATTGTTCTTTTGTTTTGCAGGCTTTACTGAACACAGTTTTATTTCATGTGACTGTGCTATTTATGGAGGAGTAAATATTGCCGGGGGTCTATTTAAAAAGGCCAATGACCTGGATTTTTTTCCATTTGGATTATCTCCAAGAGTCAGACATGTTTAACGACTGATTTTTTTTCCCTTGTTGCTGTAGATTGCTATCATTTCTAATATCTTAGATCAACACCAACTAAAAAGACAAAGATTTTGAGAGAAATCAACTTCATGCAGCATGAATGCCGTTAGACAGTATGTGACCTTGCCATTTTAGGAAGAGATTAATTCAGTCCTGATTTACCAGTTATCAACAGAGCATGTTTCTAACCTCTGAACATTTGGCTTTTCATACAGTTAAGGTTATTCCACTTCATAAGTCTGATTTGTTACCTTTTTTAAAAAAATAAATAAACCCTCGTGTTTTCAGAAAGGGAAGATTTAAACAGAGAAAATGTTCTTCTTGCTATTCTTACAGTCTAAATACCAGTATTGCTTTACTATTTAAGAAGCATAAGGTTAAGCACTGCTGAGAAAACAGGGATGTACTTTCACTTCTAAGAAAGAGCTTTATAAATGCAAACAGGTACCCAAATGTCAGCAATATTAAATATGTTTGAGTATTCTTAACAGATGAGCCAACCCTGCTTTTTTTTTAATATATAACATTTTTAACAGTATAAAATTAGTTGATCACAGTAAGTGTGATGGGCTCCAAGCTGAAATTTTGCTGTAGACATCTTTACCCAGTCACGTGAAAACATAAAAACATACAATTTTTATACCAAATGCTATTCAATGTATTTTCTAAAGTTTGTGAGGTTTACTGTGCCATTACAAGGCAGCCTGGCTTCAGTGCAAAGGTAGCTTCAAAAGTCACAACCTACTTCTTCCCTCAAGAGGTAAAGCAGGACAGGGATGTGATTCTCTCAGGCCAAAGCCATCATCTCACCTGACCGTTTTTCCTCAAAATCTCATCTTTATTGGGGAAGGAGCATATTGGATAACACTTAGATAGCTCAACACCCTTATGAAGTAAATGATGAGCAAATCTATAATATTATTCTGATTTGAACCACACTATATCATGGAGTAGCCATGCTATACATGTTGCCTGTGCACAAGTCCTACCAGTCCCGCTCAGCCCTTCAGGAAAGTACCAAGAACCAATGGCAGAGCTTCTCCTGTTGATGCCTTAGGAGAGACAGTTGAAGGTGTTGGGGGAAATGTTCCACACTGCTAGTCAAACTAGTAGAAATTTGCATTGACATATCTTCAAATGAAACAGAGTCCTTGGAAAAGGTATTTTACAGAGAATAAAGCCTTTTTTGAAGGTTTTCCACTCAAGCTCACCACTGATTACTTTGACCTTCTCATTTTTAGCGTCCCTCTTCAACCATCAGAGTTTACCAGTATGTTATTTCACACTTTAAAAAGACATTGTGAAAATTGAGTTAAGTGAAAGTTGAGTGAAAATTGTTGCTGTGAAGCGAACTACCGTCAGTGACATCTGCAGCCTTCATTAAGATGAGCTGTACAAGTGCTGTTTCATTCTTGGTTGTAACATATGTTTTCAATTCTTGTTTGTACTGCTAAACAAGAGTTTTCAGATTCTAACTCAAACCACCCTTCAGAATTAAATTAGCTAAACCCTAATTAGCCGGCACTGATCAGAACAGATTGCAGTGACTACGTATGCTACCCCAATCTATCTCTTTGTTAAAATGTTGACAGCTTTTAAGGAAATAAAAAATTCAGACTATATTCTGTCTTAATAGACCTCAGAAGTGTCTGAGGTGAAGCAGAATAAGTAAAATATAACTAAGCACCGGCTGTAATTCCTTTCTTGATTATTTCTCACTGATTAATAAGTTAAAACCTAAAACAGATCTTGAAGTAAAAAATATGCTTAACTATTTTGTAATGTATGCCCTATTACAGGGCTATCTCAGAATCCTCTTCCATTTTTCCCCTTCTGTAAAAACTGGTGGCCTAATTCTTCTCTGCTGGTTTTTTTTTTTTTTGGAGGCCACAAACCCACCAAAGCTGTCACAGTTACAATGATATAAAATGTACTAACTTATGTCATTAGGGACTAACTCCTCAAGTGAGCCTGAAGGCTACATTTTTTTAATCAGTATTGTAAATATGCAGGATTTTTTTCTCCAGAAAATTTAATTTTATTTTAATATATCAATTTTTCTTTAAAATTGTTGTTAAAGTGGCCATCCATTTTCTCACAGAACAGGTAGGCTGCTAAAGTACAAGCTTCATGAGAAGGAAGCGGTCTGAGAGGACTGGTTCTAAAGGCAACCCATGATTCTGATCTCCATACCACAGCTAAAAACATTAAATGTGTACAGAGATAGGACTGGACTAACATACATAAAATCTTAGATATCTACATTTGATACATATATTAATATATTCTGACATATATGTACTTCAGACCAGGATACCTCTGCCTATTTGAGCACACTATTGACTTGGGTTAGACATCTTGCTAGGCTTGGATCTAACTACATAGCCATTGCCTGTCTGATTGCTCCTAGTGTCCTAACCCCTCATCATATTAAAAGACAAATTTGTATTTAATTTTATACTGCATGTTCTATTCTGGTTAATCTGTTAAGATTAAATTGAGTTCAAGACAATCTCTTGGTCTGACAGAATAAAAGGATGTGCAATGTTCCTTTGCACTGTACCACTTCAACAGCTCTTCACTCAGTTATCTGCCCAATAATTGCAGAGTTTGGCATCAGGTCTCTCAGATCCATGCAATTCTTAACACTGAAAATATACAGATATATTTGCTGCATCCTTCTGCAAGTTAGTGGAAGGATCTGTAAGAATTCTGTTCCATTGTGAGCGAGGTAT
Source organism: Urocolius indicus (assembly GCA_013401255.1). NCBI lineage: Eukaryota > Metazoa > Chordata > Aves > Coliiformes > Coliidae > Urocolius > Urocolius indicus. The sequence continues at coordinate 281,568 of WBNH01000291.1, read as the reverse complement.
TGCACAAAGCATCCCATTCCCAGTCTTTCTGTAGCCAGTGCTTGATGATGCTCACTCCTTGCACTGTGCTGTGTTGTAGCACAAACACTTCTCATCCTTCCTCCTCTAGTTGCTTTCAGCACCTTCATGCTGCTGCTTGACTGTGGGGCTGCTGCCACCTCCTCCTCTCTCTTTTTCACCTAGGTGCTATCCTGCTCTCCTATCACTTCCACTGCTTTCAGCTAGGATGATTTCTGGCCCCAGATGGAAAATTCCTATGATTTAGTCCTGAACTTTCTCTGCCCAGAGCTGACATGAGTTCTGCAGAATTTATCAGCTTGCTCCACACTTCACCTATGTTAGAGGTATTCGTTAGTTGGGAACCAGTGCAACAAAGTGTAGCATTGTGACTGGATCTACTCGTCTTAAAATTATGATTTACAAGATGTTCTAAAGACAAATAAAAATGATCACCTTTTCCATAAGGTGCATCATGCTTTCACTTCATGCACTGCCCTCTCTCTACCCCACTGCTTGTGGAGGCTTCTTGTCTTCTGGGGAGCCACCACTGAGGACATGTCTTTGAAGCAGCTTAGAAAGTTATAAAATAGGAGAGCATTTCATGATTGATTAATTAAGAAGCTCAAGGAAAACCATAATTGGGTTTGGACATGGATTACGTTATAGATTAAAGACATTTAACATGTGTTTATCACAAAATAGCATGAATGCACCTGAGCTGACCCTTAAAAATAGTGTGTGAAAAAGAAGGCAGAAAAACGTTAGGTGATGTTTCAACATGATTCTTGGTAAAACAGGATCCTCCAAAATACTCCGTGCTGTTATGATTTCAATAGTATGAATTTAAAAAATATATTTTGTTGCCTAGACCTTGTTGCTCCTGTCTAACCTAAGAGTGATTACTCCGACTTTTGTATTTTTTATGGCTGTTAAGAAGCATCATTAGTAAGATTGCTAAGTGAGAGGAGGGGTTTTAAAGTACTGTTGCTATGCCCTTAGTTTCTTGTGTAGTGTGTTTTTGTTCTGTCCATGTCAACAGCTATACTGAGCCACGTGTCGGGTGTCGTGCTGTGAAACCTATGCCTGCTTTTCCACTGTGCAAGTGGAAGTGTTCAGAGAAAGGAGGAGGCATAGTTAAAAGATGTCTTCCAGTTTTATTCAATACAGACCTAATTGACTGTTATTCTAGATTGCTCTGTCTGATAGAAGATGGGATCACTTCTTCCAGCAACTTCTGCTAATATTCACTACATTTCCAAAATAATGTAGACAAATTGCTACAATAGCAGCATATATATGATTTCTGTGGTTGGAAATGACCTGTTTGTACCTGAAAATATATATATTCTAGATAAAAAATTCTTTTTTGTCTTTAGTAATTTTTACCACAGAGGTTTCAGAGGATGTGTAGGTATCTTAAAAGTACCTTCACTGTAGTCCGATGTTGAATGTGCTGCTGTCTACACATATAATTGCAAAATACAACGAAACTATATATTGCCATTGAAGCATCTTTAGTGTTTGTTTGTCCAACAGAACAGTGGGGATTTCAAACACTGATATCTGATTCTGCAGTTTCATTATTACCATAGACTACCCCATTTTTTTGTAGGAAAAATAAAAGGGTGAAATTTCCAAATCACTATTAGCAAGGTCTTACTAAATATTGGTTCAGGCTCAGAAACGAATGCTGCAATCTATCTTAGAAAAAACCCTAAGATATCCCTTTTAAACAATATTTAGACTCTATTTGATCCCAGGTGTATGGCGTGGCCAGCATGTTTTACATATCTTATGAATTTTGGACAATATTATTATGGATGTCATATTTTTAATGTGGAACAGACCATTTGCTGACTGGGTCTATAGCACATACTTGTCAGAGTGATGAAGAGCCATTAACTTTAATGGCTGTACCAGATAAAGTGGAAAGTTCTCAAACAGGAAGAAGGAATAGAAATTAAGAGAACGTCAGTCTCAGAGAGACTCACAGAGGGGAAAAAGGGGGTGATTTATGAAGCCCTTCAGAGGTTTTGAATGGGAAAGAAATATGCATTTTTTTGAAGCAGAAGAAAAAAAAAAAGATGTGATTTAACTATCGGACCCTACAATGTCAAAAAAAGGAACTTTGATTTTGAGAAGCAGTGAGATGCAAGAAGATTGCAGGTATGCTAAAGGATATCTGACATACTGCCACATAACACTGGGGAAACCAAGTCTTAAAAAATATCATTAAAGTTTATTATTCTGTGCATGACTATATATATTTCTTTTGCAAGCTAAGTGCAGAGTCCCTTGGTTTAGAGTTTAATACAAAATCTGCATGGCTATGAACCCTGCAGACACTCAGAGACTTATGCACAGTCAGCTGCAGGCACCAACATATTAAGCACGCTAATCAAGACTTTCAGTGGGGCAACCTAGGCACTCTGTAGTAGAAAGCCACACCACAGATGAGCTGAATTGCTTTCTGGAGATCAACTGTCTCTCTACACTGACTACGGAAGTAGCTTACCGTGACCATCATCCTGTGTAGCTGCTGGGTATGATTTGCCAAGGCCTTTGTCTTGTAAAAGCCAAAATATCTGGAGCTATAGAAAAAGATTCATGCAGATTGCTGGGTACCTGAAACTATGACTATGAAAGTAAACTAAACAGTGTGGGGATTGTTCCCAGGTGCTGGGACTCTTTCATCTGTATCGCTATGTTACTGGAAGAGCAGTGGCCTTCCCAAGCTCCCAGTATGCCATGTATTAAAAAAATGCCCTGGTTTAGAGGGTAAGAGTGTATTCTTAATGCCAAGAGCTGGTTTCTAAAAAGTTTGGTTTATCGTAAAGGAAGTCTACTTAACCTATGAAACACCTGGAAATCGGCTCTTGCTCTTTTGCATTGTGTATTTCCACAGCCTACAGTTACTCCTTTGACCAAGTCACTGTGTTATCCCAAACTACAAAACCTGTATGTGCTTTGCTTCCTTTTGTCCAGACTGTTCTCCCTTTAGGAAAGGATGCTTCCCAGGCACTGACACTTTGCTTCTCATGCCTTAGAAAGTGGGTGCCAGAGACCAACTGCTTTATGCTTTGAAGGTGTAGTAGTCTGAAAAAACTTGGAAGTCTGAGCATATGACTAGTGAAGACTGTCATCAGCACCTGGAGAAGCTTGGTTGCTGCATTTTACAGCTAGAATATTAGAATATTCTGTTCATCTGAGAAATAATAAATACTATTTTAATTTTTATTTTGCTAGATAGTGCAAAGCAAAAATAGTTTTGATTAATTTATTTCCCTCTCACCCCTTGTTCTTTTATGATGATCCTAATTTCTAATAATAGTTTTAGGCCGTTTTCTTAGCTTCATCACATTAAATAAACTCATCACCATCACTGAAGATAGACTGATTTACTTTAGCTGAGTATCTGGCAATTTCTTTCCTCTTTTCTTAATAGATTTCTTCTTTTTCTGCCCCCCTCCACCTCTTTATTGTGTTACATTTGCTGTTATCACTGACCACTAATCTCTTTTAACTGCAAACAATCTGTCACTGTAGGAATTTTAGCACAATGTGATTTAGCGTTGCTTTTAGCTCTGTAGACCAGAGTTTAAATTCCTTGTATTACTTTCATAGGTCAGATCATGCTGAGTGTCTTTAATCAGATTGCACGCTGCTATCATTTTGCTGTATCTAAATATTAATTAGGCCTTCAGAGGAGTAAGCAGTTTTAATAAGTTTATATAAGTTCTAATAGCTTGTTAAGAAAAGGGATCTTTTATGGACCCGATATCTGAAATTGTATGAGCTGTTTTCCAGTGCACAAGCATATGCAGTTAAAGAGGTTTTATTGAGTGCTATTTGGTAAAGGTTTGTGGCTCTGTGAGAAAGGGCAGAAAAAACAGAGAAACTGAGGAAGGGTGGTAAGAAAGTGATGGCCACAGCCACAGAAGTACCCACACTCAGGCAATGTTAAAATTTTATTTGTTTATTCTTTAAAAAAGATGATGTTTGGTCAGAATGATATCTATAAAGAGGGTTGGATTTCTGAGCAAAACTTGTCTCTCTTGCTGCTTGATTCCTTTTGCATTCAAAGAGACAGGATTTTTTTCTTCTTTATAAATAATCAGAATGGAATCAAGTAATATTGGTTCCAACTTCTTTTTCTGCAGACTATAAACTGTACATTCCCACTTCTAGTCAGCAAATGGTTAAAATAAGGACCATGTTAGTCTCATAGTTACTGTCCAGATTCTGAAACTTTCCATTTCCCTTTCTCCTCAATCTGTTGAGAATTGGTGATTCTGGGCTTTCCTAAGGGCACAGACCACATCCTCCTGTGGCTGATACTGCAAGGTGTGCTGCATTCATGGTGACTAGGGTAGTTCTTTGCAGAAGATGATGGTGGGGATGGGAAAGGCAAGGAAATACCCATTTTTATGGTGCTTTCGAAGTTAGAAGATAGCATTGTCAGCTGAGTGCAAACCGGTGCTAGTATACTCACCAGATTTCTCTTGCTGCTCCCTTCAGTGCTAAGGATTAAAGGCTTCCTAAGACGATTGTTCATCTTCACAAGACAAAACACTGGAAGACTACTTGCTCTCTTCAGTTTTCATTCATTGCTGCTTGCAAGTAAGAGGCCTATAAAGGTCTAGTTCAACATAAAATTCCAAATAATAATAAGGAAGTAGGATTATTTTTTTTTTAAATGAGAGTTTCAGAATGGTAATCTACAGATTATGTGGGTATCAGAAGTTATATTAGGATAGTATGTTGTGATAGAAAGTCATTGTGATGTACTTGGAACTATCAGACATTAAAATATTAGCTTCTTGATAACATTTTCTTGCAAACTTAATCTCTGTTGCTGTGACTTTTAACAAGGATCTTCCTTCTGTAGATGAACTTAAAGAAAGGAACAAGGTGCACAGCAGGACCAATGGAGCCATGTTTTTTGTCTTCTATTTCCTATGATAGATGTTCCATGCCCTACAGCTCCTCACTAACCACAGATGTCCCCTGTGAGTCCTTATGATTTCCCTGGTGCCGTAGTTCTCCTGTAGGCAGAATCCCGATGGTGTCATGGGTGGCTCTGAGGTCTGCTGCATGTTCACCAACCAAAAACCCTGTGGCTGTTGAGCTCTTACAGTGAACTCTTCCCATGCTGGAGTAACTGCTGTGATCTCCCCACCACAACCCATGTGTAGATTACAGTGACGTTAGGAAGAGCTTTTATGTTTAAGACCCCTGACCTTCTGTCGGATGTGGTTAAAATTGGCCAAGAGACTCAGAACTTGTTCTAGAGGTACATCTAACAGACATAATAACAGACAATCGGATTGCATGTCCCGTTTCCTAATTTGTGTCTAATGAGCTAGTAGGATTTTTTTGTTATCGTGGTTGAAGAACTATAAAAATATAACCATCCATATTTCCTGTCAAGAGGAAGTTGCCAGCTAAATGGGATTGTATCTTCTTCACAAGAGGCACCACTTCCCTGAAGATAAGACTTGCTTCAGTTTCAAGCAATGTGCGCTCTTAAGTCAGGCCTGAGAGTTATTTCAAACTAATGCAGCTGATTTAGGAAGATACATATGCTGGGTGCCCCAGATAACTTTGGTTTGTGAAGTTGCTTTATTTTCATGATGTAGCATTGCCAAATGTGTTGCAAGGCTTCTAAAATATGTGATTACATGACTACTTAAGAATCATCATCATTTTCCAAACCTAGCTTATGGATCATGGATGCTTGATTTTGGTTTTATGCAGGACAGGAAACCTTTCCCATATTGTAAGGTCTACATGCCCCATGGAAACATCTACAAGTCTAGTCAGCCTTGTCTGCACAGTATATGCAGCTGCCTATGCAAAATTCAACGCTGCCACTTATTCTTAATTATTGGTTTATCTTTGAATGATGTTTTTGTTAAGTCAGAGTGGGAAGCTGTGATATATGTGGTAATTTTGATGTTAAAATCCACCCCTTTTTTCTTTCCTCTGCTTTATGTCTGGTAAGAAGATACATCTTCTTGCTACTGCTTGCTACTGTCACTGTCATTGAGGACCAAATCAAGCAGCAGTAGTATACCCACAGTCTCGTGGCAGGAGCCAGAAGTCAGTCTCACAGAACATTTTTAAGGAAGGAAAATTGCGAAGTGATCAACTTCTAGATTCCTGTCTTCATGTTTGGTCAACACAGAAGTTAAGAACTGAGAAAGAGCTCAGAGAAACTGGGTACTTGAATACCTGTCCTTGCCAACCAGTGACAGCTTGTATCACATCTCCGGTTCTTTCAAAGGAAATCATCACTGGCTATGAACTGCTGGGATGGGCAGAAATGGAGTTTTAGAAATGGGAACTGGACTGTATTTTTAGCTGTTAAGTCTGTTTGTTCAAAGTCCAGAAAATTTAAAAACAGATATAAACTCGCTGTGATTCATTATGTGTGGCCAGCATCGGTTCCTCATGTTCTGACAAGGAGTTGCAGTGTTTAATATCAGACCAATTTTTAGAAGAGAAGAATAAAGCAGCTGGACAATGGTGCTGTTGTGTAGTTTCCACTGAATACTGAAACCCTTACTTGAGTGGTTTTGTGGATCGAAGGAGTGGTGTGAACTCTGGTACTTTTTTTGCATTTACTTTTTTGCTTGCTTATGTTACCGACTTGCACTATTTTCCTTTTTTATTTTAGAATGTTCCATTTTCTTTTGTCATTTGTTTTTTTTTTTTATATCTCCTTCCAGAAAGCAGCTGGCCTCGCTTTTGTGGTTCTGTCATCCCAGTGTTGCTTCAGCAGCTGAAAAGAAGTGTGAATTTCAAAACCTCATGGCTGCAAGCAGGCTTAAACAAACAAAACAAAATCCCTGTGCTGTGCTTACTGACGTAGTGTACAATAACTGTACAGGTAAAAACCAGATGTGATTCCAGGGCCCAGATGAAATACAGATTAAGGTAGTACTCCTCTCCATAATAGTGGAAACACTCTATAATGTTGAACATTGTTTTCTCGCTGTTGATAATGCTGTGTCAGAGACCACTCCTTATCAAGTGCTCACTTTTTTTGTTGGCTTGAGTAGGAGAATTTAGGATCCAAACAGTCTCCTTTTAGAGACTTTTCATGAAGCCTGTATCTGATGGTGGGGTTCTGAGATGCAGAACTCACCTGAGGCTGCCAAGGGCCTCTTGCACAAGGCAATTTTTGTACAAGGGCTTGAGAGTCTGCACTTGTACACTAGCCATACAACTTCTTCACATGGTTATTTTTATCTGTGTTCCAGAATAGCTGCAGGCCAATTCCCCTGGGTGCTTGATAAGCCCACAGAAATACAATAACTATTCCAAATAAGATTTACTTATTAGTTCTAAATGCTCATATTAATTAACACGTATGACTGCATGGATTCATACAAACTAATCTTGGACACAAAAGTAAGGTGTCTGAATTAGAGATTTATGGTTCCTCTATAGTCAGCAGGGAGAGACAGTTGATAAATGTGCTGAAGTTGCCTTCTTGCAACCTCTCAGTGAGCAGGGGATGACTAGGCATTGATGCTTGGGAGGCTCAATTACATGTTTGGACTCAAATGGAGTTAAATTTTCTATCTGTGAAAGATGCAGTAAAAAAGAAGGGAGAAAGGTCATTGTGTCACCTTGGATGAAAGGCTATTTCACTTGCACTGAGCAGGCTGTATATGCACAGTCATGCTAATGGCAACCTGGAATTTCACTGGAAAACTAGGTGAGAAACAGTATAGGTAGGACAAATGAGCACATGATTGTATGAGAGGCCTGCTAGAGTCATGGTCAGATGAAGGCAAAGGAAAAGATGATATGCCAGAGAAAGGTGTGGTCTGGATTGTTCAGCCAACATCACATTTGAACAAAAGGTTGTGGATTTGTTGCTACTATACCCTGTGTTTGACTGGTAATAACCAGAAAATGGGTAGAGAGCAGCAGAGTGACAGGAATGGAGAGACAGCCTGCAGAAAGACCAATGGGGAAGGCTGGTTTGGAACAGTATAGAAAGATAAAATGCAGGTCTCAGTTCTGAAGCCAGGACAGTGAGAACATGAGGCTAAGAAGCCTCTGATTGCTGCTTGTGCTGGCACTGCTGGGGCAGCTGGGGAGGCTAAAGCTTGTTGTACAGGCACTGCACCTCATCCCACTTGTGATGTTGCTGGAGCAGACAAGCAGCTCTAAGGCATTGGAACAGGCTGCCCAGATGGGTCGTTGAATCTCCTTCTCTGGAAACAATTCAAAATCCACCTGGACAAGTTCCTCTGTAACCTATTCTATGTGGTCCTGCTCTGGCAGGGGGATTGGACTAGATGATCTTTCGAGGTTCCTTCCAACCCTTAAGATTCTGTGATTCTGTGGTTCTGTGAGGCCAACAAGACCTTGACACATTTTTGCTTCTGCTGCAAATATGGGAAAATACACATCCTGCCTGTTTGCAGTTAACAAGCATCCAAAATATCTGCAAAACTCTGGCTTATATTAACTGAAAGTAGCACTCTCAATAATTACCAGAACTGTAGGTAGACCATACGTTTTGGTTATGGTTTTGGCACAATTTGTTCTACTCAAATTTGAAAGGATGCTGTTTTTAATAAACTCTTGAGAACAAATGAGTGCTATGTTAACATAAGAATGAAGCAACTGATTCATAGTTTTGGAAGTTATCTTCTGCTGCTCAGGGCTGTTATTGATTTCCTGTCTTCTTAATTTGAGATTCTCTGCTTTAAATATTGAAGTCCACTCTGGCTGAGTCATTTATGAGTTCCAAGGTATCATCAGTGGCTGAACTTGCTGAAATCTCAGACTCTTTAGGTCATTCACTGGGCCAGCATTTATGTAGACTATCTCTATTTTTTAAAACATTCCTTAATTTGAAACTCTGAATAGAGTCTCATTCCTGAGTAGTCGTTATTTAGGTGAATTGGGACTACAATGACATTCTCTTGAACATTCAAATTACATTCAGATGAAGTAATTTTCATATCTGACTTAATGTTTTACCCTAGCCTCCTAAATCCAGACTGTAAGTTGTCAAGATGACATGAGTAGCTTCTATATCATGTGTTTACTCTTGAGGTTAATTTCTGTGTGTACATCCAAGGAAAGGCTTGCCTCTAGAATGACAGGTAATGTTAAATATTCTAATAAATTTTCCCCTGTGCAGAGATGAGCACAAACCCTATATAGCACATGTGCTACTTAGATACTCAAATTCAGATTTCTTTGCAGCTTAAGGGATGCGCAGGATAAATAAAGAGTGGTGATCTTAGTTCCTAGTTCCTTGAGGTTAATTTATGAATCAATAACTTTACAAAGAAAACCAGTCCAGTGTCAGCAGCAGCTGGTAGAGACCATCCACCTTCAGCCAGTAAGTTTATGAACAAAGGCAGAGTTCTCTTAGTTTGTGGCTCATTTTAATTCACACTCCAGTTATTCCTTAAACCTCTGCCTTCCTTGCAGGAAGGCAACTGTGTTTTAAAATCAATTCTGATCTGTCTGGCCATTATAATAAATAACAACCTGAACCACTTGGTGACCTGCAACTGGGAGAATAAGAAGAGCCCAGAAACAGAGAACCCTATGGTGCCGACAGCTCGGGAAGGTGCATGGCAAACTCCCTGGCTCTAAATATCAAAAAGTGCATGTTCCTCTGTGAATGGCCATGGCAAGACATTGTTGCCAAGCCCATGCACTGCAGTCTTTTTTCTCTTCATATATAATAAAAAGAAAAGATAAAATTTCTGAAAGATAAAACCTTTTGCTCTGTAACTTGCTAATTTCGAATTTCAGACATCTCTAAGTTAGGAAAGGAGTCATTTGGTTATTATTTACTCATCTGCTCTGCAGTTTCTGCTGTTTTAATCATTTTGGTTGTAGCTGGGAGTGATACCATCTTCATAATAAAGGTTTGAAAGATGAGTGACTAATTGCAGTCTTTACTCCTTTGATTACAAAACAGCAACAAGTACAAGGCTGGCAGCCATATTAGTGCCTAGGATGATGTGCTTTCCTGCAGCGTTTAGGATGATCTCCCAAGTATTTAGTCTGTAAGAAGAGTTAAAAGAGATGCAGTTAGTACTACAGGGATATCCAACTACAAAGCCATAGCCCAAGGCCTTCTAATACCCCTGCGCATGGATGCACCCTGAGTACTAAAAGCTTCTCTGCTCATGAGGCTCAGAGGGTGTCAGAGCTGTTCCACAGAAAGACTCCAAAACTGCCATCCTAGCTCCCAAGGATTAGACAGCCCTGCTGTAATACATCGTATTCTAGATATATCTCTTCCTAAACAAAAGTGGAACAAAAAAATAATTTTTTTTCCTGGTCCTTTAATAGTCTCTAATTTTGACAAGCAATCTGTCTCACTGCATGGTGTTCCTTGCCGCCTAGTCTTACTCATGTGAAAATGGAAAGAGAATTTCACAGTGACAACCATTCATGAAATATTTTGTAAGCCTGACTACATTTATGGCAGCCATCGTTGAAGGGTTTGAATACCTCACAAGACCGTTGCCACAACTGCTTACCCTTGCCCAGAAGTAGGTTTAGAAAGTGGGTTATATTTTGGGGCTATCTAAAGTTTGAAGAGACTTCACAGAATCATAGAATGGTAAGATGTTCCAGTCCCCTGATTGTCTTGGTGGCCCTGTGCTGGAGTCTCTCTAGAAGTTCTCTGTCCCTCTTGAGCTAAGGAGCCCAGAACTGGACACAATACTCCAGATGACGCCTCACAAAAGCAGAGTAGAGGGGGAGAAGGCTTGCACCAATGTCTGACTTCTTTGTATCTTCTTCCTTCCTTATGCAGCAGTTTAATAGCTCTGTGTTTTGTTTGCTTTTGTTATGAATGCAGCATGGTAGAAGTACAGGCTTTTTTACAGAGATTTCCATTCATGCACAAATGCTAGTGCTGTAATTGTTCCTTTGATATAACAAGTGCTCTTAATGCCTTGTTTGCCATCTCTGTCACATATCACTAACCATACTAGATATCACTTGTCATTGGACTACTGCCCGTTCTATATGTGGGGTTTTTTTCAGTAACCATTAGACTTTCTCACTGCACATCCCTGCATGGTTTTTTTACTCCCTTTTTTTTTTTTTTGCGGCAGCAGTTAATGGTCCCAGTGAAATACAGGAGCTGTGTTTTGAATCCAACATGCCAATCCATAAAAATAAATTGTCCCTGCCCTAGTTAAACAGCTTACAGTGTAAATACTAAAAAAAGGCAGCTGATGGGAGAAAGGCCATTTCTGTACTGCTACTACCATTTAGTGTCCCTTTCAGAGCTGTTGCCAGGATCAAGATGCACAAGGGTGTAAGTGCTAGTTCCAGACATGCTGAGAAAAAGGCGAGAAATATATTAATAAAATAAAATAATCAGGCAAACAAAGAGTTTCTCTTTATTGCAAGAGGTACACAAACTGTGACCCAAGTATCACACCCTCATTAAATCCTAGCCACTTACCAACTTCGTTAGTTCAAGGATTGTGGTGCTTTTAATCTTTGTGAACCGGGTCATTGCAGGATTCAGGCTAATGTTTGAGCCAATATAGGGTTTCATTTTCCTTCCCCTACTACCGCTGTTCTCTCTCAAATGTAATAAATATGAAGGAAGTCATATTTCAAAGCTTGGCTTTTTTTATTCTTTAATGGCCATGTCAGTTAGGTTCTTTCCTTGATTTGTTGCTAGGTTGTTTAAATGACTGATACGAAGTAATCAGGGATCAAAACCCTGATCCATAGTACTCAGCACTGTGCCATCTTTTGCTTCCAAAGCTCCCAAAGATAAAAGCTTGAAAGCATTTCAGGTGAAAGCGAGTTTTCTTGGCTGGAGTTGCAAACTAGTTCCCTGAATGATGTTTTATAGCAGCCTGCTACCTACCTCATCTGCAAGGAGGGCATCAGTGAAGTTCAGGCAGCTTCCAGTGCCCTTCTCATGCTTTCCTTCTGAAAATCCAAGTGCTTCTGCAGCTGACACAACCAGCAGAGACATAATCCTCAAGGTTATGAGTCCAAAGACTGGCAAGACACCTCCTTGGCCAGTCAAACTATAGTTAACATAGACAGACAGATCTTCAGACTCATTTTGAATAGAGAAGCCTGGGCTCTCAAACTCCTCTTCAAACTGCTGATGCCAGCTCTGACATGAAGACAGGTACCCAGAGGTGGTGGCAGCTTTTGTTTCAGATGGAAGATTCTCCCCCTTTTTTACCTCCAGTTTATAGCTGCCTCAGAGGAGGACACATTAATGTGTGTACAGGGGCTAAGGGGATGCTGACTCCCTTCAGAAAGCATGGAGGAGTTATTCCAATAGTGATCTCCTGTGGTTGGGAGTAATTATGTTGCTGCTACTAGAGAAGCTGTAGGGAAGATGGGTGTTCACACATTCGTACCTTATCCAGTTTTGTGAGGTGGATTTTAATTTCTAATTCAAATATCTGATAAATCTAAATGTGCAACAGCCTCAGAGAGAACTAGCACGGGGAAAAACAAGATCTGTACTTAAGGAAACCTCTTTGCAATGGAAAAAAGGTTGGTGAGGCAGTCTGATGGTGAGAATTAAAATGATACCTCTCTCAAATTGCATTTGTTCCCTATCTTCCTGTAGGAAGATGGAGGAATAAGCAGGTAACAGTATTGCCTAATACCCACCTATCCTACTGGAATAACTGGGCTCATATTGCAGCTCCTGCTGCTGCAGCTGCAGCTGATTTGTTAACCCATCTGATAGGAAAGAAGAGGAAATGACTGTGGGAAGGAAAACTGGAATTTTCTGAAAGTGTTGCAAGAAGATTGGCAGGAGTCCAGCCTGGAATCAAACCTGGGAAGAGGTTTAGAAGCTGTGGAAGCACACACAGAAGCACAACAAGGAAGGCAAAGGTGGGTTGTGATAAAGAGATCTCCAAAGAAAAACCCCAGAAGCGACAGAAAAATAGCTAAGTTCAAGTAAAGTAACTTTAATTGAGACTTATCCCTAGCTAATGCTGAGGTTTTACTAACAAGAGTGTTATTTTTCTGTTGAAATATGTATTTATAGCTGCTGAAAACTGCAGTGTGCATACAGAGCTACTAAAAAGTGTACGCCAGTATACCCCATGTGTAGCTGGACTAAACTGTACTAGTATAATTGCCACTGTGCCAGGAAGGCATTACGCTGCTCTATGTTAGCATAATTAAACTAGCAGAACTCATAAGCATGGATGAATCCACGAAGTCCTTGGAATCTTGTTTGGAGTTGGATGGAGCTGCTGATCTCATTTGTATTACGTTGTTTTTTACTTTCTTTTCTTTTCCTGATTGTTTTTTTGCACAGCAATGTTTCCTTATTACCTTATAATCCCTCTCAGAGTCCTGCATGCACTTAAGAGCGAATGCTGGCACTTAAGAGTGAATACTGGTTTGTTTCTGAAAGATTTCTTTTTCAATGTGCAGGGATGCTGAGAAATCCTTGATCACTTTTTGAATGAGGTATGGAAAGTGAACTGTGGGAATAAGTGGACTTGGCTGGACTGTAACTTTCCTACATCTCCTGGGAGCTTTGAGTGTCTGAGGGATGTGAGAGTTCCATGTTAAGAATATCCCAGAAACTTTAAGTTCCTGAAGGAAATACTAATCATCGTCACCTGCATTCTAAACCCTAGCAGCTCCTGGGATTGCAAGCATTTACACTTGTACCCCTTACTTCAAAGGAAGTATACCTGAAGACGGTAGTTAGATGATTCACGGTGAAGTCCATAAATATTATATGGCAGTTAAAATATGCTCTAAACCAATTAATAACATTAACACTGATAAACTATCCAAAATACTACAACTTCAGCAAAATGTAGGAGGGAAGATTCTGACCTCTCTCATCCCTTGAGAAAGGCAGGAGCACCATTCTAAATGCCAGGGAAAAGAATAGCAAAGGATCGTCATGCTTCAGCCCTTGGGAAAGATAAGCTAGATCCAGAAGGTATGAGAGGCATTTCTACGCACGTCAGTGCAGAGGGGACATTTCTCTAAAGCACTTGAAATATTTTATCTGTTTAGGAGGAGTTATAGCAACAGTAATCAATTGGCTAAGAAATTTGTGAAGTAATCAGGAGGATTTTTAGATGGAGGAAAAAAAAAAATCTTTGCAGACTTGTATATAAATGTGTAATTGTCTTTCTTTGAGCACAATGAGAAATGTCTTTGTTCTGAGGTCCAAACACTGCTAAAAGCAAATGGGCCCTCTCTTTGCTCAGACTAAAAGGATCCTGCTTCTCTAAGCAAGAATATTTGGATTCTGCCTGGGAGGTGCGCTCTGGCTTTGCAGACTGTGTCTGCTGAGCACACAGCTGGATACCTGCAAAGTGCTGGGTGACCACAGACTCATTTCCATGTATACTACAGCATTCCTTCAGGAGGAGAGGCTCTTCATAATGGATGCGTAAGCATGCAGGTTTTATTACCTGCCCCTGCCAACTCACCAGGAAAGTATGCCATTCCTGCACCTACGGATACATAGCCAGGGATGTTTAATTATCATGTGGCTGCACTGCCAGAAACACTGGCTTGCTCTGTCCTTGGGCTTTTCACTGAGATGCACAAAACAGGACTGGTAATATTGCAGCTGCTGGAAAAAGGGAAGGGCAGACCAGGAAAAAGTTAGCCTCTTTGCTTCTGAAGAAAGTTGAGGAGGCACTGATTTTAGTGCAAATGTGTGACTTCTGTGACTTATGAAGCCCATGCTTGAAATGTGTATGACACTTGAAATGCCATAATTTTGACACCACCACCTTTCCTTTTAAAGGACTTTCTGCAAAGAGCATCCATGATAGTATTTTAAATTATAGGATTTAGACATAGAAGTTTTTTCTCTGCCTCTTCCCATGCTTGCAAACTAATGCTCTGAGACAGACCTGCAGTGTTACCATTTAAGTGCTGTGCAGACGTCCGATTACAGAAATGCTATTATGAGCTTGAGAGGCAAAAAAAAATACAGCAGAAGAAAGTTGAGGGATTAAGAAAGAAATAAGAGCACAAGCCCCAGCCAAACCAAAGCCACAGGAAATGGAGTCTGAATGTAGGAGCAGGATCTAGACAGAAAGGGATTTGGCAGGAGAGAAATTGTTGCAAGGACTTCAAGGAGAAGTATAAGGCCCATTCCTATAAAACTTGTGATAAATCTCTATCCCTTCCAACGAACTCATTTGCATGATGCTACTCTGGTTTGTAGGTCTACGATGTTAGAAAAATACCATCTTGAAAAAAACAGGGTGCCAGCACTGGAAAGGCAACAACAGGTAGGAGCAGTGTAAAGTATAGAGAGGAGGGATTGCTTGCTTTAAGCTCATTTTGGCTGAGCAGAAAGGCTCATATCCACAGAGACAGGTAGCAACTGTTCTTTTCCAAATGGGTAGGGTGTTTGTTGGGGAAACAGTGCCTCTGATTTTGACAAAATGGAGTATGTTTCACATATGCTTATTTGCCAGTTCTGTTTCCATCAGGATACTCCTTGTGATGCTGGATTCCTTCCCAGTCTCCTGTAGATTTTGGAAAGCCTCCCATTCAGCTGCCATGTAGAAGGCTTTGAACTTAAAATGGGAACAGCCAAAATGCATCCAACGATGGGGGGGACCATCACAGCTCTCTCCTCATTTCTTTCTTCCCTGTCAGGACCACCAGGAAATTGGCAGGCACCATCCTGGGACTAGCAGTGCTGGCAGCGAGGAGAACGGGGATTTGCAGCACAAGGTGAAAACTTTTGAGGATGGAGTCTTGGTCATTTAATTGGAAGCCAGTGCCTGTTTAGTTTTCCTCTTTGTGGAAAGAAAGGCACTTGCCCACAGGAGGGATTTAGCTGTGAAAGTTCTGATGAATAGACACCTGTCCCAGAGCCATAAAAGTGTGGGAAAGTCTGCTGAGAGAAATGCTCCATTACTATGGAAAACCAGGTAATATTAGGATTTCTTTGTAAAATCAACAAACTGCTTTCTCTTCAAGAGTCAGACACGCTGATGAAGAAAATGCCATCTGTGCACCAGCTCCATGTGATTATAAATGTGTCTTAAATCAGGAGAAACAGAACAGCGAACTACTTAGCTGATAAGCACAGGCAATTAATTTAGCTGTGGCATACAGTAGGTAAGTCTTATATCAGTGTGAGCTGTATACGGCTAAATCTGGCTCATAAAACAAACACAACTTTGGGCAGCTACTTGGCAAACGCCTATCCTGCTCCATGTCATTTGGAAACATAGTCATGGCACTGCCATGTAACGTATTTATTTGTTGATACATCTGATGTTTGCTTATGAGGTCTGAACCAGAAAGACAAAAAGACACCCTGGGATATGGTTAATATTGCCCTTGAAACCCCTGATGCATTCAGCCCTGTGTTTACCTATCATAGCACATCTGAGATCCCCTTCTCACTGGCCTGAGAAGCTGCAGAAAGTTGCTGGTGTGAGAGAGCATGGCAACCCACTTTCTTCACTTCCTTCCTTTTGTTCTTGCATAAAGCTGTGGTCACCAGCATGGAAGAAAAAATAATGCACACTTTTTTTTTTTTTTTTGCCTTCTTTTAAAAGGCTCTATCAGGCTTCTTGATGCAAAAGAACTAGGCTTCAGTTCTACTGGAGAGATCCTCAGTCACATGGACTTTGCAGAGCTGCAGAAGATGAAGTAGGGTGCGGCACCTCGCAAGGGTAAGTATAGCCAGTCCCATACATCTCCCTCACAGTTTGCCTTGGATGGGTAGAACAGCAGCTTTCAATAGTGATTTTAAAAAAGTATCCCATCAGCTTACAGGGATTTCTTGCAACTTCAAAAGTGGCTGCCCTGTAATAAAGGGTATCTCACTAATGAGGTGTTGGAGCCATGCAGGAGATTAAGACTCCACAGGGCTGAGCACTGCATTGTTGGTGAATTTGTGGGATTTAAAATACCCAAGATAAGAGCTTTGTTCCTCTACAAAACACATGGGGGAAGAGAAAAGCATCTAAGCAAACAAATTGGGCAATTTAAGAATAGTTCCTTTTCTGGATTTTAGGCAAACACAGCTACCCAGCTTTTTTTTCTCCCTCCAATTTATTTGAGAAATAGATGATTTCAGTTTTGTTTAAAAGTCACTTTGGTTCTCCTGGCTAGAAAAATGCCTTGTTACTAAAATTCTAGACCTTGCACAGAGATAATGGGCTAATTTAGGGACAGGAGGTACTGGTCTTCACAAATTCATCCTTAAGAGTACATCAGCTTTATTGACTCAAACCTAGCTTAGGGAAATATGCTCTAATCTGTCTTGTCCTTCAATAACAATGGGGGGGAAAGAGTATGTTTAAGACTTTTGAAATGTTTTGTCTTCCTTGATAACATCCAGTGGGTCCTGTCTGAATATCTGCATGAGACTTGGGAAAGGAACACCAAATTCAATAAAATAATAAAATTCAGCAGATTTTATGGGTCTTTTTTTTCCTCTGGGATATCCTCTGCTGGTCACTTGTATTTGTGTAGGTCTACAGTATCCAGGAGGAGAAAACGTTCTCCACTGAAGAGGTTTCTGAAGGCAAATAGTAGAGAAGATATTTCCCTAGGAGGAGTCATCTACAGGAGTTTCAATGTAGTACTCTAGCTCACTGTTACTTAACTTTCAGTAATGTGCATGAGCCAGGCCCTGATAGCTGTAAGGCTGCTACACCAAACTGGGAATTGTTTGAGTCAGCAACATTAATATCACCCAGTATGTCATGAGGATGAGGACGATTTATTGAAGTGATGCAACAGGAATATTTTGGTGCTATTCCCCTGAGAGGAGAGCCAAGCTGCTGCTGCTGCCTCTGGAAAGATATGTCAGAAATGCTCTTTGTTCCTCCAGCACATCTTCCCAGGAGAGAGACGTCATGCTTTAGGCCAGCTAACTTCACTCCTTCTAATGGCTTTGTCTTAAAAACAAGTATTAGTCACGTGAGAGGTTTGAATATTTGTATTGGAAAAAAGTGCGTAATTAAGGACTTTCTGAAACATGCAAACTACTAAGCATTTGTAAGATCAATGGTCAGGGATTTATGAAATGATTCACTGTATCTGTAACCACTTAGATACTTGATATCAATGGGTTATTTGCACTGCCACAGGAAGGACATTTCTTGTTATCCAGGGCCCAAACCTGAAGCCATCATTCATTTTATTATTTAGGCAAAATTCTCATTAAAGACTTATATGTTTGGCTTGAGGCTCAATATTTCAAAGAAGAATGTATTTAGAACAGAAAACAGAAGGAAGATCTTTGTAAACATCCAAGTGTCTCTTTAAACTCATCCTACAAACACATTAAGTCTATAGCGATGCAAACAGAGAAAGTTAATTCAGCCATAATTCCTACCCTTCTTCTGAGCCAAGAGAAGGATCTGTTTACTTCCTGTGAAGATAACTTTGTTTTACACTCTCCCAAGCTAGCCTTAACACCAGCCCTCTTACCACCTTCATCAGAGGTGAACCCTACTAGCCTGCTTTACAACCTGCTGTGAAGCTATCAACTTGTCATCCAAAAAGATCTTGGGGAGCCTGTAAGTAAAAAAAAACCTGGAGCGATGGAGCCTTTCAAGTGTGCTGCCAATGAACAAATGATGTGGTCACTGAGGGAGCCTAAAATGAAAATAAACAGTGCACAGATTTCAAATTGGTCTGAGGGCCCCCAGAAAAATGTTGAAGGAACATGGGGCAAAACCCATCCACAAGCATCGCTGAGGTGTACTGGGCACACGCAGTTTCACCTAACTCAAGTACAACAGGCCTACACCCTTATGTATAAACACAAGGTACCAGAGGATTCTGTATGTGTATTTTCAAGTTTCATTGGATACTTTTAAAATATGGAAGTGGCTTACCTGTAATATATTATACTTTCATCAGTCTTTAACTAAGTTTGACAATTCCTTAGGGCAGGAATTACCTTTTGTTGGTGGCATGCATGCAGGTGACAATAAAAAATGCAGCAATCTATTTGAGGAGAACTGGAAATGACTGTAAGCTGCTTTGTTCTTCTGAAGTCTTAAAACTTGCTTCTGCACACTGAGGCTACAGCAACTCTACATTTGCACAGTGGAGAGCTATCGGATTTCAGAGGTCAGTTTTCAGTGTTAGTTTCCTTGTGTAAATTATACCATGTTCCATCCTGAAAACACATTTCCCTTCTTCATCTGTATATTAAAGTGTAAGAATATTATTCTCTGAATTATCAGAATTAAAGCAGTGAATGGGAACAGTTTAGGAAGGAATGTCCTAAGTTTCACATACTGTTTCAAAGACAGAGAATGGTTTCCTTGAGTACACAACCCAGCATGAGGATAAAGCAGCCTGATTCCCCTTTACTCAATACATCCTTAAGATTTGAATTCCCATATTCATTCAATATGATCTATTGTCTGATAGTGCAGAGAGCTGTTTAGTTATTCCATGGTGTATTCCCCCTAGTCAAAACATCATTACCTGAAATGACACTCTTGACTATTCAACCAGAGATAAATGTGTATAAATACTAATTTAACTCCAACTGCAGGGCAAATCCAAGCAGATCTCAAATGCTGGTGCACAGATGTGAGGCAGATTCATCATTCAAATAAAACGTGCATTTGTTAGGTAACCTCCTACTCAGGACTGTGTAAAGGCCATCAGCTGCTCTCGGATCTTTTCCTCTCCCATGTTCACCAAACAGTTGTTATTCATACAGACAGCTGATTTGCACATAATTTATTAATCTGGACAGCACTTACATGTTTCAGGTATTCCAAAATAAGTTTTTTCCATGTGATCTGGGAAAAATGGGAGGCAGAGAGAGATTAATGGTCTTCAATATGAGATTGCCATGTTTAACACATACCACACATTGAATATTTAATGTCCTTTTACTCCCTTTTTTGAGTTGCAAAACCAAGTGCTCAGGACTGTTGAAGATTCTGCTTCTTTATGCATCTCTCAGCACAGTTTTCAACTGATAGTTTTTTGGCATGCAATTGGACCTGTTTGCAATGTCCAGATGCACGGAAAGAGATTTTCTCATTGGAGCCAAGCAGAGCCTCTGGGGAATGGGGCATGTGTTGCAGGGGCTGTGGGGCCACTGCCTGACAGTGCTGGGCTCTCGGCTTCGCTCAGCCTGGGAGCGAGTGGTAGACCTCTTATGCAGAAAAGGCAGCACCCTGGCACCTCAGCTGGGTCCACACAGCCATGAACAGGCAGCTCTCATGTAGCCCTTAAGCACGTTGTGCCCGACCTTCTTTTTTCTGCCCTCACCATTGCCCGAAGCTGTGCAGCCCATGCAGGCATCACCAGCCCAGCTAGGAGCAAATGCGGCCAGTGTGCTTGGGCACTGGCTGTACCCAACCTGCTTCTGTGAGCTTGCAGGAGAGACAGTAAGTGAATTTGGTTTCCAGGGCAGCCTCTAGGTCACCCATAATAGGTCACCCTTAACGAATGGCGTTGACATGGAGCTGGAACAGCAGCGAGTGAATGAAACTTAGCTCTCTCCTATTTGAGCAATGGAATTTATTCCCAGCTCTGACCTTGTGCAAACTCTGTTACCATATTTATCACACGGAAAGAATGATCGTGGCTGCTGCCAGGAGCGTGGGCAGGAGGCCTCCTCAGCAGGAGCAGCTCCCAGCCTGGTTCAGACACCCAGGAGCCAAAACATACCTGGTGCTGCTGGAGGAAAGAATGAGGAGGGATGTCCTCTGCCCTTCCACCTGAATCTGGGGATGTTGCAAAAGGCTGACAACTCCAAACATCACTATGCAGGACACTGGGCTCTCCCCTCCCCTGGGTGCCTCTGTGTGCAGGAGTGAACTACCCAGAGCTTCACCTTCAGAAAGGGATGAGGAGGAGAGCTGTCCTGAAGTGCCACTGTCTTCAGCCATGCCATTGCAGCTGAAGGTGGCAGGCCAAGCAGGCCACAACCTTCCTTTCACCCTCATGCTTTAAATCAATAGCTGCATCTCTGAGGCAAGGGTCTGTGGCGAGAGATGCTCTGCTCACTGCATCAGCTTCTCAGGAGGCCAAAGAAAGGGGAACTTCTGCACTAAAAAAACTCCCCTTTGACTCCCTGTCTCCTCTTGGGATGGCAAGGGCTACTTAGCTACTTGTCCAGAAACTGCCCATTCTGTGCTCCCTTCTCTCCTGTGTGCCCTTCTGTGTTGGGAATTTACTTTGCCAGAAACAGCAACTGACCTCCCTGAGCATACAGGAAACATCACGCTAAAAAAAGCAAGCAGATCTTGTGAACAGAGCTGAACTTCCCACAAGGTGTAATTTTTCTCCCTTTGTTACTTTTAAATGCAAATACATCATGACAAAAAGATACAGAGGAGGCATAAGAGAGCAGGGGAAAGAGCCCTTGGGACCCATCTGCTTTGAATTTGGATATCCCAAGCATAGAGAGACATTTGTGCTAAAGGTTATTTCAAAGTAGCTCAAAGCAGAGGCTTATTCTTACTTAAGGATTTTTGTTAATCAGCTGTGACGCAGCTTAAATCATTCACCTCTTCGGGCTTTATCTGAAATAAGCCCATGTTTTTCCAGGCTGCTGTGCTGCAGAAAGGAAACCTAATATTTTGGTCAAAGTGTGGGTTCTGGTAACAGCAGTGAGAATAAAAGCAAAGTCCAAGGCGCAGGCACAGCAGTGCTCACACTGCTGCTTGGCAACCCACGAGGGACCCTGCCAGGGCCAGGCTGCCTCCCAGGAGCAGTGGGACAGGATCTGCTGTGGATGAGGGCTGTAGGGAGGGATTCCTTGGTCCAGGCTTGCTTTATTGGGTGGCTTCTGGCAGCACTGCAAGATCATGCAAAAAGCAAGAGAGAGTCTTTTAGTGATTAAGCAGCTGTTTATTTGGACTATGCAACTTTTTCTGGGCAGCTTCAGCAAACATGAACTGGTATAATAAAATATCCATCATAAAGAAATCATACTGTGAAGTAAACTCCTTTTTTATTGTCTTAAGATATGTATTAGACAAAATATTATTTAAAGGCCCTACTGTAGTGATTCTTTCCAGGGTTTCCCCTCCTCTCACCCACAGTGAGATGCCAGAAAGAAGAAGAGTTCACTGTGAAGCATTGTTTTGGCATCCCCAGCTCTGAGACAGGAAGCTTGTTGTTACATTAGCTCTTGGGATTTGGAAGGCAATATATTTTGTCCTCGTTCCACCAATTACCCTGGGACTGTAAAATGCATCTCTGTAGATATCCCTCTACACAGTGACTTTAAAGCGTTTTGCACCAGCACTAGATGAAACAGAAACAACCTCATTACAAAGGAGGAGAAACAAGGACCAAAAAAAAAAGTCAAACAACCTTGCAAAGAACTTGCTGCCATCAAGAAGAAGGCTCGACTCAAGCCTCTGGTCCTGCAGGCATCTGCAGGTATATGGTCACCCTGCTGGCTTGGCACCTCGAACTGTGCCTGGCATGAAGTGGTACACTGTGCTTGAGCTGGTGGATCTGGTGACTCATCCACAGGCTTGCTAAGCAAAAGTCATTAGCTACGAGAAGTCTGAACCAAGACCACATCTATGTGTGATAGATACAGAAATGTAAGAGGTTAAGTTGTAACCATGGTAGAGGAAAATTTTCTTGTATACTACGGCTGAGTAAGCAAATCTTTTCTTTTTCTGAGGGTGTTTCAGTCTTTCTGTTTCAAGGTAGGGCTGGTGCGACTGCACACTGCACTTCCTAGCTGACTACTTGCATGGTGACCGTGTCAAAGCTGCACAGAGAAAGTAGAATTGCAGCTGAGATACAGCTGAGCAAGATTAAACTGCTCTTTTTGTTTGCACTATTTATCTTTTCCCTTGGCAGTGCACTTCCCTGCATTCCTCTGATGCACTTTAGAACAAGTAAGCCTTTTGAAATTATTCTTCTAGCACACAGAGAAACCACCTCAGGCAGTAATGACAAAGCCAGGCCTAATTTAAGTGTGGCAAACAGGCAAGATAGAACAAAGGTGAAGCTTTTTGCCTTGAAAAAGTGTGAAGCTGATAGTTACAGTCTGCTGCAGAGGAGATTTTATTCAGAGACCCACACACAAATATGGTCACATAGAACACCATAGAAGACATTTGAAATCTACTGGCAGCACTTTCTTGCTAGTGATGTGGTACAAATGGTTAGAGGATTAAATCAGACAATTAAAAAAAAATGATCCACTTCTTTTCTGCCTTTCCATTGGTTTTCACAACACTGTCTTCATCACTCCTGTTGGCACCAGTTCGCTTCTGCATAACATGTGCCTTCTGCTTCCCCTGTACTCTGGCCCTTCGAAGTGCATTCGTAAGAAGTGCTGCAGGTATCTCGTATATAAAAATGAATATTGATTGTAGAGGTATAAAAAATACATTGGTACTTCTAGTTGAGCTGGAAAAACATGCTTCTAAGGTATCATTATTTTGCCAAGATAGGATGCTGCAGAGACTTACATATTAATGTTTGATTTACCACAGCATGACTTCAGTGGTGGAAAATGAGCAACGTGCAAGTGAAAGAACACGGGGCACTGAGAAAGCAGCAAATGTTTTCATGCTTTGATCTATCTGATGATTTGATGTCAGTAAGTTCTGCCTTTAAAATGACATAGCAGAGTGTCAGAGGCTTCAGTTTGAGTATGCTACTATTTTCTGAGGTGAGATTTTTGTTCTTGTTAACTCAACCTTCATAGTTTCCTTTGGTGAAAAAAGTTTCCAGTTTGATGACGACAATGCCTGGACTGGATGCCCTGCCAGGAAGGCAGGTGACAGCAGTGGGAACCCAGCTACAGTTACACTGGGAACTGCCATCAGTGATACCTGGGTTTACAAATACTCTATGAGGAAATGATTGCTCTGTGTGCTGAACCTGTTTGAAAATAAGAGTATGGAAAATAAATGGCTTTGGTAGTGCCAGGTTTGGTTGGGAATGCTCCCCCTTTCAACAGCTATTCAAATACCAATCTATTTTTAGCATTTCAAATATTTTTACAGCATTGTTTTGGCATTCATTTTTATACCGTAATTTGGAAGGGCTAAGTTGAGGTTTTGCTTTTATTTTTAAAAATGAAACCAGAGGCATAATGCAATGCCCTCTTCAGCCAAGAGCCTGACAATGAGTGTCTCTGCAGATATGTGCAAAGCCAGATCCCAGCTTTGGCTCCCTATGATTACCTCTGCTCTATTTAGTGATTCAGACCTTGTGAAATGTTTGTTGGTGCCAAAGGTCCTTGGAAGACAAACTCCCGCTTTCAAACATCGCTGCAGAGTCTGCCTGTAAGCTCAGGGAAAGAAGGCTCCTCCAGGATTCAGGCATTTCCTGGAGATGAGTGAGAAGGTGGGAACCAAAAGCTTTCTGATCATATTTCTGATCACATCACATCCTGCCCACGTTGCAGTGCCTGATGCTCCCCTACTTTGTTCAATTATCACAGAATCACAGAATCTTAAGGGCTGGAAGGGACCTTGAAAGATTTTCTAGTCCAACCCCCTGCCAGAGCAGGACCACCTACAGTAGGTCACACATAAACTTGTCCAGGCGGGTGTTGAACGTCTCCAGAGAAGGAGACTCCACAACCCATCTGGACAGCCTGTTCCAGTGCTCCCTCACTCTCACAGCAAAGAAGTTTTTTTCCTTCTGTTTCTTTGGAACCTCTTGTGTCCCAGCTTGTACCCATTGCCCCTTGTCCTATCATTGGACATGATTGAGAACAGCCTGGCTCCATCCTCCTGATACCTGCCCTTTACATATTTGTAAACAGTAATGAGGTCACCCCTCAGTCTCCTCCAAGCTGAAGAGCCCCAGCTTCCTCAGCCTTTCATCGTAAGGGAGATGCTCCACTCCCTTCATCATCTTGCTGACCCTGTGCTGAACTCTCTCCAGCAGCTCCTTGTCCTTCTTGAACTGAGGGGCCCAGAACTGGACACAATATTCCAGATGAGGTTTGACAAAGGCAGAGTAGAGGGGGAAGAGAATCTCTTTTGACCTGCTAACCACAGCCCTTCTAATACACCTCATTGGCCTTCCTGGCCATGAGGGCACATTGCTGGCTCATGCTCATCCTGCTGCCTTCTGGTGTGTCAGCCTCTGCCTCCAGTTTAGTATCATCAGCAAACTTGCTGACAGTGCCCTCTGTTCCGTCATCAAGGTTATTAATGAATAGATTAAACAGTACCAGTCCCAGCACCTACCCCTGAAGGACTCCGCTAGATAAAGGCCTCCAACTAGACCCTGTCCCATTGATCACCACTCTCTGCTTTCTTCCCTTCAACCATTTAACAATTCACCTCACTACCTGATCATCCAGCCCACACTTTCTCAGTTTTGCAGCCAGGATGCTGTGGGAGAGGTTTTCTTTTTCTTTTTCTTTTTCTTTTTCTTTTTCTTTTTCTTTTTCTTTTTCTTTTTCTTTTTCTTTATTTCTTTTTTTCTATTTCCTATTTCTATTTTCCTGTTTCTGTTTCTTTTTCTGTTTCCTTTTTTTTAATTCATCAGGATACAATGTGAAGCAGAGGTGATTTGGGTTGTGAGTTGACAATCAGCTGCCCCGTGGTCAGTCATGAGGGATGTGTTGTGCCTTGGTTGCTGTCAGTCGATATTGCAGATGCAATTGTGATGGTTGGTTTGTTCTGTACTGCAATGTCTCAGCCCAAAAAGGGGAGACTGTCTTCTGGTGTTGACAATTTTGTTGAGCCACAGTGGTAACTCTTACACTCAGTCAATGTGAGGTTGAATTACATTTTGCTGTGGTAGTGAGGTTCACGGCACCTGAGTCTTGCTGAGCAATGGAAAAACTGGCAGATGTCAGAGTAGAAAGGGGCTTTTTTAGAAAGGATAAATCATTAGCAGAGTTCTAGTGTATTTGGTAAATAGACCGAGAGGTCGAGGCAAAGCTAAAATACCGCTATACAACTGGAGGTGTTCAGGAAACCACTGCTTGCTCTAACTTCATGTAATTAAATAGCCACCCTGTTTTGACCCAGAGGTGGTTAACCTTAAGCAGCAGATGAGCCACTTTGTAATACGCAAAGGTAGCTTGAGAAGGGCTTCAGTTAGATGCAGAAATTATATTGTCAACAAGAATAGTACTTGATTACTAAGAGCTGGAGTCTTAGCCAGGAACAACACATCTTCAAGTTTACACCTTTACGATCAGAAAGATAATCTATCCATAATCCTTTTTTTTTTTTTTAAGGAAGAATAACTGGAAAAGCGTTCTGTGAGCAGCTGAGACTGCATTCTGCTGGGTGCTGGTGGTGAAAGGATGTATTATCATAGTCCTCAGCACTTAATCATTGAGTGGAATACACAAAAATAGCCAGGAAACTTGCTGTGCTGAATGGGTTTAAAGGTTGTGGGAACATGGTCTGGCATACACACCCTTGTGCTGTGCAGAGACACACAACACACAACAAGGGGGAAGGGGAAGGTGCATTTTGGCATGTCCAGGCAAAGGGGAATATGCTCTTGTTTCCATATAAACCCTCTTCTGTCTTTCAGTCAGTATCATTTTGCTTCCTGGAGCAGAAATAATTTCCATTAGTCATTTAGGGTAACACTTTTCTAATGCACATAATGTGCACACATCTCAGCTGCAAATCTATGGTCCCGTTCAGACACTGGGAAAAAGCTTTAGTGTATTACACAATAAAGTATTTGTAAACACAGATTACTTCAGTTTAAGAGGAACTTTGGTCAGCTGAAAAATAAACCAATACACGATTGCAACATGACAGCTAATGAGCCAGGCAGGGAATCTGCCTGTGGCTCTTAATAAACCACCATCATTGCAAGAAAAAACCCAAGGCTCATTGCTGGTGTGGGTGGGAAAGCAAGTATCCCAAAGAAATTAGGATAAAGAGCCACTTGGTTGGCTACCTGGAATATGTATTAAGAAAAGACCCATGAAACCCAGTCATTGTGCCACAGATAATATCAAGTTAGCCGCCTTGCTGCCAGACCAGCCAAGGCATGAATACTAATGCTGCCCTCAGCTGCCATAGAAATTGTCTCTGCATAAGAGAAACGAAGACCTTTTGTCCTTAGCTCCCTTGTGCCGGGACTAAGCCAGGAGCTCCAGCTGCATCTGCAATCAGACAAGCTCTGCTT
This sequence comes from Urocolius indicus, assembly GCA_013401255.1. Lineage (NCBI taxonomy): Eukaryota > Metazoa > Chordata > Aves > Coliiformes > Coliidae > Urocolius > Urocolius indicus. The sequence goes on along the minus strand of WBNH01000291.1, from coordinate 254,478 downwards.
AGCAGCATTGAACTTGCAGCATTATATTTAAAGCTCACTCTCCTCCGCCTCCCAGGGTGAAACAGAAAAAGGAGGCTGCATACACTTTCCTCGGTAGGGATGGCCTTGAGGTGCTATTCCTGCTGGGTATGCAGCAGGCACATAAAAGCACAGCCAGAACATGCTTGTCTGAGCATTTTGGCTGTGTAGGCACAGTGGGGGACACAGGAACCCCTTCTGAGGTGCTGCAGGGCAATGATGGGGACAGAAGGTGTCGAGAGGCTGCAACAGCAAATGCAGGGCTCTGCTCAGATGGGCAGGGGCACAGGGACATGGGCAGAGCCCAAGAGACCTGCCAGAGCCCCTCAGGGATACAGCAACTGCGGGAAATACCTGCTGTTACCCTGAGCCTGCAAGTGGTGGGAAAGCAGAGCAGCATGATTTTGTGCAAATCCATAAGCAAGCAGAAGTCTTTTTCACTCAACAGGAAGGAGAGGGCTCTGCCACCAGGCAGCAGCAGCAGCAGCTCCTTCAGCCTTGGACAGGCTGTGTTACACACCACTGGAGTTGCTCTCGATGCCACTCTTTTCTACTTGATATGGCTGGAGGTGTTCAGACAAGAAAATATAAACATTAATTTCTGTGGAGAAAAGTTTTCCTGCTGCCTTTATGCTTGAGAATATCCATGACTTGATGTAATACCATTCACTCAGCAGTCTCGCATCACTCTGTTGAAGGATTGCCTACATGGAGGAGTTACCACTGAGCTGTTGCTTCAGAATGGCCATTTCTGAACAGCCCTGTGCAAAAACAGGCTTATTCAGAGACAAGAAAACCTCAATATCAACCTCTGGTTGATATTAACACTCTGTCAAAACTGACTTCTTTCCAAGAGTGGATTAAGTTAAATCAGACCAAGTGGAAGAAGAGTGCCCACACACAGAAGGAAAAGGAACAACCTTCAGATTCACACTTGCTCATAATTGGGATAAATTGGCAAGCATGGACAACTGTCCCATTGCACAAAGGAAAAAAATCTAGAGTATATAGATAGGAGTTTGATACGAAGGCACAGTATGGGCCTTCCAAGCCCTATTTTTTCTTGGGTGAAGATTAGTTTCTCCTGTCTGTTGCATCTTTTACACAAGATCCTTGGTTCTTTTAGTTTTATTCCTATGTTGATTGTTTTTATCACTCCAACCCTGCTTCTTAAAACAACTGCATGTGTAAAAACAGCTAATTCCTTACGATGCAATACTTCCAATTTCCACATAACCACCTTGCTGTTGACTACCTGTAGCAAACTGGAATCTATTCAGGCAAACCAGAGCTCATTGTATTTATGTTGGCCACGTGTTTTTTTCAAGAATCCAGTGGATCTCTTGATGTCACAGTAGACACTGTCACTTCCTCCTTCAGTAAATCCATGAAAATTAGTAGAACAAAAATAATGGTGCCACTGTATAATTCAGTAATACACTCTGAAGATATCTGCTAAACTCCTGTCAGCTCCTGCCTACTTTACTGTCGCTGAGGCGTCCCATGGAACAGGTGCTACAGTCTTACAGACTATTAGTCTGGTTTTTGAGTACTTAACACTTCTTTCAAGAACAGGAATAGGAGGATAAACTGAGATTTTTATCGTGATGATGTCAATCAAATAAGAGAATACTGACATTTTTGACATTTTACAGTTACAGTAAGTTGACTCAAGAAGGATCAGCTGTACTAGGTCAGCTTAATGTTTGCTGCTTGCCTTTTTGTCCATCTCCTCCTCCGCCGTGCTCACAACAGTATGGTGTGAAAGCACACAAGGCAACTAGGAAGTTACGTAATTTATGATCCAGATAAAAAAAAAAATCCAGCAATGGTACAGAAGTGAAGATACTTTACCTAACAATTCAGACATTTTTCTTTGGACAAGAGGGCAGAAATCATACAGCGGAGTCCTTGAGCTGAAGGGAAGACAGAGTGGCTTTGCGGTAATATGAGTTGAGCTTCTACTGTGGCACCTTAGTGTGAAGGAATGAAGCACTTCCTTAGCTCAAGTTTAAGAAATACTTTGGAGTTTTTATGTAGAATCTCTTTGACTCATGAAAAAAAAAAAAGAGAAAAAGAGCAGGCTCAGTCTCATGTCTGGGCTTCCTACATATTGAATAAAATATCTATAGTATTAGAAGTACCTTCATCCCAGACCAAAAAGTGAATAATTCTGAGATGAAAGGCAAAGCTGAACAAATTAAAAATATGTCAGTCAGAACCTTTTCATGGTATTTCACCTATAGAATAATTTATGTATGAATGTAACAGACCTGTTATGGCTTGAAGCCTTTAAAACAACACTAAACAACTTAAAAAATAAGAACTACTGTGGCTCAAACAGAGTTAAGGGTATCATGCTGAAATTATTAAGACAGGGTATTTGGACTTCGTTATGTATAATCCTTTCTGATCTTTATGTCTACTTGCACAAGCCTGGAGTAATAGGTCTCCCTGTTGTAATCCAGCTGTACTTTTAGTCCCAGTGACTTTTCAATAATGCACAAATTAAGATAGAAAATTACTTATCATTTTAAAAAAATGTAATTCAGATTGAGGCTTAAAAATGAGAAGTTATCCTTGATTACCATTTTGCTTTTGCCCTTCTGGGTTCATGCTGTCCTCACAATTGACATGAAATGCTCCTTCTGAAGCATGAATGTTCAAGAAATTGCTTATGGGCTCCTTCCTGTTTGCCTTTTCCTCATCCTTGCTTTCCATTGCATTTGGCATTCTGTGCAGTGGAGATGGAGAGCACTTGGTTATGGTCAAAGCTGTTCTTTGAAGGATGACATACGGGCACTGTATAGTAGCAGAATGTATTTTATTTGTTGTAGACTGGTCCACACACAAATCAGAGAGGAAAAAATGCAAGTCATCAGGTTCTGTTTTTCTGTGTGGAGAAACAGAGGATAATAACTTCCACTCACTTGGAAAACTGTTTAGGTCAGCTTCAGGAGAGAAAGAATGAAATTTGATTGTAATTGACCTGAAGAGGAACACTATTTCCCATTTACTGCTAAACTAGTATTGGCTATGAAACACTCTTTAACATTTGACCTTGAGGAACCTCCTTAAGAGGCATTCTGGATGCAAGGCCTACGCATAAACCTTGAGTACAGTGACACTTCTAGCCAGCTACCAAACACTTTTGGTGAATCCCTGGCTGGAAGCATTTATTTCTAAATAAAAGTTGTTAAGATATTATATACCACATACAGATAGTTCCTGGAACATTTTTCAATGCCACGATTGTGTATTTTTCATTAACCTCTGCAGGTCAGTTTACAGGGTAGTGCGGACACTCAAAGATGGACCATCCATGAGATTGCAGCCATGTTCAATGGCTGAAGAAACAACAGTGTCCAAGGAAGACATTAGCACTCTCTGACCAAAAAGGAGCTACCAACCCTATGCATCAAGAGACAGTCTGTCAGAACAGTCTCCTCAGTGGCAAAGCTGACTCTCCCCACACCCTTACTTCTGTCCCCTCAATAGTTTCGGTATGACTCGCTGCTAAGTCAGGGAATTGAGGCAATTACATTTTTGGGTTTATTTGTAGTTAGCTTCCCCAAGGGATTCTTAAGTCAGTGCTGTGACCAAAAGAAATGCTTGCCAAGGCTTGCTGACCATGCATCTGTACAGATCCTGGGAGTACCTTTTCAGTTTTGCCAAGCCGGGTTAGCTCAAGTCATTGTCAAACTGCTAATAACTAAATTAGTAGCTGAGCAGTGAGAGGCATAACTTCCAACAAAGCAGTAGCAACAGCTATGGGAAATAGTACCATCACAAACTGCCATGGCCATTCCCTAATCTCACTTGGCAATTATAGGGTAAATTACTGAGGTCAGAGATGTCAGTAAGCAATATCATCTGCATGGAAAAACTTGCAAGATACATAAGGAAGGATTTACGTGTACACATAAAGTTTGGGAATAATATGTCAAAAACCTTAGTTTGATCGTAAAACACCAAGTACAGAGTTCTGTCAGCTCTTTAGAAGGAAAAGTAAATTCAGAGCTACAGCTTGCTGGCTCAAAACAAGAGCTCAGTTCTTCAAATGCTTAGTTCAGCAAATCTCTCCACTCAAGGCAGCACTGGTTACCTTAAACCATTTGTCATATGATGTGTATCAGCAATTCTTTCATGTTTCTACAATTATGATTTTATCACGATAAGGTCCAGGCAGTTAGAGAAGAATATAAGTTTCAGTTAATTATCCAAGGCTCTGAAGCAGGTTGCCACCAGCTTAAATGAAAGAAATTTTTCCTGCTGGTCCATAAAACAAGTTGTTCCACTAAACAAGTACTATTTAAAAGGAGAAAAATCTCACATACCCACACAATATTATTCATCTAAGTGGTAACCTATTAGTGTAACCAATCTTTAGGCAGCCATTTACAAGATACAGGAGATAATGGTTTGGCTGCAGGACATTTCCAGATGAGAAAAATATTGTGAAGCAAGCCAAGGAACATGAAATCCTACTGCTGAAATGACTGACAACTCATGTAGTTTAATAGGGTCCACATCTTCTTATTCTGCAACTTGTTATTTATAAACTGCATGGAAGAAGCCAGGCTGTAGGCAAAGTAGGTTGTACTTTACACAGTTGATCTAACAATTAAGATGGAATTCAATCCCAAGCTTACTTTAGCGTATGGTTTTACTATTTCCACTATCTTAATATCCAGAAGTAGGTTAAAATGAAAGTAACCAATTTTTTATATTCTTGTTTTGCCCAAGATACTAGCTCTATCCAGACAATCATTTTTTTTAAATCATTTTTTTTTAAACAGGAACTATAAAAGAATGCCTGAATAACAACATTGCCTTTCCCACCATCCTCATGAGATGGTGTAATTCAGTGAACAGGAGAAAGTCCTTTTGGCCTCTGTATGTACCTGAGTGCTCCTGCTAAAAGATGCAACCTGATGATGACTATTTTCATGTTTTTAAAACACAGCACACTACACATTTACTTTTGCTTTGTAGCTGTAAGAGACCTTTCACAAAAGCCAGTTTCTCTCAAGTAATTTATTTCCTTTCAAAATACAATCTACAGTATAAAATACAAGCCAGTAAGTTTTCCTCTTAATCCCGTTTTCCTCTTAATCCCGTTTACCTACTGTACTAATCAATGCTACAGTAAAGTAGGTGTGAAAATGTCAGATGGAAAACCTGAGCTACTTGGATCACATCTCCTTTAAATACCTCAGTTCTTTCACAGTGGAAAAAAAAATAATAAGGATTCAGAGGTTTGTTTTGGGTTTTAAAAAAAAGTTTATAAGGTTTATTATACCAGAAGACAGAGTAAACTCTTCAACTTGAGATAAGGATCTTCCGCTAGCTGCCCTGGGGAAAAGCATGACTGAGGAGCCAGTGTCATGAGCCAGCAGGACAGTGATCGCGTTTCAGTGACCTTGTTCTATCAGTATCAGTGAAGACTTACAATGGCAAAGCATTTAATATTAATATGTAAACTCTGCAAGTGCTTTCTAAAAGGTCACGTGCCCTTCCTCACAAGCTATTATTTTACAGATGCTGTAAGAGTTATGAAGTTATGTTATAAGCCATTATTAATGCCTTTGCTACAGGCTGGATCTGTGAGAGGTGACTGAGCAACTGGCTCTTATGGGGTGCCTGTTTGGGACAGATCAAACTCATTTTTCTAACGCATCTTGCCAGGATTTTACTTCATAGAAGTGACAAACTGTTTGCCTCCACAGTCGTAGTGTTCATGTTTCAAGAGCCATCTGAGTCGGTAAATACGAAGTTTTCAGGCTGTGAAAAGAGGATGGCAAGAGGAGTACAGGCATTACGTATTTGATTATACTTTGTCTCCTCTTAGACTATCACCATCATCGGATGGACACGGGGTGTTTAAAAGTCTTTTATATTTGCTTAATACATTCCTAACTTCCTGGCTGGAAGCGGGTAGTCATTGTGATACTAGAGCGGTAACTGTAGAAATGCCATTCAGCAGGAAGAGGCTCAGATCTACCTCCAGTAAGTTTCTCTACACACATTCCAACACTCGCCTTTCAGGAGGTTGCAGTGATTTACACATTATTCTTAAGTAAAGGAAGTTTCATCATCAAATTATTAACATAAACTGACAGGCTATATGTGCCTGTCAACAATGCACAGCAGAGCTGTTGCTGTCTTTGGAGTACAACAGTTGTCATGCAAAACATACTCTGTTTTTCTTTATTTAAAAAATCCCTCATCCAAAGTCAGTAGGAGACCATCAGTAAGTCTTGTGTAGATTTTCCACACTCAGGTGATTTCAACTGTTAAAATCTTTAAAAATAGAAGAAGAAATCCCTAAGTTTACGACTGTCTGACAATAAACTGTGTAATCTTGGATCACTGTTGTCGGCATTGCTAAGTCTGGTCTTGACACCACCGTGGCAACATCCATCAGGTGCAACCGCTGCATGTCGCTTCAGTCATTCTGTGGCTTTCTGTGGAAGTATGTGCAGATCTTCCTCATGGAAACTGAAGTGGTTGCAGACTAGGGAGAAAAAAAACCCAACAAATTAACAAGAAATATTTCTAGGTTAACAGTTTATATGCCGCAGGAGTCTTAAAAGTCTCCCCTCTATCAGTGCTCCAGTTTGTTTAGCTCCCCAACTCAGATAGTAAATGAAAGGTTCTTAACTATAATCTGTCTTGCAGATAAGAGGCTTACTACCTACAGGAAACACTGGCTGGCACCTAGGGTTGTCTTACTGCTCTAAAAGCATTCTGGCTGCAGTTTCAGCTTCCCTACAGCAGGTAAGAGAGCTGCAGATTTCCAAGATGCAGCAGATCAATGAACGCTGCTGGTATTCCAGGCACCTCCACAGGCTTTGAGTACAACATCGGAGCATCCAGATATCTAAACTAGAGCATACTGGGCAGGAAAGGTAATTGTTGTGTAGTAATCTCTCTTTGTGGCAAATCTTTCTCTCTTGTGTTTAAGCACATACAGCATCAAGCACAAGTAGTCGTAGGTTTCCTCTAACAAAGATTTCCTGGTACAATCACAATAGGAAGAGTTCAGGTGCTATGCATAACTTAAGGAGTGATGGATTGCCCACTTCATATCTGATGGAAGTGCTGGAAGACGTGAAATCAGGTAAGAAATGAAATACTGAAATACGCCTTAGTGACGGCAACAGCTCCTAGCATCAGGTACTGAATTGAGAGTACAACTCATATTTGGTGATAGAAAATTTACCTGACAGTTACTGAAACAAGACTCAATCAAGGACACTGTAGAACTCTGAGTCCAGTTTCAGAGATGAGTTTCCAGTGTTGTTTTTAAAAATGTAATTATAATTTCTGAGTTTGCATGTTAAACCCCCATGCCCTCATAACAAATTTTTTAGCTGCTTTATAAGCTTAACTTTCAGATCCTAGGATGAGCTCTGTGCCAGGCTTCTTGTACATGAAAAGCAGGATTATGTAGGTCAGATAAATCCTGCCCTCTGACTCTTTTACAATTGCTTTGTTTTCTGCTAGTTTTCAACTGAAGAAACGGAAGACATTAATTAGCACTATAGTTTTAACCCGGGTAACAAATTCTTTTGATACCTGGGCTAGAGTAAAATTTAGCTCTTTGTTCCAATACTAAAGTGGCTTTCCAGTAACATAAACAGGCAGATGTGACGGTGAACACATAAACAGTAGATGTGCCAGGAGAGGTGCTGTCATTATTGTGCTTCTCAGAGTAAAGCTGTATTTCAGATGACAGCTACATCCTTTGAACATCCAGCTGGGGACTGTGAGGAACTCTGAGCTTCTGTATGCCTAAAGTCCCTTTAAAATGAGTGACACCATCATCCTAAAAATTCTCTTCCTGCACAGAGGGTGTTAGTAGATAACAGCATTAATGTGTCTGGCTAATTAGGCCAGATATCATCCCTTTTGTCCATAACCAAAGGGATCAGATAATTCTTGAATGCCTGAGCAGGACAGAACAAACAAGGGGAGAGTGACAGCTGGGGTTAACTTCTTTCATGACCCTATCACTGACCATTCTACTTACAGTTTTAGGTGAAGTGACCGCTGCTACAGCCTCTTGTCGTTTGGCACCAGGACTGCAAGATGATGGGGGGCTGTTGGATGCGCTCTGGCTGCCAGCTCTGCCAGTCCGTAGCTTCTCTCCCAGAGCAGACAACCAATTTTTTCTTTCAGGTGAACTATTCTCTTTATCTACTACCTCAGTGTCTTTCCCACATGGAGATCTGAGAAGATGAGGGGGAGTCTGAAGGCCCGATGGATTCATATGGCTCCCAGGAAAGGAAGGCTCCTTTGGGCTGCAGCTGGAGCCTTCACTGTCGTTATCCAAGTCAGCCAGGCTGAGAGAACCTTCATCACAAGCTTTTTGGTCTGCAGCCAAGTGGCATAAATTCAGCTTGGACTTCTTAGCTGTGTGGTCCAGTTCAGTCACACAGCTACAGGCTTGCACACACTTCTGCCCTGCATTATCCTCCTTGCTGCAGTCAAGCCTTCTCTTAGCACGTTTTTCTAACTGGGAGTGTGGGGCTTTAGCAGGGCAAGTAGCTTCCAGGAGACCTTGGGTAACTTCTGCCAGGGCTTTTCTAGGAGAAGGAGTCTTTTTCTCCACTTCTGGAGGAGAAGAGCACGGAGTCCTTGTAACCCAATGCTTAATGGACATTTTGGAGGAAGGGACCACTTTGGGAGAAGTGCATGGGCTGTCTCCATTCCACTTGGCTGGGGTGCAGGCTGCAGCTGTAGGGGTTTTGAGAGTGCTTGTCAGAGTGTTTGTAGACAGGGGAAGGTCTCCAGAATAAACGGGAGCACAGGCAGCTGGCCGTGGTGAAGAAATACATGGGCTGCTCACTGTGAAGGCCTTGGCAGGAGTACTCTGTTGGCTGGTTGGTGGTCCTGATAGGGGAGAAACGAGTAGTCTGATGAGGAACACAGAATTAAAGATAGCTCCTTTATAGGCACTTCTTCCAAATGGGAGATGAATCCAGTACTGACTCTGCTTCTCAGACATACCCTTTTGAATTAGGAGGTTGCATAAATCTCTCTGGTTTCAGTTAAACTCATACAAATCCCGTATCATGTTGACAAGTATAATACAGGACGTTTGTGTAATGTCTGAACATCTATCCCTTCTGTAACAAACACACTTATATGAGCTACAGCCAAAGGATTGCCAGACAGACAAAACAGATCTTAAGTCTTCTGAGTTAATCTAGCCTTGTTGGAAGCCTTGCAGAAGTCCAGACTGCTCTGTACCAAGACACTGTCTGAGAGCAGGGCTGATCCCCACCTGTGCCACCATCTTTAACAGTGGCCTGAGTTGGGGCACAAAGGTACTGTGCACGTGTCCCACAGCCTTGCACTACAATGCCCTACCATCTGAATAATGCTGCTAGTCAGGCACTGATGGAGGCATATTTTAAAAATAAATTAAAAAAAAATCAAAAACAAGAGCTGGAAAGGACACACTTCCATCCTGTTGTCTTTTTGACGGAGGGTTTTCTGCCATGCTGCATTAGTATAAAGACAGTAGTTATTTACCACACCCGGTGAAATGTGAGAAATTCTTCACCTCCTAAACAAGGACTCAGATTTTATTTTCTTTGGAATCTGTCACTGTAGTAAGTTATTTCTTTCAGACAGAAGATTCCCAAGCAGATATTTCCCAGCAGCTTTTGAGCTTGCTAGCCAGGATGCAGAACTCCCTGCTTTTTAAAAAGGGGTTCTGAATACCTAGGTTCTTAAAACAGTAGTCACAGGTAGGGGCATGAAGACCTCCCTAATTACACTGGGAATCATATATAGCAATGATTTTGGTCTGCAGCAACATTAGAGGATTTCATTTTAATATATTATTATTTTTATTTATTTCTGGCAACATCCAACAGAGAACTCATTACCAGTCTGTTAGATGCCTGCTTGCGCCTTCATCTAACCTGCTGTGATGCAATGAAATTGAATAACTCTTTATTTACTGCGTGCATTTCCACTGCTGAGCTCAAGAGCTCCAAATATTTTCTGTATACCAGATAATTGTTGAATCTGAACTCCTAATCCTCAGCAGTAGCACTGTACTGTAAAGCACTTAATTAAAACAATGAGTAGTGTAAATAACCTGCCACTTTCTTTAGGATGCTGGGCTGCCTCACAACACTTTGAATGAGCATCTAGACAACTCTTTGATTATACACCATACCAAGCCTCTTGCCATCTTTCCTTTCACCGTATTATCTAGTATCCAAAATACAAGTACTGGTGCATCAGAGCAAAATGAAATGGGATCCTGTATTAATGGATCCCACTACAAGTCACTCTAACACACAAAACAGTCAAAGGCTCTTTTCCTGATGAAAAGCGCCACTTCATAACAACACAGTTGCATCTGGTCTAAACCAAAGTAACTGCAAAGATTGGTTCTCCTAATCTTTACTTTAAGGAAAACAACACAATAATATCTCATCTGGTGAATTAGTTGCACTTAAAAAATCTGAGCTCCTAGAGCCTTCTACCAACTCTTGATCCCTAATGTCCATTTATAAACTCACACAGCAGAAATATTGCACAACTGGCTCAGCACTTGCACTCTCTACCCCAAACCAGTCTGAAAATTATACTGGGGGGAGAGTGGATAAAAGAAGAACACTATCCTGAGAGTTGGATGGGTGTCACAGCAAAAAACAAACCCAAACCTGAGAAATATCCTCAAACGTGACATAACAAATACGAAGATCAGGGCTTTTTCTACGACTGCTTGCATTATTCAGGCTTCTACTAAGCTAGTTCCAAGCTCTTTCCATTTATGCTGCCATTGCATGTAGTACAATATTGTAAATATCTGCCGTCAACATGCATACCACCAAAACGGGTTATTTCATATGTTTCTTATCTTCTCTCCTAAGACTTTCTAGAGTGATATTATCAACCTCTAGACTTAAAAGTCACAAATTGTCCATGCACAGGACTGTCCCAGAAATTTAGTTACACAAAAGCATAGAGAAAATAGTGCAATCTAGGGAAATATTCTCCAAAGAAAAGGAAACTCTGCTTGCTACGCTTCACGATGTAGGTCAACAGTCAATATACAACCTCAGTCTGACAATTTGTTCCACATAAATGAGTGGGGAACTACCTAGATCTCATCCCAGCAGGTATGAAATAGTACTTATCTTGCCAGGTCTGAACTAGTCTGCAGAAAACTGCTACACTCTAACAGCACATGCTTTGTGTTCAAGAGCCAAGGTCAGCAGGAAGCCTGCTGTTGTGTTTGCAGTGTCTGTGTACTTCCTTTTCCCTCCTGTGTTACTTTAATGTAGTGAAAGCAAGGAGAAATAAGTTATTTTTCCAGGGTAACTGCCAAAGCTGACTTGTAAGGTTTTAAGTGTACCAGCTACTTCAGGCTCTGGACTAGAGCAATGCTTACTTCTATTTTGCTGAAACTAGAACACAAAGTGATTTTTGAGCCCTCTCTGAAGCAGAGTGTGTGCACACACAAACCATTTACCAGCTACGGGGCAGACCTGGCACTCTCCCTGCTATTGTCCTGCAAACTTCCTGCAAGACTGTTACTCACTGGCAAAAGGTTAAGGTAATGGTATCCCATTAGTGGGATTTTGAGACCTTCAGCCTTTAGTTGTGTTAGCCAAGGTGAAATTCATTTGGAGAGTGGCTGGAAAAGATAGGTAGGATACAGGAAGTCACACCAGCAGCTGCTGGAAAGCTATTGTATTCTTAGTTTCAGAGCTACTCGACAGAGAAGCTTGATTTATTTCGTTTTGTGGAGGCCTTATTCTCCTCTCGCCTACTCTAGAGTAACAAAATGCGAGTTTCAGACAAGTCAAATCAGTGCTATGATCTTCTGGTCCCGCGTAATGTCCAGCGAGCAGCTTCTCTACAGAGGCCAGATCTGCTTGCTGACTGTAAGAGCACATTGCATAGCTTGTCTGAGTGCCTTCATAGGCATTCTAGAAAGGCACTGCATTTATTAACTAGCCTTAACATGCTCATAGATAAACACTACTGGTTAATTCTGCAACATTATGATCATACCATGATTGCCTACACGCATTTTTAAAGTACTTTCACTATGTGGCATTTGTCTGTATAGAGTCAGTACCACTGTAAGAAGCTGAAGAAAGAGATGTAAACCATCTCCTTTGGCTGTTCAGTTATTGAACCTTGCTGATACCCACTGAAGACCTGGTTGCCCAACAAGGTGTGTTAATGAGTATTTCAGCCAGCTTTGTCTTATTGGTGGCAGAAGCATTTACAAGTAGAAGTGTTTGTCTGCCTACATGAATTGTTGCCTAATTGGGAAAAAAAAAAATGAAGAAGACTAGTAAGACAAGCCAAATGCTTTTGTTGGTATAGAGAAGAGACAAAATTCAGAAGCCACGTTGCAAAGCAAGATTTCTCAGGTCAGGGGCCTTACCTGCTCCATGTTGTTCTTCTGGTTTCTTCTGAGTGACCCAGCCCACCAGGCTGATTTTGCTGAACGCCGATTTCTCCTCCTCAGGACGGCGTCGTAAGCGCCAAATCCTCACGGTGTTGTCATCAGAGCACGTGGCAATCTATAGCACAAATTAGTTTGTTGGGAGTAACCAGAGTATATCCACTGTTCAAGTGAACTAGCACAGCTACACTCGATACACTATGCCAATATGAGGGTGAAGCCTGGTTCAAAGAGTAGATTTGCCCACAAAACAAACAAAATCATATATCTCTGTTTCATTACTGTACCAGAGAGCAGCTTCTGCAGGGAGGTTGGACTAGATGATCTCTAAGGGTCTCTTCCAACCCTACCATTCTATCATTTGGTTCAAAGAGGCCAAGGCTGCTGCCTTCATGTCTTTTTGCTAGAGAAGTCTAGGGCACCAATAACCATTTGCCTAGAACAGCATGGACAGCAGTCTGCTCAAGACGGGCCAGAGCATACTTTGAGACTTCAGTTACTCAGTAGAGAGAAGTGTCCACACTGCTTTTTGCACCTGCATCTAGGTCTGTTACTCAGGACCGTTTCTGCTTGGGGACAAGGATTTGCAATGCACTGAGAAGGTGACATTGGACGGCTGCTGCAGTAGCCTGAAGCGCTATCTGTCCGAGTCAGATGTCAGCAGTATCTGGCAGATGAACCAACTCCACTAGAACTGGTCTAGATTCCCACTGCAGCATCACGTGCTCCAAAAGGATCTGTGGAATCCCATCCAAAGAAGCAGCAGAACCCACTCAGCCCACATTTTATGCCACTCTTTGGACAGATTAGCTGGTGACTCATGTGGGAATCAGCACCAATTAAAGGGAAATGCTGTGGCCAAAGTTCACAGTAACCTGGAAAGTGTCTCTACTCTGACCTCGGTGACACTAATATTGTCCCTACATAAAGCAACTTTGCCTCTCACATCACTCCAAGAAGCTTTCTGACCTTAGTACCACATTTTCCAGTTTTCCTCATGCCTCAGTAATATGTACAATGGCTGTCTATTCCATACCTGTGTCAGTAATGACTTTAAAGGCTGTATGGGTTTGCATTTCTAACACATCATGATCAAGATGCTCTAGATCAAAGATTTCCTGTCAAACGTTCATTGTCATATTTTGTGCTTCACACACCTCTAGAACAATTCCTCCTGTTTGCATGCAAGACTCTCACTCTCCTACCCTGCAAAGCTTTTCTGAAGAACCAATGTTGTAGAGCAAACTAGATAAAGTAGATGATTTGCTTGATATCACGGGGTAATAGCCAGAAACCCTGGCTATTACTAGGGCACTGTCCAGGATTCTTCAGGGTTGTTTCTCATTTTGAGCTAGGCCAACCATTTGAACCAAACTCCTAATGCAGTTGTCTTCCTTTCAGTGATACTAGCGCATAATTACTGACCTGAATTCGCAGTAAGATTTTGGGTGTTCACACAAATATGTCATAAAAGCAGCTCAGGTTTTGAAAAAAGGTCACAATGAAGAGAGTCCACGTGTTTTTTTTTAAAGGGCATTCAAAATGTCTTGCCGCTCTGTACAAGACTAGCGGATGTATCAATGGTCAGACAGGTAAGAAAGCTGTAAGTATGGAGCCACAAAACAAGCTTTTGGCTTATGAATGCCTTGATTAAATAGTTTCACAGTTTTGTCTCTCACAGGCAGTATCACCAGCTCTCATCAGGAGAGGTCTTGGTTCATTTGCAATTTCCTAGGTCTTACCATATAGCCTAAATTATTTGGAAGTAATGAAAAAGTTCTGATATGTTGTGCTCATGCAACAAGCTTTGTACACTGTCCCCTCCAAAATTAACATTTTCAGAAGTTATTGACCAAATATTTCCTCCCAAATAAACAAATACTGCTGCGTTTTTGGAAAGCAAGTGTTTCATTGGAAAGACAATCTTCCAGAAAACAAACCTTAGTGAAGTCTGAAGGACACCAAGCAATAGAGGTAACTTCTTGAGAATGGCCGTGGAGTATCCGTGGAGGAAGGCTGGGCTCAGAAACCTTAAAAATTCCATAGAAAAACAAGTACACGATCAGAAGCTCTGCAGCCTAATATATATCACTAAGAAAAGAGCCCACAGCCCCCTTGTGCAGCAGCATGTGAATACATTCCATATTTACGATATGAGACAGATAAATGCTCTCAGTCTCTCATCGTGAGGCAGCAACTGATGTAGACCTAATAATCAGTTCACGATTCATTTCTAGAAGTGAAGCAGCTGGTCAGCACAGAGATGTACTGACTTGCCTGGAAACAGTTGTTCAATTCTGCCTCCAGAGCTGTCAGCCCAAAATATGACACAAGCACTTTACTACAGTAAGTACCTCTACATGTTTTAGCTAAAGATGCTTAAGAGTTTGAGAAGCTCATGCTTTGAATCAGGATAGGCAAACATATTCTGCTGCTATTTTTACAAATGTCCCAATCACAGGTCAAAATCCTATAGGTGAACCTTCAGTGGCTTCAGAACTGGCATTTGTGTTTCTGCCAAGTGTCTGTACCTCCTTCAACCAACCAGCTGGGCCAAACACCCTCTGAAGAGTTCATTAAAAAGCTTCCTAAATCACTCATGCTCATTAAGCCAACCTCCATTTCTCTTGCATCCTTCATAAAAATCTTTCTCCTGTGCTACAGTATTACTAATAATCTTCAACTACGGCTCATGTAAGCGGCAGAGCTAAAGCTGGCATTAGGTGGCCCAAGGAAGAAAACACACACACACACACAGAGACTATATGCAAGTTTTGCACTCTTTCAGCAGGCAATCTTTTCCAGAGCTATGAGTCACCATTATTGATGTGACATTATAAAGGGGATTTATCAAGGGGATTTGCATAAGTGACTAAGTGAATAAACAGATACTTTAGTGTGTGGGAAAAGAAGTAGACGTTACATATAGATTTCAAAGTAAAATGCAAGACAACAGGGAAGGCTTCTGATTAACATACAAGTTTTTCTCCAGCAGATCACTTTCTACAGCAGCTTGCAAAACTGCAGCTGAATATCCAGCTTTAAATCTTCAAGTTGTTCTGATAGAAAGAGGTTCATCTTAACAGGTCACTTTTTTTCCCTGGCATAGCAGAGGCAATCACTCAACTAAATATCCACTAAATGCCTTGGTCAGGGTATTCCCTTCTCTGCCAAAACATGCAATACCATGGAAACTAGACCCCTATTTAGGGAATAAACAACAGGACATCTTGTTTACATTTAATAGCAGATTTGCCAGGCACTCGTGAAAGACACAACAGTGGTCCAGTAGCAACTGCTTGCTGAAAGGAAAGCAGAGGAAGAGAATTGCACTGGTCTTACCCTATACTAGTATAAATTAAACTGGCTACACCCAGCTTCTAGTCTTGTGAGCTAAAGGAGGATGCATAGTTATAGCTGTGTGCACTGTGTTTGGCAGAAGATGGTCAGTCAGTCTGTGCATGTTAGGTCGGGATTAGCCATAGCACATGTTGCTTTTTGCAATCTGACAGGATATTGTTGGGGAAGTTAGAGCTATTGTGGAAAGGTTAAAAAGAGAAATCTAGGAAATGAGACTTTATTAGTTATTCTACTCACTGAAACAGCTGTTATAGTCATCTTCAAGATTCAGCATTAAATGGTGTATATAGTTTTATGCAACATACGACACAGAAGCACTTAAATTCCAATGCTGGGACAGACCAAAGGGTAATTTATACGATCATCTCGGAGTGGTTTGTACCAAAAGATTCAAAGGACAATGTAATTATATGTCTACAAAGAGTATTTTTTTGTTACCAGGAAGGTATCTCAGCTAGGTACCATCTTTGTTGAGAGAAACTTCTCTGGCTTTTATAATCTTAGGGTTGTTCTAGAGTCAGTTCATTAATCAACGGACTAGTAATTAAAAAAACCCCAACAAACCCAACACAATAAAGCAAGTGTTCATTGTCTGGAAGAGATTTATGCATGGAAACAGACCAGAATAGCATCCTCATCAGCAATAACTTCTAGCCACAGTGTTCCTTGGGAACTGCTGACCCAAACACAACTTAGCCTTAATGCAAAAATTTCTCAAAGAAATAATCTGGGTGGAGAAGGTCTTTCTCTGCCTTTCATCCCCAACAAGGTTTTCCTCTAGCTTTCATTCCTTTCTAGATATGGGAAGGTAACACTTTTCATTAAAGTCTTTCCAACCTTACTTGTTAATCGCTCATGCAAGTTCTAACCATGTTTTTTCACAGCATAGTAAATCCTCATCACAGGAAAAGACACATATGTTTCAGAGTCAGTAATATCTGCCAGCACTTAAAACTAATTATGAAGCCTCTGGGTACGACAGATCTTGAGAGAGACAGTTATGCTGGAAGTCACACTTTCTAACACGACTACAGGATTGAAAGAAAAGTAATCATCTGATGATTTAGCTAATAAATATGCAATATGGTCTGACACTCATACGTGACAGCAACAGAAGCTTTCTGTACACGAATGAATTTTAAATGTGCTTAAATGCTTAAACTTTGAGATGCAATGACACCCTCAAATGCTCTCGACTCAGTCCCAGCCCGTGTTCCAAGAAAGTACCAAAACACACAAATGTGTGATGAGCAACTCAAGTTTGCTCAGGTATTTTTGCTGAACTCACACAGAACACAAGGAAGGTTAAAATTACATGACTTAGCCTGGGAGTATCCATGCCACTGCATCTCCTGCTACTACTGAGTAAGCAACCTAGCTCCTTACAAGTGTTCTTCAAGTGAAAGAGATGAAACCACAACCTCAGCAGGCTGACCCTCTGCTCTGAAAGGTTCATATTTTGCTTTCAAACTCATTATGAAACGGGTAAGCAAGTCAGCATTCCCTACAAATCACTGCCAACCTGAAACAGGCAGTCACCTGTGGTTTCTGTGTGTTCTACTTGAATAAGTCTACTCTGTTCCCATATGGCTGTCAAGTATGGAGAACAGAACTTAAAGCACACCTCATTCTGAGGCTCCTTGCTATTAATTTGGTGACGTTTGCATTTCCTACATGTCAGTGCAAGATGCCAAGTGACAAAGCCTCTCGGCTGTCAGACAGTTCTTCGGAATTTTGCTGAAGGCTCTGGCTGAGCCCTTGCCGTGATACAAAGGCTTTAACTGCTGTAAATGAAACACAAGAAAAAGCTGCGTCTGAAATAAGAGCTGGATAAAGGGAAGGTGGGGGAAAATGTTGCCCTTTAAAACAAATAAATTGTTAGGTTTCTGCTAGTGTGCTCCATTGCTAAATATGAACTGAGAACTGCCTATCTACTTGTCATAGCTGGATGAATCAAGAGGACTGAAAGAGGATTTTAATGCCCATTAAAACCAGATTAAGATCAGCCACTTGCAATAAGCAGCAGTGATGAGAGACATATTGATGGCAAGAGGTTAGCTCTGTTTTATGTTAAACAGTTACATCTAGCCTTGACAGCAACAAACAAACTCTGGGCAAAACATGCCAGGAGCTAACCCCACACTGCTTTGAGTAGGACTAGGAGGCAGGGAGTCTCCTGTGGACATGAAAAACAAATGAAATGAAATAGCAGAGCAGCTTCAGGTTGCATGCTGGGGTCCCTCCCATCCGCCTCACCTTCCAGATATACGCGTTGCAGTCACTCGAGCCACTGACCAGGAACTGGTCATCTGGGCTAGTGCTGGATTTGATGTAAAAGGTTGAATTCTGGTGCCCACTGAAAATAGCCACTATAAAGAGAACAGAAAAAAAAAAATAAAAGCCCCATTCAATGCACAGCTGTGGAGTCACTTGCATGAGGAGGGCTGATCTTACAGGCTTTTCCTGCCTAGCCACATATCCTTTCGAGAAAGTGGTTGCACTGCTCCCTAGCTCTGGGACTCCATCTCCAGCAACGGGAAGTTTTTATTATTCAGCTGGAGCCCTTCAGGCTTCTCAAAGGAAGCAAGAGCTCTCTCCACAGCATTAAGAAGCAATGGCAGTTTCATTAAAGCTTTAGCTTGACCTATATCACAAGCAGGTATCACCTGGGATGCCCCACTATTCTTGTTAAGGTTACGTGTCTTCCTGCCTCAGCCATTGTTACCAGTCCTGCTACTGTAACAAGGGCAGTCACACAGAAAACACAGTGAGGGCCTTCTTCCACCACAGTGGCAACAAAGGTTCTTGCTTCTCCTTCCTCCTGCTGCCAGCATCTTTATTTCATCAACAAAATTTGCATCATGTCAGCCACACTTTGCTGCCTGCCTGTATTTAAAGCCTCAGTAGTGTCTGCTAAAGCCTTGAAGTGATTACCCTGAATCACTTACCAGGAGGGCCTAAAGAGCTGGCAGCCAGCACCAGAGTCAGGTACAGATCTAGGGCACTTGGCCACACAACATCTCATCCTCTCACTATGCAGAAAGCATGAGCTTCCTGACGCAGCGCCAGGTGTGGCCGGCATCCCCACTACCAGCGCTGTTTTAAGAATGGTTTTGGTGAAGGAGGTGACCCACAGACCAGAGGATATGTGGCTGTCTTTGTCCGTCTTTGAAAAGTTGTGAGATCTCAAAATATCCCTTAATTTTTACCCACATCTCTCTCAGCACAGTCATTAGCAGACAGCAAGTCCCTTCCTAAGCCAGACCTACAAGCAAGTCCTGTTCCAGTGCAGATTCTCTCACCTGCCCCTGCAAACGAAAGCTGCCTAAGTACTAGATAAAAGCAGCCACAATGAGGATGAAAGCCGAGGAGTGAGCAGAGAGGCCCTGACCAGTGGGCAAGCACTGCCCTCTGCGGGAGCAGCAGCACACGGAGGGGCCCCATGCCTTTCATCTAGCGTGGATGGATCGATATTGCTCGCTGGTGTTTATCAGCCACGGGCAGAAGGCAAGAGCTCCAGGAGGAGGCTGAGGGCGGGACGCCTTGTGCTTTGGAGAGAGCTCATTCCTGCCAGGGGACAGGCCAGTGAGCGTATTTCTACAGCTCCGCGGGGGCAGTCAGGGTTAACCTCAACAACTGACCTATTAATATTTACTGCTTGCACCACTTCTCGACTCTGGAAGCGTTCCCACCCACTAGACTGCCTTCCTGAAGAGCAGACAGAAAGACACACTGTTCATTTAATTCCAATTAACTGAGAGACTGGGAAAAGGCAACGGAAACTAAATCATGTGCCTGGCTGGAATGCCTCTAACAAGTTTTGGTGCTTTCTGAGAAGCGGCCGCTGGCAAAGGCTGTGGGCCATCAGGTCAACATAAAGGTCACGGATGCAGAGTTTATGGGTAGCAGCTGGACACTAGCCCTTCCTCATCAGATAACTAGAGTCAACATGCAAACTACCATTAGTCTCTGTCTGGGTGAACCACTACCTGCACTTATGTAAGTTAGTTTTTGTGCTAGTAGTTTCAAGTGCGTGGCTTAACACAAAATACAAACAGCCCTTGTAACAGGTGCCTTCTCTCCTGGGTAGCGTTAGACATCAAAAAGCACAGATTAAATTTCCTAAGCATTCAAGCTGGACGCTGTCTCTCTAAGTCGTAAGGAGAAACTCCCCTTCTTATGCTCTCTGACATCTATTTTTGGCAGCTATTTACACAGATATCATGCTTACCTGGAGTAGTCTTTAAACTCGTCATATTGAACATATAGATAATGTCATCAGTGCAGTTAGCAAAGAGATTAGCACCAGTGGAATCCAAAACCAGGCTAGAATATCCTATAGACAAAAGAAAGAAGTTCTTCATAAGAAATATCTCCATAAATAACATTTTGGAAAACAGGCCTTCTCAAAGAAATACCTAGAGAGGGAAATTCAGAAAGGATCTCTATCACTTAGGAGATTGTAACTGGAAAGTTTGTTTGACCCTTGCCGGTGAAACATTTACTACATTAAACAACTGTATTTTCTCATGAGGATTCAGGGTAATATTTAGAGAGAAATTTCCCTTTCAGAGCAGGCAAGCGATTCATTTGTTAATTTCAAATGGGTAAGAGGGACAACCAATTGTAGAAGCAGATACTAAAATTGAATAGAAAGCCTCATGCTTTGGTAGAATAAGACATCCTCTGATTCACTATTGATTTAGGTTAAAGAAAAATCTTTCTATGCAAGGAAAATTACTTCACAATCAGCTCCTTCAGGATACTCCCGTGTCCTTGGGACTGACGTTGACCATTGTGAGGTCAAGACAGTTGATTAGACAAATGATCGGGAATTACTGTGCTGCATTAGAGCAACTGTAAGGCATTAAGATACAAAGAAGCACTGAACAACACGAACAAGAGCGCTATTGTTTTTTATAACAAACAACTTCAAGAGTTGCTCGAATCTGGAAGGTTATGATGTAAAACCCCAGTCTGGCCAGTTGCCTTCGTAAGATAAAATGCAAAGAAAGACTTAATTTTAATTTCTATTCATGCATCACAATGACTAGTTAAATTCTACCTCAAGAGTGACATTATTCCCTCACCTCCATTTCTGAAAATGCACTGCTGAAGCTTATGCTAGTTTTCATCATTGGTGAAATGACACAAGAGTGGAGCCCTTTCACTCCTCAACTTGAAAACTTTGTATTGGCAATCAAAACAACTTGCTAAGCTGGTCAGTCTGATCGATAACTGGCACCATCAGTACCACTTAAATTCACCTTGCACTTTAACAAATACATCCTTCAATAACTTACCAAGTTTGCGAGTACTGGTTCCTGGGTAGGAAAAGGACTTGTAAGGCACCGGATCCTGACGGTAGGCAGCGTAGTTCTTCCGCAAGTCCCATACTTTGATCACACTGAAAAAGAAAAGCACGAGAGTCTTCAACTTCAAAATTTCTTTTGCAATGCTGATGGGGCCTTCTAAGAGCAAAGGAAGACAGGTTAGTGAGGAATACTCCTTACTGAGGCATGTCCAGTGCTCAGAAGCACAACTGAGCAGAAGCAGAGCAGAGAAGTGCTGAATGCGAAATAACTGCTCTGCTGGATATGGATGAGGAAGCAGCATTGCCTTCTTCAGCTATCAGAAGATATAAGACCCTCCAAGTCAACTTTATTCAACTATTAAAAAGAAATACAAGGATGCCTTTATACTCCTGACTTGTAGTTTTAAAAATTAAGTCCAAGTTTTTTCCTCACTCTCATGAGCCACAGGCAGGAGAGTCAATCTTGTCTGTCTCAGAAAGGCTCTGACCACATGGAGCCTACTAAACAATCGAGTGCTGAGAGGGTAATCTCCATGCTAATCAGTGAGATGATCTGCTTGATCTCTGAGATGCTGAAGTGGATCTGGCACTTAAAAGAATGCATCTCTTGTAACTCGAGGCAACATTTTCTCAAGCACACCTACACACATCCAGGGACCAGCCACCCACTCACATCCCAGAACAGCTCACTGTCTAACAATAGTCTGTTTATGTGTGGTCCCATAGGTCTATGACAATAGAGAGTGATGATAAGAACTGCGCTCATTCTGAGCCATAGCCAAAGACACTTAAATGAGCATTTACCACATATTCACAACTTGTCCCAGTGCTGCTGTCTCCAGTACGGAAGAAAATCAGCATTCAAATTTGCCAATGCAAGCTGGCAGAGTAGCTCTGCTCATTCTACCTAATAGTAACTCCAGCCTTGTGAGCCACTGAGTGATCTTAGACAAAGAAAATCTCCCAATCTTTTTTGTGTCACCAAGAGGAACACACAGAATAGACAGAAAGGCAGGCATCCTCCCTCCTTACCCATCAACAGCTCCTGCAGAGATAAGAGTATGCTTGTCCTGAAGCAGTACCACAGTTACACTCTGCTGGAAATCCTAAAAAAAAAAAAAAAGGAAAAATCAATGACTTAGTTTTCTTTCAAGGTCAGCAAGATCCTGCTGCTTGGTTCAAGGCCAAGTGAATACTGAAAAAAACCCTCCTAGCCATGCAGGAGAACCTGGAAATACCAGATGCCATTTAGGACACAACAGTACACTCCCATCAGTGAAATTGCCACTGAGTGGTAAGTGTTTGGGCAGCAGTTTGATATTCCACCTTTCAGGTTAGAGACAAGAGAGCTGCCCTCATCACGAGGTTTCATAGATTAAATAAGACCAGGTGTAACTTCAGTAATGCAGTAAGTTGTGTGGTCAAAACTAGAGGGAAAAATAACCTCCCGATCTTGCCCCTGTGCTGGCCACTCTTTCCCTCTCTGGGGGAAGAAAAAAAAAAGATGTATTTTCACACGGCGTTTGCACAGAGACAGCTTTGATGGCATGTGGGTTGTTAGAGAACAAAACAATGTCTAAAATTAACCACAGCAAGTGACCAGGACACGAAAACCAACCTCTGCAAAGATAAAGGGAAGCACTTGTCACACTCAAGCCAAATATTTCTCACCATAATTACTTAGGAAGACCCCTGTGAATAACATTGTCCTCAAAAGAGAGGCCTGCATTTCATTTGTTTCCCAGATACTTACCACCAAGGGAGCAAGTCCTTTTAAGTTCTGCCTCTTCTTCTTTGGTTTGGAAGGAGTTTGCTTGTCAACCACATTGTGTGCTCCACTGATTTGATTTACCTGCCTATAAAATCCATCTGAAAGAAATCAAAGACGTCTCAATAGCTTCTAAGCAATTCTGCTATCACTTTAATAAAACAGGCATCAGCTTGGAATAAGTCCTAAGAAGTGTATGAGACTAACCTTCAAAATCATTAACGTATTCTGAAAACATAAGTCGTTAGTTTCATATGAAACTGATGAGAACACAGTTGAAAACAGGAACATATATCACAAAGAATTACAGAAGATAATGTAGTTGGACACAAAACTAAAACCAGCCTAGGCAAGCTGTCTTTGGAAATTATTATTACCCCTAAAACTTCTCTTCAGCATCCATCCTGGTCTGGAACATTCAATTCACCTTATCCCAAGCAGAAAATTCACTTACAGGAAAGCTTATAGTGCTTTTCCACTTTCTTTTATGATTTTCCACTTAGCCTTTTGCCTGCTACTTTTCACTTTATTAAACCTCCTGCTTTACTAGAGCAAAGTGAGTTTTCTACTTTTTTTCCTATACCTTCCACTTCAGTCACGTGGAGACTCCCTTTTGTCCATCCTGGTCTGGAACATTCACAGGGAACCTGGGACAGAGGGAAGAGCAAGACATATTCTGGCAGCACAGGCCAGGAAACTGCTGGGACAGAGCAGGGAACTGGGAAGAGGCATAAGGGCATGATCTGACCAGGGAAGACAAAGCTCCAGGGAACAGAAAGAGAGAAGCAGAATGAGCTCATCCTCCATTTAGTAGGTGTTCCCACAATATATTCAGTTGCTCCGAGCACTCACAAACTCCTTTGCTCCTGCATGTTCTGCAGGGGCCTTCCCAGCTTTGTTTCATTCCTCCAGATGGCTCTCACCCAGCCCATCTATCTTTGTGCTGTCCCACACAGGGATGTATTCTGTACCCCCTTATCTCCCTACCAACACAAAGAGCATTATCAGGCCAGTGTGTGTATATCATGCTGCAAATCTGAGACCTTTGCAAAGTGGAAAAATATATTATACAGAGAAGAAATACCTATTCCATCCTTTTACTGTACTAACGACATACACTACAATCTGACAATCCTCCTCTTCTTATTGAAGTGTTGCTGATATTGTAATTGAGAGCATTAGTCTAACAAGTACTTCTGAGTACTATCTTTACATGAGAAACCGCACTTTTTTGATACATATCTGAAAGCTGGGTTACCTTTCTTGTTGCATCTGGTATCCCAAACCATGATGTTTCCATCTCTGCCTCCAGTACAGAAGACAGCTGAGAGAGAGAAAAAGAGTGCCATTAGCTTCCAAAGATGTTAATTTAATTAACTGAATGCAATGCAATGCCATCTATGTGCCTCTGGGTCTTCCGCCCCAACACTTGGGACACTAGTCCTAGAAACATTAAAAAATCAGGCCATTGTTCTGCCATGCTTTTTGGCTGGTTTCCTTACTCCTATTCTAGAGAAACCTGCTTATGAAAAGGGTATTTACACACCTATGCATGGAAGTAGGTGTCATATCTTAAACTCGCCCAAGATCAGAAATGTGCAGATGTTATCATCAGGTCACCATTAAGTTCCAACAAGTTAGTTCTGCTTCACTGGCTGGGCCGCTGCCCAGTTGGCCTCTCCGATTTGTAACAGCCCAGTTGCCAAAGCCCTTTTTTAGCCTCAAAAGTACCAATGTGCCAGGGGGAAAGAAGAAGGAAAAAACACAACAGGGAATATGAATATTTACCTTTCTCAAACCTAGAAAAAGCAACTGACTTGAGGCTACACTGGTGACCTTTGCATATGCCAAGAAGCTCGCCGGCTCTCACATCCCACACCTTGGCTGTCTGATCTCCTGAAGCGGTGACCTTCAGAGGAAAAAATAAAAAGCTTTAGTCACTTTCTGCACACAGTTGCCAAAGCACTAAAAATAAAGTTAGATGGCAAAAGACTGCTTACAATCCTGTGTTCCCCTGGTACCCAGGCAAGGTCAAATACAGCATTTGAGTGAGCCTGCCATTCTAACAAGAAAACAAAAGCCAAGATTAGTTCAGTGCATTGCAGCATGATGTTGTGCAAAAGACTAAAGAACATGAGACACTGAAAAAAAACACCGTTCAATAGCTTGGCTTAGGCATGAAAGCCAACACAGAACCATTCACCTACTGAGAGCACACTCACACTGCTGCTTTGTAAAGACACTGCAAAGCACATGAAGGGGTTTAAGTACTGCCCACATTTATGTTTAAATAACTTGCAAAAAGCTTTCTTTGATTCCAGTAAATCACATCACATCAAATGAATATCACATTCTATATAACATTTACCCTTAAAGATGAGTTTGCTGGTGTTTTGGGCTTCAGTATCATACAGTCTAACAAATCCCTCTTCATTTGCAACTGCCAGTACGTGCTCCAAGTTTGGGGCTGAAAAGAAATTGAAACGTATTTGTGTATTAGGTAGCTGATTCATAATCATACCCTTGCTCTTTGTGAAGGAAAACAGACACTTTAAACAGGGTACTTAGCAAATAGCTGTGAAATAAACAGTATTTACACAGACATTTAAATATTCAAAATGCAGAAATATTGGCAGCCATTTTTTCTGTATGTTCCATTCAGGAACTACCATACATAGGCAATCGAATAGCTCCGGGAGCAACTTTGGAGATAATGGCCTCTCACTAGTTAATCATAGTTCTCTAGCTCCGGGAGCAACTTTGGAGATAATGGCCTCTCACTAGTTAATCATAGTTCTCTAGTTATAGTTTTCTGTGTCTATACTACCTATTATTTACAACCTTCAGTAATTTCTACGGATCTGAGTTGGAAAAGCGGGAAGCTGCCTTGGAGAAAAATATCAGCTCATAGCAAAACTGAAGCACTGTAAATCATACAGTCATTGAATGGTAGTGATGCTGTGAAGAAGCCAGTCAGGACTCAATAGCCAATGAGACTATTAAGCAGGGATTCTTTATTGCAGCACTGGGGAGCACGCGGGAATTTCTCCACCAAACATGCTCACCTTAGCCTTTGGATTCTCAGCTTATATTCACAATAAACATGAATATTCATCACGTTTCCAGGAAAGGACCCACCCACAGTCCTGTCTCGGTCCACCCAAGTTACGCCTCTGTCATGCTTCTTTTGGCGTCCTCTTGCTTCCTTCAGTGGTCATTAGAGATCGCTGTTGGATTAAGATCCAAACTTTCCTTGCTATGTATCTTTACTCCTGGGTCCTTGGACAGGATGAAAACTGGCCTAAAACCTCTGCCATCCCAGATAACAGTTTTGCTTAGGGCTAGGCAAGCCTTGTAATTATCAGTGGTGGACAATGTCCAAATGTTCAAGTATAGAACTAATGTAATAGCTTCGCCATAAGAATTTTGTTTATGTACACCTCAGTCATGAAACTATTAGTGCTAAGCAGTAGCTATGTTACAAGAAATAGTTGTGTCTTTCTAATAGCTCTGTTTTTGGGCTTACAAGACTAGTACACTCATAAAACTATATATGTGATTTTCTAACTAATATTGTAAGTTTTAATAAGCAAGCTTCCATAACTTAAACTTACTTATCTACTTATGAGTCAGTAGGGGTTGGAAAGGACGTTTACAATGAAAGAGTTTTGCCCTAAAGATCCAGGAGCTTCCACGTTTCATTCATCATGGGGAAAGGCTACTGACATCCACCCACTTCTTTGATTTCATTGTACTATTGTCTATCCTGTTATACCTTTCATATACTTGGAACAAAGCACAATTTTTCAACTATGTAGCTTACCACTGTCACCATGAGGACATATCTTGAAACAGACAAAGCTGAAACAGAGACGTTAACAGAAATGCTGCTTAAGGGAGTTCTTTAAGGCAATACTTTCCACTTTTCCATCAGGAGCACCCTGATCCAATTTATACCTCATCTAGGTGCAAACACATTATTACCAGCCCACTTTGAAACAGTAAACTCTGAAGCCAATCACTGAATCATAGAATGGCTTGAATTGGAAAGGATCTTAAGAATCATCTAGTTCCAACTCCCTGCCATGGGCAGAGACAACTTCCAGTAGCCCAGGCTGACTCAAAGCCTCAGCCAACCTGGCCTTCAACACTGCCAAGGAGGGGGCATCCACAGCCTCTCTGGGCAGCCTGTTCCAGTGCCTCACCACTGACAAATGAGATAGATTTAAACAACGTCGGACGCTGATAGTTGTGCCCATCCCCTGATCCTTGAAAGAGCCTTTACCTGCAGAAAAGGTGCAGCCGAAAGGAGGGACCAGCATTCCCATCTCCCCGTAAGACAGGTGATCATCTTCTTGGCTGCACTGGTAGCTATCCAAGAGGTGCTGCAGGGGAAGCGCCGAGCACCGACCTATATCGAGACAGACAGATCATAACCGGACCGGACACCACAGATCTGGACGCCAGGAGCCCCGAGGACCCCCACAGCGACTGTGGAAGCTGTCCCGCGGCCCGGGGAGAGGGCTGCAGCGGCGCGGCGCGGCTCGGCGGGGGGAGGGCGGCAGTACTCACCGTGCGGCGCGGCCGAGGCGCGGCGGAGCAGCGCGCGGCACAGCATGGCCAACAACAACGACCCGGGCGCGCCGATCGCGGCCCGTGGCGCCAACTCCCGCCACCGACCGACCCGCCAAACGCGCCTCGGCCCCTCATTGGGCAGCACGCGCCCGCCACCCCGCGCTCTCTTCCTCTGATTGGGTGGTGCACGAGGGTGGGGCCTCCCAGGCCCCTCCCCCTTTGGTGATTGGCCGTGCCCGCAGGCGCCGGGAAGGGAGGCGGGCGGTGGCGTGGCGGCTGGCGCCTGCGCATCAGTGCCGCGGCGGCGGGCGGCCGCGCATGCGCGGGAGGGCGGGTTGCGGGCGGCCGAGCGGCTGAGCGCTGGCGGGCTCCGGCTGTGGGGCGGTCGCGATGGCTGCAAGCGCTAAGTCCTTCCTAGCCGATGCCGGCTACGGCGAGCAGGAGCTGGATGCCAATTCCGCTCTCATGGAGCTGGACAAAGGTGAGGCGGGCCGGGAGTTGCCGCCGGCCTCGGGAGTGGGGCTGCGGCTGCCCGCCCGCTCGCCCCGTGGGGCTGCCTTTGAGGGCCGCTCTCTGCCCACCGCCCCGGCCCGGCCCGGCCCGGCCCTCGCTGCGCGGAGGAAGGTTCTGGCGTGGAAGAAGCATCGCTACCTGCAGTAATTGTTGTTGTTGTTGTTGTTGTTGTCTCGTTTAGGCCTCAGGTCTGGTAAACTCGGGGAGCAGTGCGAAGCCGTCGTTCGTTTTCCCAGGCTCTTCCAGAAGTATCCTTTTCCCATTCTCATTAATTCAGCGTTCCTAAAGCTAGCTGACGTTTTCAGAGTGGGGTAAGTAGCAGCCTGTGGGTTCCCGTCCATTCAAACCTCTGATCCGTAGTAACGCGCTGTATCTTGGAGTGTTGCTGCATTGAAATCCTGGGCAGTCGTGGGCTTTTTCTGCCTGGCTGATAATACCACAGTGATACCTCTTCTATTGAGGAAAAGTTCTGCTCACCTGGAGTTTACTTTCCCTGTCTTTAGTGGGCTTAAGTGGCTGTAAATTGTCAGCAAGACACTCTTTTTTTCCATCTGTCCTGATTTGAGGATTCGCTTGCTGACCGGTTTTAAGTTCAGTGGAGTAAATTCTGCTGTACAGGCACACACAAATCCATAAGTAGTAAAGAGATGAATGATCATATGTGCAAATTCCATCTGTAAGGAATTTTTATAACAAATCCCAAGGTATTAGCTCTTCCAGGTGCCTGATGTCTATAAATGATGCATTTGGTAGAATTGGAGCTATTTTGTGGTAGTTTACCAAGTTACATGTTGGTTTTGTGGAATATTTACTGTTGGCTCCAGGAAGGAAAAGAAATTAACTTACACCTGGCAATGGTAATTAGACTTTTCTGTCTTAGTCCCAGACATGCTTTTCTAGTAGAATTAGATCCTTAACTGGGCACAAAATAAGCATCTGCTTACATTCCTCCTCACTGCTGTCAACAGGTTCATTTCCCTGGAACTGGGCCTAAATTTAATGCTACTTATACTAGAAAATAAAACAGTAGTGTGTTTATTTCTTTTTTTACTGTATCTGTTTACTTAAATGTTTCCAAGGTATAGACCTTTGTTGTTTTAATTTACTCTCAAAAGTTGTAGGTTTTTTTAAGTAACTTCATGTTTGAAGTGTTTGAATTTTTATAATAAAGCATCCTGATAAAGAAATGTGTGTGTCTTCCAACAGAAACAACTTCCTGAGACTCTGTGTGCTGAAAGTTACTCAGCAGAGTGAGAAGCACTTAGAGAAGATCCTAAATGTGGATGAATTTGTCAAAAGAGTTTTTTCAGTCATTCACAGCAATGATCCGGTTGCTCGGGCTATTACACTTCGGTATGTATTACATAAATGAACCTGACTTCACATGCTTCAGATCTCTAGCTAATTATTAGTACATCACTCTGGACTAACAATCTACAACTGCCATGAATGAAATGTAGGAGGCATCTTGTATGTTGCTCATAGAGGTAAAACCAAAGACATCTACCTTTGAAGGAACTGAATTATAAGGATCTGTGATGACAACAAGGTTGATAACTATTTAGAGTTGGGACAATTTTGTAGATAGTTCCAGGCAAAACAATTTTCAGTGTTTTTCTTCTCTTGAGAGAAGAAAAACAAACCTAATGTGTGCCTAACTCAGAGAGTAACTATATCCAATATGTCATATGTTGCCTATGGTATGTTTAGACCAAGACTCAAAGGAAAGTGCTTCTGTAGGTGTCAAAGTATTTTTTTTTTTCTTATAACCAAAACTTATTTATATGAGCCTTGTTATATTTTACCTACTTTCCATTTATTGTCCTACAAGCTTACTGTGTGTTAGTCACTAACCAGTAACTTTTAAGGAAGTGCCATTGTATTATTGATTGCTTTGGATTCCTGGATTGATTTGGAATCAAATGGGGGACAAGGGGAAAGCTATCTTTTGTGTACTGTCCTGCTTTGGTTTCTGTGTCTAACACTGTCCAACGTGGTATTCTTAACTATATCTTCCAACTCCTGTGCAAGTTCCTTTTTTGGCCATTACATGAAAGGTATTGCACTATTCTGAGTAGTAACCTTATCGCACCATCTGGGAATGATGGTAGAAAGAAAAGATGAAAGTCAAACACCTGTTTTCCTGATCATGTTAACACTCGAGAAACTTTGCTTTCTTACTCGTGGTTAAAATGTAGGTCTGCTCAGACATTTGTCACTTCTGCAGTCTTATTTGGGAAGAGAGATAGAAAGGATGAAGACGGTTATCTTAATGCTTTTTTTTTTGTCCCCCCTCCCCTAAACTACCACACTTCTGAATGTATAACCCACGGTGTGTACTTTGTATGTGTCTGGAAAGAGTGATCAGTATACTTCAGCATTAAATCTGTTGTATTCTTTCTGTAATAGACATGAAAGAACTTGTATAAAAGCAGTTTTTTAACCAGTCCTTGTACATTTCTGTTTGATTTCATCTTGCGTTTCTTAGCGATTGTTGCTCTTCCTGATTTTGCTGTGATTTGTTTC
The DNA here is from genome assembly GCA_013401255.1 of Urocolius indicus. Classification (NCBI taxonomy): domain Eukaryota; kingdom Metazoa; phylum Chordata; class Aves; order Coliiformes; family Coliidae; genus Urocolius; species Urocolius indicus. Next base: position 223,953 of record WBNH01000291.1, on the reverse strand, counting down.
TGCAGGATGTTGGGCAGCATGGCATCTATTATTCCAGAAAGGAAGAATGCACATCACAGTATTCGTCAGAGTTTGGATTCCCATGATAACGTGGAAGTTGAAGCTGCTATATTTGCTGCTGCCAACTTTTCTGCACAGTCAAAGTAAGAAGTAATATTCTTTTTTTTTTTCATTTCTTCATACTACAAAGACTGGAAATTGACACTGTCATTCATAAACCTTACTGTTTCCTTCTCTAGTGCAAAACATTTCATTATGTGCAGTAACAGCATTGTCAAGAAATCTGAATGCAAGTTTTACAGATTGGTTTTTTCCTGAAATAGTACTGGAATGTTCATAAATATGGGAATGAAATGTGGAATAGGAACTCCAGAAAAGGATTACTTTCCAGGAATTACACTAGGAAACAAAATATAGTGCTGCTTGTCACTTGCACATGCTTTTGAAAGCTTCCATTGTATCAGTTGACTATACCCGTGTGCAGGAGTTCTAAAACAATTTAGGTCTTGGCAAACGTTCTTTTGTGAAAGTTTTCAATGTCAAAGCACAATGTTTTGTATTTAAATTGATTTTTAGTTATAATTATTTCTTTCTTTTTCATTTCACCTGTTTTTTTTTTTGTCTTTTCTCCACAGGGATTTTGCTGCTGGAATATGTAATAAAATCAGTGAGATGATTCAAGGTACAGCTTTATGTTGAATGGTAAAAGGGAAAAGCTCTAATTTCTCTGAGAAGTCGTTGTTATCCATATGTAAATATCCGAATGCTGTTGCTCTTACCCTCAAAGGATTCCAGCTTTTAAATGAAATTAGCAAGCCAGTTGTCTGATGTCTGGCTCTGTTGTCTTAAAGTTCTCAGAACATCTGTTTGGTGAAGCTGATCTGTAGTACAACAAACTTACACAAACTCTCACAGGTTGTTTCAGGTTAGTTAGTGTGTGTTACCTGCAATGGAACAAGGAGCTTCCTTATCAAAAAACAGTAAAAGTGCTTGATACTGCTGTTGTTAAACTGCTATTTAACATATTAATTATTTGAAGCTAATGCAGGTGCCTCAATACTGCCAAAAGCCAGTACAAGGGACTAACACTTTACCCGTGTTTCCCTTCCTTGTTGCAGGTTTGGCCACACCTGTGGACCTGAAATTGAAGTTGATCCCCATTCTACAGCACATGCATCATGATGCTAGCCTGGCCTCCAGCTCCAGACAGCTGCTTCAGCAGCTGGTAACATCGTATCCCTCTACCAAGATGGTTATTGTTACTCTGCACACCTTTACTCTACTTGCTGCCTCTTCTTTGGTTGACATTCCTAAACAGGTAATCCTTCCTAATTAATTCTTTCAACTTAAAATATGAAAGTACGGTTAAAAACCCCTTCAGATTCTAACTGATGCCAAAAATGAATCACAATGGATATCATAGAATCATAGAATGGTAGGGGTTGGAAGGGACCTCTAGAGATCATCTAGTCCAATGCCCCTGCAGAAGCAGGTCAATATAGATCAGGTCACATAGGAAGGTGTCCAGGCAGGTCTCGAAGACCTCCAAGGAAGGAGACTCCACACCCTGCCTGGGCAGCCTGTGCCAGGGCTCCCTCACCTGAACAGTGAAATAGTTTTTTTCTTAGATTTAAATGGAACTCTTTGTGTTCCAGCTTCATCCCGTTACCCCTTGTCCTGTTGATAGATACCATCAAAGAAAGAGATGCCCCAACCTCCTGACACCCACCATTTAGATATTTGTAAATGTTAATAAGATCTCCCCTCAGTCTCCTCTTTTCTAGACTAAACAGCCCCAGTTCCCGCAGCCTTTCCTTATATGAAAGATGTTCCAGTCCCCTGTGCTACAGGGAAAGAATACTCTGAAAACTGCTGTTGCTTTCATCTCTTTTTGCCCTCTCTGGTTGCACTTCCAGATAACTCCATCAAACACAGGAACCCTTCTTTACACGTCATAAGCTGTCTTTCTTCAACTGGAATTGAAGTCAGCTAGGATGGGTTAGCATTTAGGAAAGCAAACACCCTTTTTCTGAAAACAGTCTCACCTCTAGAACTCAGGCTTCACTTTTCACTGCTGTATATTCTCCTGGGTTGTGCCTTTTGCCTTCCTTGCATGAAAGCAAATGAATATTTCAGTAGCATAGAGTGTATTTAAGTATTTCTTTAACGCTGAGGAATTTGATTCTGTTGCTATAATTTAGGACTATAAACCAAGCGTGGGGAAGCAGTGATGGAAAAATACATTGCTTTTATGTTCTGATCATGTGCTTTGTGGACGTGATTTATGTAACTGGTCTGAATACAGTGACGTTTGAGATTCATCTAACTAATCCTTGTGAAGCAGTCATGAAAATCTGTTTGCCTTCTTTCAATCCTATACAGCTATGGAGGGCTGGTGTCTGTTACTGTTAGACTAATAGCATTGATGTGTGCAACTTGTGTTTGGAAGGCCAGTTTCAGAGGATGCTTTTGATAGTACTGAATCTAAGCCAACTGAAACAACGTTAGAACACTTGATGTTCTTTCTTTTTTCTGGCACTAGACATGGTAATTTAGGCTTTATTTCTGCAACACAACAGCCAAGCTGCTTAAAAGTGTAGCCAGGATGGCGATGGAGAGCAAAACCATGGCCGGCAGGTTAATGTTTTCATGTGCTGGCTATTCCATCTCTATAAACTTTTAGGAAGTGACCACAACAAAGGACTCACAGTTAGATGTCACTTAATTTGAGATAAACGCTTTGGAGGTGGTGGGTAGGGGTTGGTTTTGTTTCGTTGGGTTTTTGGGATCATTTTTAGCAACTACTGAGACATACAAGGTATGTTTGTGTTACGATCTGTTAATTGCAGGTCATTCAGACACCTGAATTAGCATCAAATGCCCAGAATACTTCCTAGTAGCACAATCACAATGCTATAAGGTATTTACTGAGCTTCTCGTGGACATTTGGTGGTATTTGAGTGATGAAACAGGTGTGCAGAGTGGCAGAGAAGGGTGCATGAATAAGGAGAGAGCAGGAGGGTGCAAGTTGACAGGTCAGGCTCTTTTAGATTGCTATGACATCGCAACCAATATAACGGCTTTTCCACGTGGCAAGTGATCAGACAGGTAAGGCAAGTTATTTTTGACTATGCTCCAAATTTCTTCACAAGGATTTCAGAAGAAACCTTCTTCTAGTAGCATCTCTCTTAAACGATGAATTTACTTTGTTGCAGATCCAGCTCTTGTTGCAGTACTTGAAGAATGACCCCAGGAAGGCTGTGAAGAGGCTTGCAATCCAAGATTTAAAGTTGTTGGCCAACAAGACACCACATACATGGAGCAGAGAAAATATTCAGGTTTGTACATTTTTAAGCTTAAGTTTATTATGGAACTTTGCAATTAGTTGTAGAACTCTTTCCAGTAGAAATGTTTGTGAAGAACATACATCTCCATGTGGTGAAGTTCTGTTACTCTGCCGAGCAGAGTAGCCAAATGCTAATGAGCAGTTTGTAGAATCATGGAGTATCTCAAGTTGGATAAGCTGGCTTATAAGGATCAAGGTTGAAGTAATGTATCTGAGGACAGGCATGTTTCAGGAGTTAGGCCTTTTTACAGTAAAGAAATCACTTTTCCATCTGACAAACTCATCTAAGAGTTTGAAGCACTTTTAGGAGTTTTATTCCAATTTTAGACGTGCTAAAGCCTGAGTATATCTAGTGAAAGGCACAAAGATATGACAGGAGTTCTACTATAAGCTAAAAACTAAAATATGCTTTAAGGTGTTCATCGAGAAACTCAAACTGTATTCTGTTGGTCCCCGGGACTTAAGGAAATAACACTTGAAGCTGTTCGTAAGAGATGTAATACGTAAAACGCTGCAGATCAAGAGGCAAAATAATCAATACACCTCTAAGACTGGAGAACTGTCTTAAAATCTTTTGGATTATTTGATCAATGAGACCTGATAATATTTTTGCCACTGATTTTTTTAACAAATGACTTAATTGGTGTTGTCTACCATCTGAGACCCACTGCTACTTTTCTGCAAACTGTGTCCTCAGTCTACTAAAACAGATGCTTCAGGACACAACTGCTGACTTTTGATTTCAATGTAGTGTTTCTCTGTGGAAAAATGTTGGCTGTCAAAACTCTTCATGGACAAGTGCAACTAAATGATTAATACAGATATCTTTCCCTCTGTGTCTTTTCTCCTGATGATCTTTAGGCACTCTGTGAATCTGCTCTTCACTCTCCTTATGACAGCTTAAAACTGGGCATGCTCTCTGTTCTTTCCACATTATCAGGAACCATTGCCATTAAACAATACTTCAGCAGTGCTCCAGGTAAGAACACTCAATTATTATCTTTGGCATTTCTAATGGATTTGCCACCTACTGTTAATCAGTTTCTTATAAACACTTTGTAGCACATTCTTAAACTGCTTTTGAACTTCAGAACGCTAGCTAAGAGTCAGACTGTATTCATCACTTGTGAACTTAAAATGGAATACAGTATACCCATGAATAGTTATGGTTTAAGATTTTGTTCTAGGTTTTGTTGGTAATGTACTGTATGAAAGGGATTTTTACCTTTGGATCTTCAACTTTTCTGCATAAAAATGAAGCAATGTCATGCTTCTTAAATGACTGACCTGCATTCTACTTAAGATGCTTTTTAAACCATGGATTTGCATAGTTTGAGTAGCATGGAGAGTTAATGGTGTGAGAGTGGGTTGATGTGTTACCCTGACACAGTGAAGCTATGCCATCCTTATGGGAATGGTCTACCCCGGTACCAGGTGAACCTCTCTGCCTTGTGACTATATTCTCAAGAAATAGAGTAGGTGTTTTAAAGTGATTCAAAGTATTCTATTCTTAAAATGCTAATCATACTGCCTTTTTTGCCTTCTTGAAAGCCAGACTGCCCTAATGAGTATTATGAGCCTAACTACATGAGCTTCAGAAATGGGGAAAAATAGTATGTTCTCTTCAGTCATTCTGGCAGGCCTTAATAATAAATACACTTACCAGCTTCTTAAAATCAGATATAAAAACCTCTTAAGGCACTGTTTGCCTGAGTCTCTGAAACATCAGCTTTTAAACCAGAGCAATTGTGTATGTCTAAGTTGTATAGCGTTCAGAAATGGAGAGACTCTGTGTGAAGAGAAAGACATTTTAATCCTATTCTTTAAACATTCGAAAAGTCATCCTTAGTCAATATAGTGCTTTTGCAGAAAGGCACTTAAAGATCTGTGGATGTAATTATGGACTGTGCTGTTTCATCTGTTTTCCTTGTCTTTATTTAGGAACAGCAGCTACAGCTGCAAGATCATTTGATTTAGTAAAACTAGCACAGGAGTGCTGTTACCATAATAACCGTGGCATTGCAGCTCATGGTGTGAGAATTCTGACTAATATATCAGCCTCTTGTCAGGAAAAGGGTAAGTGAAGCAAGGACAAAGAAATGTCTGTTTACAATCAGGCTTATGCACTTAACAAGTATTAACTGGTCTTGTCTCCGAACCTATTAGTAAATCTGTCTGATCCTTCATGCTGGTTAGGGAGAATGGGGACTATAATCTAGTAGAAAATATTCTGTATGATTTTATGAGTGCTTGGGAAGATTCCATCTGGGTCTAAACTAGAGAAAGTTACTGGGCACAGTAGAACTGGTACTAAATAGCTGGTAAATTGTTTGTGAGCCTTTGAAAACACTTTGTATAAAAGCTATTGCAAAACAATAAGAAGGCATTTAGAAATCTTAGTGCAGAGACCTACAGAGGTCACAATTGTGCAAGCATTACACCAACTATGGTCAGAAAACATAAGAGGGAACTAACTTAATCTTGTTTTTCTTAGATCTTCTGCCTTTGGAGCAAGATGCAGTTTTTGGCTTAGAAGCTCTTCTTGTTCTTTGTAGTCAAGATGACAGTCCAGGAGCTCAGGCAACGTTAAAGGTGGTATTACTGTTGTCTTACCTTGACACAGCCATAAGTTATAGTAATAGTTTGTATAATGGAAAGGCTAGTGTGCACTCAATCCTTTCTGGTGGAAGCAAACATAATGGAAGGAAATGAAGGTTTTTCTGTGTTTTTGACCTGTAATCAGAGTTCGGAGTGGTAGAGAAACTGAGCACAGCTGTAGAGCAGCTTTTCTCAGCTCTAGACTAAGTTGATTGTTGTTGAAAGAAAAAATGCATTCACTTTTGGAAGAGCAACCATACTAAAATGTGAACTTGAACATGGCATGGAGGGTATCTCTGGAGGGTGAAGAGGATATTTAGGAGAACCTGCATTTTGGACATGGGGATGCAATGCACATGATTGCAACACTTTTATAAACTACTATTTTTATTTTTCCACTTCCTAAGTTGCTAGCAGTAATTTTATCTAGGGGTTTTTTTTTACCTTCAAAGGCTGGTGGTATGAGAGAGGAGATTACTATTTCATGAACTTGTGATATATGTTTGTGCTGTGAGCTCAGGGACAAAAGCTTGGGCCCATAGGAAAAAATAATCTCATCGTTTGTAGAGTATGTTGTTAGGAAAATGTCAGATCCTTGATGTTTCTGCCATTGTGCTTGCAGATAAGAGTTTGTGGATCTTTTTTAGTTTTACATAGATATTGTGTTTATTGTTGCTGTTGGTTTTGTGCATTGCAGATCACATTAACGTGTATGGTGAAACTGGTCAAGTGCCGCCCTCACCTGAGCCAGTCTGTAGTTGAATCCCTGCTGGCCCAGCTGCACAGTGCCCAGGATGCTGCTAGGATTCTCATGTGCCACTGTTTGGCAGCTATTGCCATGCAGCTACCTGTCTTAGCAGATGGAATGCTAGGAGACCTGATGGACCTCTATAAATTAATTGGACAATCTGCCACAGATAAAAAACAGGAACTCTTGGTAAGATATCCTGGTGAATAGCCCATGATGAACAGAGACTATATAAACTTGCTGTGGATGGATTTCATTTAAAAAGGCAGCTGAGCAATTTGTTGTGTCCAAGTTGACAAGTCAGTCTACAGTCACCGTTTTCACCTTTGCTTGAACTTTTGACTCCATCCATCAGTATTCAGTGTTGAAATGTCTCCTAGATGGAGCTGAAGTGTGCAGTGTATTCCTTCAGTTTTTCCAGCAGATGGCACTGCTTAGACAAACCTAGCTGTTAAAATTCTTGGGAGATCTGTGAAATAACGGTTATAGGAAAACAAAATGGCAGGGGATTCTGACACACGTGACTTTTAATGTACTGTAAGAGATGAAAATGCTTTGCTTGCATCTCCCTGGAAATGAATTTGAATTTTAAGACAGACATGACAAGCTTCTTGTTAGTTCATTTAGAGCATTCAAATACATCTTAAAAGCCACAGTAAAGATTAGTTAAATGAAATAGACTTTCATCTACAGTAAGTGCTTGGGTTGCTATAAGTACTTATATCTTAACTGTGTGACGGAGAAGTTCTTCAGTTAAAATGTATATGTGATTGTCTATGTTGTTTTGTATCCAAAGTCAAGCAGATCATTTCTGGTAGTTTAGGAAATAGAGCTGGCTTTGTGGTTTTTTTAACTCTTGTACAGTTTCTGAAATAAAACCTTCCTCACCCTCTGTTCTTCATTAGGTTTCTCTTGCCACCGTGATATTTGTTTCCAGTCAGAAAGCTTTATCTTCAGAAATCAAAACTGTTATCAAACAGCAGCTTGAGAATGCCTCCAATGGATGGACAGCTTACAGGATAGCCAGGCAGGCTTCCAGAATGGTAAGTAAGAACACCTGGAGGTAAATGGTTTGGGTTCATTGGAAGGATGCTGAAGATTTCTTTGAACTGGAAAAACAAAGTAAAGAAAATGTTAGGACTCAGGAGGAAGGGAAATATGATGGGAGGACAAAAAAAAAATCCCTCTTCCCTGACTACTCATCCCATCAGAATGACTTTTCACTTGTTTTGAAGTGTTGCTGAAAGAAGTAATGACCTGATTCTTTCTTGAGCACATTAATAATCTAGTGGTTCTTTAGAAGGTGATATAGGCCATCCTGGTAAGTGCTTCTTTCTTTAATGTGAAGGAAGTAAGAAAAAAAAAAGTTCCTCTTTTCCCTTCAATGAAGTCACAGCTGAAGATAGAATTGGATGGAAAGCCCAGTACAAGTTGCTGGACTAAAAGTGAATTTTGATATTTATTTATCATCTTATTGAATGATCTTGTGTAAATAACTATTATAGCTTATCCGGGCTGGTATTTCCATAAAATAAGTGCTTGTGCTTTTAGCTATTGTTGGGATTGCATGACAAATGTTTGGAAGAAGTATAACTACTTGTATTTTTAAAGTAAAATAATTTCTGGAGATGTTACTATTCTCTTGCTTGTATTTGTTTTGTACAAACTCACAGCCTTCTTTCATTCCCCCTCTTAGAAGTATTCCTGTCCTTACAGGGCAACCATGACATGGCCAGAGAACTGTATCAAAGCCTGCTGACTCAAGTAGCTTCAGAACACTTCTACTTCTGGCTGAACAGCTTGAAGGAGTTCTCCCACGCAGAGCAGTGTCTGACAGGGTTGCAGGAGGACAACTACAGCTCAGCGCTTTCTTGTGTTGCTGAGGCTCTAAAATCCTATCACAAAGGCATCGCCTCACTGACGGTGAGCACACATCTGCTTCAGCAATGATGCTTCTGTATCCTGCATCAGATTTCCTGCATGGTTTCCGTTTTTAAAGATGTGTGACATCTGCCAGACTTTTTGAGAGAACTGCAGGGAAGAGCCAGTTGTAACACACTGTGTTTTTAAAGAGAAAATCCTGTAGTTCACCAAAATGTGATGCACTGTTGTGTGATTTCTCTCTTTTATTTCTTTTCCCCCCTGCTCCCTTCCTGCCTTGATCAAATCATATGATACGTGATAGATCTTTTTTTGAAGTTACACTACAAATTTCTGACTCCTTGTCTGAGCTGCATAAACACTGTTGTAGTCAAGCCCGGGAATTTGTCTGAGTTGGTTCCAGTCTTGAGATACAGGGAAGGGTTTGTCCTTCCTTCCTCCTGCTGAGTTCATGTAGCCTTGTATTAGACAATGTGATCCTATGGAATTCTAACAACAAGGCAAAACCAACTTAGTAAGAGGAGAGAGGACAACTCCATCTCACTAAATCGGCAGAGTTCAGATGGTTCCTACTTTCTGCTTTTTTCCAAATTCATGCAAATAGGAGGAAGCTGTGTGTGATATCTGTTAATGTAAACAAAAAAAGCATTTGTTTAGGTCCATGAATATGGACCTTCAGCTCTTACTGTGAAGTTGCTGCTTGACTAAAGACAATCCAGCTTCACACACAATACTTTCTTTCCTATTTTCGTTTCTGGGGAGCAATCTTTATACACAGATCTGTATGCCTTTTAAATGAAACTGTTTGGGTTTTTTTTTCTCCTGTTACTGGAACTGTCAGTGTGATGACAATTGAGATATTAGTGTTTAATAAAGTTCAGATATTACTGTTGATTAAAGAAACTGTTCCTGAATAAGCAAGAAGGATGTATATTTTAAACTTTGTCCTCTGAGAGAAAGCTCCATCTTTCTTGAAGTATGTGCCTTTAACTTGTTGGCTGAGAGAATGTGGCTTTTAATTCAACATTTTAAGATTTCTCCAACCTCTAGAAGACATTGAGGGGAGGAGGACTTCATCTAATTAGATGTTAATATTTAATACAGTCAGGAAAATAAATAGGTCATTCTATGATTCAGTAATTTAATTAGCCCTTCCATAGAGTTTGGCTTTTTCCTGTTGAAGGATTCCTGTCCTCATCTCTGCTGACCTCACTTCCTGCATGTTGCATGTAGTGCTTTTCTGGGTGCAGTACCTACCTTGTGGTTTGTTGTGATTCAGAGGAGTAAGTACAGGTTTTGGAGGGCTAGAGAAGTGGGAATTGCATTTCATCACCGGCTGTTGCATCGCTCTGGATAAATTCCTTACCATTTTTGAGTGAACCACTTACCACTTGTGAAAGGAGCCCTCACTGTTTGCATCTACAGAACTCAGCATCTCAAAGGGAAGCAAAGTGCCATAAAGTGCAAAGGGTAGTCTTACTGATGAAGACTTTGCTGTCTCTTCCCTCTGCCTTCAGCTTTGCTGTGGCTGCTGTTTCAGTGTAGAGCATGACTCAGCACTGTTGGTATCGCAGACTACTAGTGCGTATGGTGAACCCCGTGTAGCTGTCAACTTTGCAGCTGGAAGACACTGTGCCACTAAATCTGTTGCAAATGTTCAGTCAGCCCAGTTTGGCAATGATGAAATATTCAGACAGTGTCTGATCTTGTCAGAAAATGTCTCAATTCTTCCTTGATGTACATGCAACTGTCTTGTATTGCTGCATGCAAAATGTTCTTTCATGTGAGTTAGACCACTTGAGGAAAAAGAAGTGCCATTATTTTATAGAAGAGAGGTGGTGGTGGGGAGGGTAGGGACTTGTCACAGAGTGTATCAGCCACAGGTCCCCATCTGTCTCGCAGTGTAAGTGCTTGTGTAATCAGCAAAGGTTTTGAACAGGATATGCTCTTTCTGGCACAGCACATGCATCTCATTGGAAGCATTGTGCTTATTTTTCACTGCTGGTAATTTACAGGAGATACAGAACTTGAACAAAACACTTAAGATAACCATTGATTGAGTAGCAGTAACTCCAAATATGTTGGTAACAAATGCTGGTGTTTAAAGAACTTGTCTAAGCCAAAGAACTCTGTCATTTTTCAAAGAAGAGTTGTATCTCATTGCCCCTGGCTATATGGGTAGCAGATAAGGTAAATTGGAGTATTAATGAGACAAGCTTGTATTTCCACGTACAAGAATCGAGTCCAATTTGCGCTCCTCAAAATGTCTGGATTTTCTGATGTAAGTACTGATCCTCTACTCTCTATAAAGCTGTGTAGTCTCTGGAGGACAATTACAGTGCAGTGAGTTCTCTTCCACAGGGTTTTCTGAAACCATCCTTGCTGAACAAACTGAACCATTTCTGTTCAAAAGGGAATTTTTTTCATGCCCTTGGAGAAGGAAAAGCAAAGTGGTAGATAAGAGGGGCTGAATGACTCGTGATGAAACAGACTTATTTCTTTGACAGAAGTATCACTCTGGTTTAAAATGGTTGCAGTTGGCTGATGTTTTCTCACTGCAGTCAGTAGTGAACCGGTCCTCAGATGATGTGAGCTTTTGTAAAAAAACTAGTTTACTGCTTTCCTACTGGCAAAGAAATGGTTCTTAGTAAGGTTTTGATATGTGTGATAACTTCTTGCTTCTAGAAGTGACCTTTTTCTTTTGAATAATAAGCACTGGGGAAGACATGCATGAGTTGAACATACTTCCATTCTCTGAGGAAGAGATAGTCCTGGCGCTTTGTGTTACAGATGGCTTTTCCCCCTAAAGAAAAAAAAGTGTGCTCTCCTCAAAAGCCAAGATTATAAGAAAAATAAGTAGTGAATCTCTTACTTAACTAAAATAAAATCTTGAGTGCTGCAGTTTACCCCCTCTTGGTTGTCCTAAACTGTCACAATTGCTTCTACAAATCAGATAAGCTCTTAGGAAGCAGTTTCACAGAACCATATTTTCTAAATAATAGCAACATGTCTAGGCTCCTGGAGTTGTTATTTGCTGCTCTTAGTTGTTACTGAACTGTGTCTCTGCCTTCATCAAATGCGAAGTTTGGTGCCTTCGTAATGTTCCTGTCTATTTCACAGTTGAAAAAAATCGAAGGTTATCATCCTTTCCTCTTGGCTGCTGGTAACTTTTTTCAGACCATTTTTTCTCTTCTGGCTGATGCAGAGAATCACCTTTTCAGTCCTTTATTTGCCTTCCAATTCAGTGTGCTCTCTCCTGGTAAGGGCTGTCTGGACTAATGTCATGACCTAATGGCTTGGCCTTGGAATAAGGGGAAAGAGGTGCCGTAATAGCATTGTAACAACTTAAGTCACATTTGTTACAAGGGTGATATGCTCGAAAGGCAGTTTTATGATGACCAAACTTGTTGGTATGATTTGAGCAAATCTGTTAAATATAGCTTTAAACAAAGCAATTTTCAGAATTGATCTGAAGGATTCAGCTGTCTGATGAGAGTTCAGTGACATTGCAGAGTTATTTTATCACGTTTGCTTTTGACCTAGATTGCCAACATTCCTGTTGCTGTGTTTCAGGCTGCTAGTACGCCACTTAATCCTCTGAGCTTTCAGTGTGGATTTGTGAAACTCAGGATTGACCTTCTGCAAGCCTTTTCTCAACTTATTTGTACCTGCAACAGCCTAAAAACAAGTCCACCACCAGCTATTGCCACGACAATTGCTATGACATCAGGAAACGATCTCCAAAGGTGTGGACGCATCTCCAACCAGGCATGTGTTCTTGTTCCACTTTTCTGCAGTTACATTTGGAACTCTGGTATGAATTTTGCTTCTTGGCAAACGTACTTGATGAAAGAAATGAAAAGCAGTAGGGAAGAGTTTTGCCAAGTAGTGGGCCTTGATTTCTCAGCTCTAGCTATTAAAACATCTGCTTGTGGCAGGCCGTATGTCAAATTTGAGCATGTATGTGTGTTTTCTCATCCGTTCACATGCACAGCTGTAGTAAGCTGTGTGTAGTAAGCTGCTCAGTAGGTTCAAACTTGCCAGCAAGACCATTCGAGCCTTCTTCTGAAACACCTCAGCTACTGTGATTACGGTACTTAAAGGATTGTACTACAGCTCCTTTTGATGAGTGCTTGCATCCGACTTAGTCCTGTACAGAACACCAAGACAGTCTGCTTCTAAAATGCTTGTAGTCAGCAAGAAGGAATTTTTTGAAAGACAGCCAATTGGGTTTTTTTATTTACCAGTGGGGGATGGTTTTCGGGGGCTTTTTTTGTTTGCTCTGATTTTTAACTCAAGGAGGTTATGTTGGGGCTATATTACAGGCAAGATACCTGTCTGAAGGGTGCATAATAGTATCTCACTTGGGTGATTTTTTAACTGTGTGACGAAGCAAGAACTCTCTGTATTTTGCAAGACTACGTTGTCTCATTCCTTCATTATTGTATGTTGCAGCCTAGTTGTTTCCTGGATGTGTGTTTTTTTGTTTTGTTTACTTTGATTTGAGTTTTCTGACATTGTCTCTGTAGATGAAGCACTCAATGGAGGAATTCCGAAACCTGGCTGCCCGCTATGGAGATCTGTATCAGTCATCTTTTGATGCAGACTCAGCAACTCTAAGGAATGTAGAACTGTATCTTTTCAAAATCTTGTATTTTCCTTCTAAGAATGTCCACTTCTCTACTCATGTGGACAGCATGAAGCTTAATAACCCTCTTCTCTGTGAAGACTGGCAGTAAGTAATTTTGAAGCAGTTAGTAACATAAAAATTAGGTTACCAATTGCTTAAACCTGTTTGGAAATAAACTTTGCAAAACTATTGTTTGGAATTATTTTATGAACAAGTTGACACAAACATTGCAACAGCATGGAACTTGGGATTTTAATAGCTCTTGTTCTGTGTTTACTAAAGGAGTAATAACTTCAGGATTACTTCACAGAAGCTAATGAAATAAGGAAAAGTCCTGTAAATACCCTGCATTTCTTGGTTTAAGTGCCAACTTTGTAAGTCTTTTAAAATCCTTAGTATTAATACCAGACAACAGCAAAGCTGCCTGCTGATTTCACACGCAATAGAAGCTCTGATTTTGGATCCAGACTCTGCAAGGTAGGTTTGATAGTTAACTTTTTACTTTGCTGTTTATTTCTAAATCTTTGGAGCTTTAAGCCTAGGAATTCAAAGAATGTTCAGAAAGTTTCTCACTAGATCCTTCCAATTCTACTCTGGGCTGGCTTGAGGACCTGTTGCTGCTGTCCTTGACCTGTTAGGCTAGGAACTATTGCAGCTTCTGCATGTTACATTGACTTTGCTCTTGGGAGCACTATACTGAACTTAAGTATGGGCTTCTATAAAATAAAGAAAACTTTTTTTCTCTTTGTTTAGCTGCTTGTTTTGACTGGTATGATTCTGTATTAGCTCCCATGCCTATTCTTGCACTTGTAAGTGCATAATAATTTCCTTCAGAGTCCTGAAAACATATACATTAAATTAGTTTAGACTTCTAATTTTAAATCTATCACCTTTGACTCCTTTTTTAAACAGTGAACTTATGCCTACTAGAAAATTTATGTTGAAGTACCTATAAATTGAATCACTCTTTAAAAAAAAAAAAATCACAGGATGAGATTAAATGGAAGATAATGGGGATAAGTGTATTTTTTTGACGTGTGAATTGTATTTTAACTGGAAATAAAAGTAAACAAGCTGCATGTCTGTCCTACTTATTCTGAATTCACCATTGCTTAGAGGATGTATTAATCATACTTGTGAAAAGGATGAAAATGTGGAGTTCAAAACATTGGGTGTCCAGGAGATGGAAGTCAAAGCATGAGAGAAACTTCTGAATTTTATCCTAACTCTGGCATTCTTGCTTTTCCTTGAGTTGTGAGACTTGAAACCATACAACTCTGCGGGCTTAAATAAAAGCTAGAGGAATTAAGAATGCCGAGTTAGACCTGTAACTGCTTCAATTGAGAAAAAGGTGGAGAAAGTGGTAGATAAGCTGTAGTTAAGAAAGGGTCTAAACATAAAGGGCAAGTGGTGTAGTGGGAAAATAATAAACAGAGTAAGCTCTTAAAAAGTTATTTCCTAAAGGACTTCAAGTTGTAACAAGAGGATAGTCTTGTTGGGCCTGTTTGGCAGCAAGCCTCTCAGATTGCAATGAGGAACGTATGTTAGACACAATGGGAAGTGTTTGGTGGGTTGTTTGTTTTTTCTTTAGTTTCCAGGAATATAGCTCCAATGGAACGGCACATATTGAGAGTGAATATGAAAGAAGAATGATGTCTGTATTTAATCACGTACTAGAAGAAGTTGAATCCCTCAACAGGAAGTATGCTCCCGTGTCTTACTTGGCAAGTAACAGTTCTAAACGTGTATTCTGTAGAGAAAGGTGTCAAAAGCTCAGCAGCTCTCTGTATCTGTGGTGGTCAAGAAACTGAAGAGCGTGTTTGATTAATTAAATGTAACCTCTTAGAGAAACAAATGGTCTCTGTAGATACTCACCACTTCAAAAACACTTCAAAAAATGGAACATTACTTCTCTGATGAAAAATTGTTTTTAAAATTGTGATACTAAGAATATAGCAGTTACTGATAAGAATTCCTTCAAGTAGCGTCAAATCTGTCAGATGTCTTGCCACATGCATATTCAAATATAGAAGAGTATTCTCGTTGTTCATGCCATTATCATGTAGGAGTTCTCCCACCACACACAGTACTTGGACAGTCCAGCACTAGCCTAGTTTCAGTTGCTGAGTCTTTGGCACTTAATACTGTGTCTTGTGAGTATAGCCTTTCCCTTATCAATGCAGGTCATCAAAGAACATGATGTTAAGTGTGCTGAATGCAAACAGTGAGCTGATAACATGCTCCTTTACAGGGCTACTGTGGTTCCATCCTTTACCGTTAGTGAATATCGTAAAACCCGAGTGCATGTTGATAGGATGGGAATAAGGTAGTTAATTTATTATGGCTGACATCTGTTTGCCTTGTCTCTAAATTCAACAGTCCTTACAGATCTCAAGTAGAGGAATGAGTTTTATAACGTAGCAAAGGTAAATCCTGTAAACTTGTTGTCATTGGCTTCATACCAGTGCCGCTCGTTGACTTAAGTAGCGCTGCCTTGGCTCATCTGAGCCAGAAGGACAGTGCAGTGGGGAAGAGAAGAGTAGTCGGGAGGTTTAAAACTTAACTATTGTGTTGCATTAAGTTGTGGTAGGTGCTAGTCTTCTTTGCTTGGAGGGGAATTCTTGTTTGTTTGTGTGTGAGGGTTTTCTATAGAGTGTTTTAAGCAGATCCTGCTCTTCTGACTCCTAATACTAGACTTGAATTGTGTTTTCCTTGGCCTCCTTGTTCTTTCCAGAGCAGAGTAACTGCTTTATAAAGAGCAGAGCATAAACAGAGAGTCTCAGTGCAGTCACTGTCATCATAGTGACTACTATCCTGTGTCAATATATTTCTGGGCTTGTAGCGGAAATTACTGCAGTTTCAATACATCAAATGCATGTCTTTTTCTTAAGCTGTGAATGATTTTTTTCTTTCTTCAATTGTTTTTTTTTCTGTTTCTTATAGCATACAGCTTGTCTGTGCAATGCTGTCATTGCATTGTTAAAGGTACCCCTTTCGTTTCAAAGGTATTTTTTTCAAAAGCTGCAGTCTACAAGTATTAAGGTAAGTACTGCACAAATGTAGCTTATTTTTTACTCTTTATAGAGTCTTTACTTCATGAGAAGCCTTACTGAGGGCACAAAGCTTCAGTATTTTCAGTGCAGATACTTTAACTGCAAATAACATCTGGGTTGGTCTATAGGGAATAACTTAGATGATTACGTGAACACATTATTCAGAACCACTAGGCTGTGACTTAGGCAAGTATTGTTCTGTTCATTGATTGCAAAGTTTTCAAGATAAAATCTAACTGGATTTTTTGTTGGTTCCTAGTTTGCAAAACTAAGTAATATTCTAGTCTTGGGAATGCAAACATCTGACTAAGAATGGCTATATGTGACCTCCAGTGGTCATGTGTGTGGGTTTTTTTTGTTTTTTTTTTTTTTACTCTAGTGCTCCTTCTTTATGGGAAAAGTTACAAATGTTAAGCTTTTTTAAATATTTACTCGTGCTGCTTTTTACAACCTTTTTACTATAGTTACTTGTGGCTCTTTTAGAGAAGATCTTTCTCTACTTCTTTTCAAAAAGTGCATTAGTGGTACTATGATAAAGAACACATCTGGTATTGCTGATGATGCTTATCAATTATTATGGTAACAAGCCTCAGATAAAAGTTCTGTGTGTCTATTTGCTGGTTTCTCTAACAAACCCTTCGATTTTCTTACAAAAAGAGAATGTTTTGTCCTTGAATTATTTGCTATTCTGGTGGCATGAAATCACCTTTTGGTCTACTTTCTTGTGTTTGCAGCTTGCTCTATCCCCATCTCCGAGGAACCCAGCAGAACCTATTGCTGTACAAAACAATCAGCAGTTGGCCCTAAAGGTGGAAGGAGTGGTTCAACATGGATCTAAACCAGGCCTGTTCCGTAAAATCCAGTCAGTTTGTCTGAACGTCTCTTCAGTGCTGCAGAGCAAATCTGGACAAGACTATAAGGTATGGTTAAAATAGACCCAGGAGGAGCCTTAAGCTTCCTTGCTGTGTTTTTCTGCTCTTTTGTTTGCCTCTGCTAAGCAAAATTTTCACATTGAAGTTAACAGGTTCTTCTGTAGCCCTCTTGCTCTTGATATTTGACACTCAAGCACTGACCAGAGCCCAGGTGTAGTGCATAGAAGAGATCTGGGATTAACACTTCTGTATCCTGGTACCTTTTTCGTAACAGCATTTCTTCCAAACAAGAGACTTTGTGATGTTCAGAACAAGTCATAAGGAATCTGCTTGATATCAGGGGAAACTCAACTTTTAAACTCTACAGGGGAAAAAAAGGCAGGAGTTAGATGAGTCTCTACCACATAGCCTCTAGAAGCTTTATCTTAATTTTAAGTTGTTTTTTTGGTTTTGTTTATGGAAATAAGGAAGACAGGCTGTCCAAATTAAGTAGCACCTGAGGAGAGCTACTTGTTAAATGCAAGTCAAAGGTTTAATCAGAGCTTACGTATCTGTTGTTCGGGTTCTGCTAACGTGACATTTAGCAAAAGGCCAGTTTTGGGGTGGAGTTGGTTTTTTTTGTTCAGTATTTTTTTTTCAGGGAGGAAAAGGAAAAAAAAAGTCGTTTGCTTCCGAAATTACAGATCTAGGAAGTGTGTAATGTTTGTCTGACTTGTATTACTCTGGAAAACTATAACTTCAGGGAGACACAGATCTAGGAAGTGTGTAATGTTTGTCTGACTTGTATTACTCTGGAAAACTATAACTTCAGGGAGACAAAGACTTGTTAGCTATCTTGCTTCTGTGAATAGATAGAAAAATTAGTCAGTCATCAGTGATAAAAACATGTCAAGCTGGCTCAAACCTGCACATGTATTGGTTTAGGAAAATTGAGGACGGGGATTTTTTTTTCTTTCTGTCCTTCAAATGGAGAGCACAAAACTTATTATGAACAGTTTCTTGTATAAAATGGCACTTTTAACCTTCCATATGTTCTCAGATTCCTATTGACAACATGACCAATGAAATGGAGCAGAGAGTGGAACCACACAACGACTACTTCAGCACTCAATTTCTGTTAAACTTTGTGATACTTGGCACCCACAACATCACAGTAGAGTCTTCTGTAATAGATTCAAATGGTATTGTCTGGAAAACTGGGCCTAAAACAACTATTTTCGTTAAGTCTCTTGAGGATCCGTACTCTCAGCAGGTTCGTCTTCAGCAACAGCAAGGACAGCCCCCGTCTCAGCAGCAACAGCAAAGAACAGCCTACTCACGGTTTTAATTCCCACAAGTGACTCCATCCTGCTCAATTATATTACTGTCTTTCTTGGACACTTTGTTTTGAAAGAACCTACAATTGTAACCTTCTCCTAGGAAGTGTCAGGTGCCAGTTAGTTTCTTTTTAAATTGTCTGGGATAAACTTGAACTCGATTCAGTGGAAGCAACTCTGTTCAAATTTGGAGTTGTGTTTCTAATATAGAACTTCTATCTGATTTCTTCACTTGTGTTTACAAACTTGTTGCAGCAGACTCCACAAACTTGGCTAGCAGGGAATACTAACTGCTCTTTGACTAGTCCTTCTGTACTTCTTTTTTTGAAGCGTATAGGTTCTAATGTTAGTCTTAGTGAACACTTCAGCTAGTTATACAGAACTCAGTGTCATGCCTCTTATAACATAAAGGAATTGGCAGAAAATACACAGAAGTTTTTTTTCAGAGCCATTAATAGTGATTTCCAGTATTTGGTTGGTGTATATGTATTGTTACAATTCATAGGTACTACTTAATGCCTGCGTATGAAAGTAAAAAGTTATGTCTCACTTTTGGTACCCAGTCATTGCAGAGAGTGGGGAGACTGAGCTGTTGGTGTCTGGGGAATTTTACAAGAGGCAGGATTTTACAGCTGGGAACAACTGTTTTCTCAGATGGTATAGAAACGATTGCTGTGTTGTTTTTAGATCTTCATGTATCTGTGTTTCTGAAGGCTTTGGTTTTGTTTGGATTTTTGTTTGTTCTTTCAGGAGAGAAGTTAACTTGCAAGTTGTCATTTGTTTTAACTGTTTGGTTTTTTTTAAAGGGATTTTTATATAACAAAGCTTTGTAATGTGTACTATTTGACCAGTTTAGTAATCTTGTTGCTTTCACAGGATGACTTGAAGGAGAATTTTTGCCAATACTAGAAATTGATTCAGAATCATTTTGGAAATATACTGCTTCGTACATAGTTTTCATGCTTCTTTTGAGATGTAAAAGGCTGAACTCCACCTGTCTGGACTCCCAGGCAATAGATCACATAACATGTCCTTCACCTGGTCCTCATAAATCATCTCTGCTTATCACTCTGCAGAGAAGTAGAACACATTTGAGTGCGGAGGAGGAAGGATGACACTTCTTACAGACTTCAATTTGTAAATGGTTTAATCCCTCTCTTTGGAGCAGAAATTTCCATTGTTATTTTCTTAGTGAATTCCTAAGATACTGTTATTTCTTCAAGTTGATTTCGCTGTAGAAGCTGTCCAGAGCTTGCAGATTCTGCTTGCTTTATATGCAGAGAGAATGATAATGAATTGTTGTAAGACCCGATCTCTTTGACATAGCTAGAGGAATAATTGTTTTTGCTGTGTGTTCCTGTGATAGATGCTTTAAAAAAATCCATTTTCTTCCTCTTGGCTTGAAACTATAAAAAAAAAGTGATCATGCTAGTTTGTTTTAATATCTTGGTTAGACTATAATCCTAAACAGAAAATATATTTGGGAATAAAGTGGAGACAGAAGACTCACCAAATGGGTGAAAATTTTTTATTTTGTGCAGGAGACAGTCTTCAACTGCCCTTCAAGCTGAATGAGGAAAGCAGGGGCTTCTGTCCCCACTTTTATGGTTATATACTCAGTTCTGCATATGTGTGTGTGTATATCTGTCTGTGTATGCACATATGCGTGCATATACATGTAGCTATGCATAGTTTTAGATTCAAAGAATCATTTTGCTGGAAGAGACCTTTAAGATCCAAGTCCAGCCTTTGTCCCAGCCCTTATCAACCACTAGGCAATTTCCCTAAGTGCAACAACCAACAGTCTCTTAAATGGCCCAGAAAGAGATGATTCAGCTTAGTGTTGAGCATGCACTCTGTCAGATGGAAGATCTAAATTCTTTGTGGTTGGTTGGGTTTTTTCATTAAGGTTGGAGATGAGTGTCTTAACCACAAACCCCTCCTTATTGTAATGAAAGGAAAAAAAAAAGGCAAAGAGGCCAAGTTGTTGGTTTTGTTTTTTGGGTTTTTTTTTAAATCATGGATAATGAATGTGTGTTTCTTGCTCTGTTATTGACCAATATGTTGCTGGAAACCTGTGATGGTGACATCTCAGAACAACTCAGTAAAGAACTGAAATATCCATGTAGGGGGAGCAGACTTTTCTCATAAGTCAGAGCATGTTCATGTGCGTGCCTGGACTTACAGGAAGCCTAGTAGGAGAAACTTACCCAGGGAAAGATTGATCTGGCCTGAGGCTTAATTGCCTGTGAGCCAGTAAGATTAACCCTTCATCAGCTGCAAAAATTGTTCCTTCTCCAAACAAGTTTTCTCACCTGATCTGAGAGGCCCTGAGAGCTCCAGGAGCTGATACCAATTTTGGAGCTAGGCAAACAATAACTAAATTCTGAAAATCTGGATACCAAGGGTGGGAGATTGCAGGGTAAGGCTAAATGTCTTCTGAAAAGGTGAGTAAGGAAGGTGGCTTGCTGTGCAAGCATCTGAATTTCTCTAACATTCGGAAGGATTTCTCATGCTGGCTCATTTGCAGATAGCTATATATGTATGTTGATCAGGAAAGGCCCTGAACCTGTTACTTAATTGTCCTTTTATGTAAGCACTATGTTTTTTGTGGGATTTCTAGTGAGGTTGTTCTTTGGGTGTTTTGTTTGTTTTCAAACCTTGTGTATTTTTACTTAGAATACACTGTGAAATACACTTGGCAAACAGAAACCAAGATTTTAATTGAAATCAATGACTCAAAATACCCAAAGAGAAGCAAAGAAGGGTGTTACAGTTACAGCAATGTACAGAAAACTGCTGTTGGAGCTATGAACAGTGAATGTGATCCTTGACTGTTAATAGAAGCATGGTTACCTTGCTTCAATCCTGCATACTGTTTCTGGTGCTTGTACTTGAAGATACACAATGATGAATACAGAGGGTACTTCTATGATATGGACCCAAGCTAAATCTCTTTAGTGTTTCTCAATAAATGAAGCAGTAACTTGATCACAGTCCATAGCTGCACACTGATAATGGAAGACAATCCACTTTTTCACTTAACTGCAAAAGAAAGAAAATATTCTGTGGCTAGACATTGGTCTTGAGGCTACTGCTAAGAATTCAAACAACAAAAAGACATGCAGGCAGCTGCATCATTATCTAGTCTTAATGTTTACAATTTGCTTTTGTCTAGCTTTGATAAATTCTTGGATTGAGGAAGCATGGAGATGATAAAATTAAGATGACTGGAGATATTAATCATATGTGCAGTTCTGCATAAAGCCATTAATAATTGGTACTTAGGCTCTAGAATTTAACCTGATTTCTCCATGGATGATGTAGCCAATTAAGTCTTAGAAGTACTACTACTCGTGATCTTGTGAACCTGTATTCAGACATACCAGAAAGTGTCACTTCTACATTCCTGGCTCGTCTCTTGCTCAAGGCAATGTGCAACACAACAAGGGGGAGGGAAAGAATTTCCCCTGTAAAATTATGCGTTCCTCTGGAATTTAGAGGATAAGTTCCTGCTATAAGGTCGTTGAAATGATTCTCCGAAGCTGCACCCGTTGTGAGTATTCATGGCATCTTGGCCTTCCCATTTTTGTCTACTTGAATATCCACTTATTTTACCTGAGGACTGAAATGCCTCAATTTAGCCAAGGTTTTTCTATCTGATAGTGGATATATGTATCTTTGACTTAAATCCTGTGAAACTACAGGAACTGAACAGTTGTAGAAGCAAGTTCAGTGGTCCTTTAAAAATACGCATAAACTTTTATAAACTTACTGTCTTCAGTGATGTCACGACATTAAAAGAAACCACAACAACTTATTGAAGGAATCAATAGGATTTGAGTGAATTCCTAAAATCTCTTGAGTGATGATCAGTATATGTATATGACTGTAGCAAAAGAGATCTCATAAAACACTGTAGGGAAGCATCTTTCCTTCAAAGCGCTGTTTCTTTTCTAAATGTCATCTTTCTGCTGACCTACTGTGATTTGCTGTCACCATGGTCAGCATATTTACACATGTGCCCTTTTCATTTTTGGCATCTTCTCAAAACCATCTGTTCCTTTTGTGGCAATGCAGGTGTAGTCAAAGTATCTGCATTGTCCAAAGCAGGAGGCAGGAAAAAAAAAAAGGAAGAGGTGAGACCTCAAGAGCCCTACCAGCCCGCAGTGCAGTTCTGAGTCGAGTAGGGCCCCAAAACTGGTAGGCTTTTTTTCAACTGGACTGCTGTAACCCACCATCTAGTACTACTGGAGGTGCTCTTGCTTTACCCACATAGTTGCCTCCAAGGACACAACCTTTGATGCTAAGCAAAAGGAGACTTACCCAGAACCTTTGCCTATGAACCTCCAAAAAGAGGTTCATAGAACAAGTGATAGAGACAAAAGCATTTCTTGAAAGTGAGGGGAAAACCAAGTGTTGCATTGCCTTTCTTACAAGATGTGTTCTACAGTGTTTCAGTTGCCTTCTCCCTGTGTGAATTTTTAAGCCAGGTGCTGTTTTGTGTTACCAGGAAACAAGCCTACCTCAGCGGTGACCCTAGATAGCTCCCGAGCCCTTTGCGCTCTCAGGGAGGTCTGACAAACAGCAGCTGCTCAAACTCACTACTGAAATCACAGATTACATGTATTTCAGTGAACAATCATCCCAGTTGTTCTGCACAGTTCAGAAAGTTGACATACTCTGCTGATTGTCAGCACAGTGCTTTGAAATAGGAAGTATCTTCTTGGTGTTCTCTTTTACTTTTAGGATAAAGTCTTTATCTCTTGCTTGCCCAGCTCAAAGCAATGCTATCAAAATTAAGGCTAGCTTGGCAGTATATTAATGACATTTCCATTTAGACTCAGCTTCCTGAGACAAGGATCTTAGACAAGGTAAGAATAGAGCTCAGTGAATTTTGAGGGAAAGAAAAAAGAGCCTGTGGCAGTGGCTTAAACACTTCAGTCTACTAGGCACCTAACTGTAGTAAAAATTTGATTTTCCTTTTCATCAGTGGTGAACCAGTGACTCAGTAGAGCAGTCAAGGAGATAAGGGGACAGTGCAGCTTTTCTATTGTGTAGAAATAAAACTTAAGCCATAGTCACTTCACAGTCCTCAAAATCATTGGTGAGTTTTTGTGGTGGATGTTTTTGGGGTTTTTTTAATGGTCTTTTTTTTTTTCATGTCCTCTCAGGTTTGAGTTTGAGGTTTTTTTAAAAAAAACAGTTTAAAACTGATTAATACAAGCAAATGTTTGGAGGTTTTTATGGGGATCAGTGGTGATTACAAGGCTCCAAAGAAGATAAAACAGACTTGTGTAAGTTGGCTGTCTTTAAATGCCTTTGCTAAACAGTCTGTGTGTCTTGCTGACAGTCCATCTTGCAGATCCCTATTTACTAGAAATACTAAATTTAAGAATACAATGAATTTGAAAGTAATAGCTCTCCGTTCTTAACACAGCTTGTGTAACTAAAGGACAAAGCCAGTGAGTAGTATTAGAACTAGGAGAACGTCTCTGATAAACATAAACCGAATGGTGTCTAGATGAGTGGACTCTGCAGAAGATGATGGGTGAATCTTCAGGATATGGCTTAATGCTTCACTAACCACAGTTTAGGGGTGTGGTGTTGCTGGAATGGGCTTTCTCTGCAGCTTATGCTTGCCTCCTGCTTTGCTCTTTGCATCTAATCACAAGCTTATCCAGTTAAAGCAGTTTCACTTTGCTAGGGTGTTTTTTTTCAGCTGAATCGGCAACTTTGACTTGGATGACACCACAACAACTTGATCAACAGAGCCAGTAGGAGGAAGGTGCTGTGGAAGATGTATAGTGTATCCTAGAAGTAATAACCAGCTGGACTGACTGTATCTCTGGTATATTTCTGTATTTAACATAAGCCTGGAGGGAACAATCTGTCTACATCTGAACTGTGGCATTTCTGCATGGCTGCTTTTGGGAGGGCAAAGATCACTGCAGTAGTTAGAGCCAGCTGTCTGGCCTTCCTGTCTGCTGTGAGTCACCACCCATGAGTCAGTCAGCAGAAGGAAAGAAATGTTCATGTGAAGCAGTGGATGAGGCTAAGCTTGCAGCTAGTCTTTGCTCTGGAGTGGGTGAGGTGTGCTTCAGTGTGTCCTCATTTGCCAGCAATGCACATGGGCAGTAGTTAACAGTCATGAGTGGTAACAACTGTCTCACTTTGTTTCACAAAATCCTAAAGCATGCGGACATCAAGGTTCCAGTTGTACATTTTTTAGTTATACTGGTGTTGTTTCTACTTTAGTACTTCAATGTTTTGGCTAAAGTCAGGCTTTGATCACTTATTTTTAAATCCACTGACACTAGTTTAATGCAGAAATAGGTCGGTTCAAACTAGGTTGTTGTCCACTGAGTCGAGTGGAAAAGCAACATGGATGGAGACTTCTTGGAGCTAGTCACCCACTTCAGTCAGATAGGAAGTTCCAGGAGTTGTAGTAATTCACAAGAAATGTTGTCTGGCCTCTTCAGAAGATCTCTTTCCCTCATGTCATGAGGGAGGAACAAAAGCTTTTGTAATTAATTATGGTAATTGTTGCAACTCATTTCATGAAACCATCCCTCTGACACATTTTATTTCTAGGCAGGGTGAACTGGTCCTGTCTGCAATGTGCAAACTCTGATAGTTTATTTCCTTTACGCATCTACATGTCACTGGCAAAAAAACTGATGTGTGTTTTCATCCTTGCAGAGGAAAAGGTTTAGCTGACAGTCATCTGTGAGAGAGGTGCAGAACATCCATGGAGTATGACCCACATGAGGGATCCTCTAGAGAGATTTGTATTTCTGGTAGTGTGGGTACACTAGGTTAAGAACCTGATATGCTCAGATTTTTACTTTTGCAGAGAATGGGTCAATACAGGTGAAACATAAAGGTAACTTAAAAGCTGCTAGTTGTCTTCCTGATACTTTGGCTTTATCTTGAGAAAAGCACCTAGTTATTGTGTGTTGGTTTTCCCATTTGAACATCCCCACCTCCCCCTAATTCCTTATACTTTGATGTTCAGAGTTGTAGAAATTCATTGGTCCTATGGAAGTACAAAATACTGTGCTGTTGCCTTGTAGAGGGATTTTTTTTTTTTTTACAGGAAAAAGGAGGTTCCAACTCATGACTATGAAGTGTTGCAATACTTAAAGTGGCCCAACTCGGCAAGATAAACAGTGCAGAACTTGCATGGTAATATTACTTCTGATTTAAAAAAAAATATTTAAAAATGCCATGATGATGAAATGAATGTCTTTCTCTCCCTTTGATTTTTAAAACTAAAACTTTTCCCAACAACAAAAAGTTGCAGATCAGATAGATATTCAGGTCTGTCCTTTAACTATATGAGTGTACTAAATGGCAGATGGGAATGTTGATGATTCACTGAATATATTTATGTATATATGTAAACACTACGTTGCCAGAAAGCAGCTTAACAAGAAGAGTATTGTAACTTAAAATTTGTGTTTTGTGAATCCCGTTCTGCAGTACAAATATAGTAAGCTGTTGCTGTGACAAGACAGATGGGAGAGCCCTCTGCAATGCCTGCCCTATCACCTGAGATGTGCCTTTCTGCTTCTCTTGGGCTTTGTGCTTTCTGGGCACTGCCCTTTCCTTGGCTAATAACAGCATTTACAGGCTAATAATCTAATGCCAAGTCTGCCATTATCTTTCTGTGGTGTAATGTAGTTTTCCTGATTGATGACATCTCACCTATGTCTGATCACTTATCTCTGCTGGCAGAGATGAGATTCTTTGATACCAAAAGCTGACAGGAGTTTGACATACTCATCCTATTGTAAGTCTCGGACAGCTTCCAGCATCTAAGGCAGCCCAGGGAGAAGTTGGCATTAGCTACCTCAAATACTCAGCTATGCAATCTGAATACATTTTAAAATGCCGCTTTTAATCTCTTGAGCTTTTACTTTCAGCTACTTCTCCACAATCGTGATAGCCATAAATCAGGGTTTGCATAATCTCATTGCTCATTTTTATTTTTAGTACTTGACTCCAGGAAATGTGGCTTAAATGAAAAATAATTAAAGTACCGAATGTTTGGTTCTTTGGTTAAATCTGTCCTTCTGACAATGTTGTTAGGCAATTCAATTAGCTTTGATTTGACCTCCAAATGCCTGGTCTTGCTCGGCTGTGCCTCACAACCCCATGCAACACTGCAGGCTTAGGGCAGAGAGACTGGGAACCTGTCTAGCAGAAAGGGACCTGGGGATGTTAATCGACAGCTGCCTGCAGTGTGCCCAGGTGGCCAAGAGACCAATGGCATCCTGGCCTGTGTCAGAAACAGTGTGGCCGGTAGGACCAGGGAAGCGATTGTCCCCTTGATTTCGGCTTTGGTGAGGCTGCAGCTTTAATACTGTGTTCAGTTTTGGGTCTCTCACTACAACAAGGACATGGAGGTGCTGGAGTGCGTCCAGAGACGGGCAATGAAGCTGGTGAAGGGTCTGGAGAAGAAGCCTGATGAGGGACCTGGGGTTGTTTAGCCTGGAGGAGGCTGAGGGGAGATACAATCACTTTCTACAACAAAGGAGTTTGTAGTGAAGTGGAGGTTGGACTCTTCTTCCAAATAATGAATGGTAGGACAAGAAGAAATGGCCTTTTTCACTGAGAGGGTTGCTAAACAGTGGAACTGGCTGGCTGCCCAGGGAGGTGATGGAGTCACCATATCTAGAGGTATTTAAAAGATGCACAGATGAGACACTGAGGGACATGGTTTGGTGGTAGACTTGGCAGTGTGAGGTTAGTGGTTGGACTCAATGATCTTTTCAACCAAATTACATCTGGAATACTTTCTCCAGTTCTGGGCCCCTCAGTTCAAGGATAGGGAGCTGCTGGAGAGAGTTCAGCACAGGGCCAGCAAGATGATGGAGTGGAGCATCTCCCTTCTGATGAAAGGCTGAGGAAGCTGGGGCTCTTCAGCTTGGAGGAGACTGAGGGGTGATGTCATTAATGTTTACAAATACATAAGGATGAGTGTCAAGAGGATGGAGCCACGCTCTTCTCAGTGATGTCCAGCGGTAGGACAAGGGGCAATGGGTACAAGCTGGAACATAAGAGGTTCCAAAGAAACAGAAGGAAAAACTTCCCTGTGAGGGTGAGGGAGCACTGGCACAGGCTGCCCAGATGGATTGTAGAGTGTCCTTCTCTGGGGACATTCAAAACCCACCTGGACAAGTTCCTGCGTGACCTACTCTAGGTAGCCCTGCTCTGGCAGGGGGGTTGGACTAGACGATCTTTCAAGGTCCCTTCCAACCCTTCAGATTCTGTTATTTGGTGATGGCTTGTAAAACTATCGGCCAAGTGTCTTCCACTCAAAAGAGCAGAAAAGGAAGTGTGGGTGGGAGGTGGGAAGCACTTGTGTGAGACTTGCAAGTTGATGAAAGTTGATTGCAAGTTATTAATTTTAAAATTAATCACTGTAATAATCAGCTGTTTTATTTCCTCATTGCCACCTGTTGGAAGAGAAAAAACTCAACGCTCTCTGTGCTCATGGAAATTACAACAACTAATGAAGTTACATGTTCAGTAAACTGTAATTTTAGAATAGAGATCACGGGGAATAGAAACGTAACTCGTTTTGTCCTTTACCTTCCAGGAAAGACTGATCAGTTTTGTAGAGAAACTATGAAGCCTGGGTTAGTCATAGCAATTTAGCTGTTTGAGCACTGATTCATTTGTACCTGTTCTTAGTACTAGTCGTGGTGAAATTATGACATAGAGATGGGAAGGGCCTTGCTCAACAAGAGAGCAGCAGTCTGCTGCCTGAGACATAATTTGTTTGCCAGTGATTTGGGTACTCAGCAGTCTAGATGTTGTAAACTGCTTGTGAGTCCAAATCAGATTTCTAAACAACATACACAAAAGTTTCTTTCAATATCGGGCAAATCCTGGTAACACTGTCGTAGGGTTGACACAGGGCACAGAATCTCTTCTGTAATTCTGTACTGGACTTCTGATAAAATGAGGTACATAATTCATGCTTCGCAGAGGCAGTCGAGACCATGACTCATTTGCACCATTCTGAAATATTAAAACTTCCAGGCCACTTCAATTACAAGCCTGGCAAGGGCATACAGCCTGTTACAACGAAATACTTAACTGCGTTATCCAGACAATGGCAAAGAATCTAGTCGTTGTAAAGAATGCTACTTGTGGTTAAATATGTCATTATTTAAATAGTTTCTTTAACTATCTTGCCTACCTAGGGGCAGAAGGAACTGCAGTTAAGTGGGCATTCCACCTTTTCAAGAATATAAGGCTTTAAAGCGGACATGTGTAAGAAACTGCCACTCCAAAGAGGGGTGGAAGATGAGAGAAGCTGAACATAATTATACTTCTGTAATAGCAAAGATTAAAGGGGAATTCTAGAAGAGATTTTGAAAAGAATCTTGAGTTTCTAAGGGGGAAGAGATGTTAACCTTGCATTCAGTAAATACAATCAAGTAGCATATCTTAAGTAACGAAACTCTACTGATTAAAGACTAATGCAAGTGTACTTGATGATCAAGTCTAATCTAACGGAATTGAGAACGAGGAATAAGAACCAATACTAATGAGTAAGTTCTCTGCTTTAGCTCTTAGAAACAATGATGTTCAATAGATACAAAGCAAACATCAGGCCTAGGACAGAATCCTCATAATGTGGCTTGCAAAAAGCATGAACTGTGTTGGGGAGGCATGCTGGAGAGAGGATCCAGCATGTCCTTTGGTGTAATATAGCTTCACTGAAGGGACAAAGAGAAGTTTGACCTTGTTTTTAACTACTTCTGAATTATTAAAACTACCATCTTGGTCATAAACATCCTTTTTAATCTATCTGATAGCAACACCAGGAATTTACATCCTCCTGTGCTTGTTTGGGCTTTCTGTGTGTGAGGGGTTTTTTTTTTTTAGTGACCAATCCAATATAATTGTGTCACAAACTCAGTGTCATTTTTTTGCATTTAAGTAGGCAGCTCTGTTGATCTCTGTTTCCAGACAGCAGATGTACTTAGGAGTGGGCTTAGCTTGGAACCGAATTGCATGCAAATGGCTCTAATTGTGAAACTGTAACCTGGACCGAAAAATCTGAGTATTCCAGCTCATGTTTCCTTGCATAATGAAGTCACTGACTGGTACAATCAGATTATATAAGTCTTCTCTGGTGTATATATAACACCTAGGTTCACACTAACTGTTTTTAATCAGTAATTCACGTTGTTCTATCTTGCATGATGAAAGGATTTAAGTGAATATACACTTCAGTACGTTGTGATGACCTTTGTAGAAACCCTGCAGGGTTTTTATAACAGAAGTTCAATGTGAACCAGATCAGCTTGGTTGCTTCTACAGCAATATATAGCTCACAGGAGGAAGAGCTCTGTGAACAAGGTCACAGAAACCCAGAAAGAAATGGTTAATTGAGATTCTACTGAAAAGCAGTGGTAATATTTGAAAAACACAGGCTTTCAAGTAAGATAGACATTATATAGGGTTATTTTTTTCTATGACACTCAACACTTCCTTATCAGAATGGAGTATTAATCCATTTTATTTTGTAAGGCTATTCCATTTGTCATCTGTTTTTTAAAGATAGTGACCAGAGACAGCGTGAGGTTCTGGCAGTTGCTGATCTCTGGGCTACAGGATTGCAAGACTCAAATTGCAAGTCACGGTTTTTGTCTTTTTGTTTTGATCATGAAGTCAAGTAGTGGTGTTTTCTAAGGCCTCTGGTAAGTACTGGAGAAGAATGACTATTTCTGTGTGCATTGGTTAGTGGTGATTTGCAACTCTTCCTGACTTCCTGCAATGATTTAGGTATCTCCTAAGTGCTCAAATATGCTGTATAATACAATCTTATATAAACACTTGATTAACTTTTTTTCTCATAAAATCTATTACCTGCATGCTTAGAATTCACAAGTTAATTTCTACTCGCTTGTGACTTCATCCAGCTGCTAACTTGCGCTTTTTCATCTATCTCCTCGAGACATCTGTGGCTTTTAACAGGTCATCCTGTACCACCATGTTTGCACTCAGTCCTTCCAAATATACCCAGTGATTCATTTTGTCATTCCTCTAAGTTATCTTTGCAAAAGTTGTGATACTTGGAGTTTATGTCAGAGAAAGAAGAGCAGAGAGAATTAGGAAATAATGTGCTTGTATTTGGTGAGGTGACAGTAGAGATCACTCTTGCTGCTGTCAGCGAGCAACAGCCTCTGCCTAATTAGGCTGTTTTAGGGCTGGTCTCTTCCCTGCTCACATTTCACTGGGAAAATTTAGTGGGCAGGAGCAAGTGGTAAGGTGGTGGCATAATGAATACCAGAAATCTAAGTCTGTTTCCTCACCTGGAATGTGAGCCTTTCTGCTGTAGATTGGGATATGCCTGTCTTAGGCATGCTCTGTCGTCTATGACAGTGGAGCTCAGGGAATGTTTTTGTGGCTTCACCTAATGACTGCTGTTGGTTTAGATTTGGATTTTTTGGAGTTGGTTGTTGAGGTGGGGGGGAAGTGTGGGCTTTTTCATGTGTACCTTATACTCAGGGGAGATATAATAAATATTTACAGTATGTAACAACTCCTATACTACCTCCACCTGGAGACAGAAGTCACCACAATAAGAGCCTGTGTTGTAAAGACTGGAACATGCAAAATAATTTGCATACTCCAAATTATTGGCCTCCACCCCATCTTGAGACAGATAGCTGATGTGAGACTAGAAGGTGTTGAACCTCTCTTCTACTCCTCCCTGCCTTCAGGAAAAGAAACAGTTTATAGCTGGGCATGGTAGATTCTCCTGCAGATTAGTGTGACCAAGACATTGTGCTAGCTGAGGTTGCTGCCTGCTAGGTTGTCAGCTGGTAATCTCGGGCACCCAGATACTATGGAGTGCTACTTTAACTCCAAACTAGGTCCTGTTTTTTCAGCACTGAAGCTTGGGAATCCTTACTAACAAGCTGTAATTCATCCAATTGTTTTCTTCAACTGCTGGATTTTACTTTTCTGTTTATCTTTGTTTATCATCACTGAGTATTAATAGTGGAAAAGAGGGTGCTGGGCTGGTTTCAGGAGGCAAGAATCCCCTGTATACACAAGTATGCCCTGAATACACAAGTTCTGTATTCTTTTCTTTGTGTAATTAGCTGAATACTTACGACTTCACTACTCTATCTAGCTATTTCTCCAGCATATTACTGGTTTGACCCTTACTTACAGTTTGCCAGTCCAGACACATTTTTTGACAATATAACTTTCTACTTTCTTCATATTCTTGTTCTGACAGGAACTCTCTGCTTCTCTGTAAATTTCTGGCCTAAAAGGTTTAAATTAATGTCTTTTCTTTAGACAGATGCTGCCACTTAGAAATGTTATCTAAAATACATGCAATTAAATCTTGACCTCAATTAAGTTAGTACGAAGTTCTCACAGCTTAGTGTGATAAGTAGTTATGGTTCTATGATACAGAATTTTCTATGATGTATCATTTTGCCACTCAGCATTAACACAAGGCGTATCTCGTTTGATAATTTTTCATAACCTCAACACATCAGCCTGTTCCTGTTTCTCCTCCCCCCACAAATCTAATTATAGTGGCTTCCACTGCTGTCTCTCAGTCTTGACATTATTAGTGGAAGCAAGCAGGAAGACCCGAGTTACACGAATAACCAGACTTCATTTATCAGTCTTGCAATTTCATTTAATTACCATTTTTTTAAAACTCTCAAAGTTAGGGATGCATCTCCATCTGAACAATGTGGTGAGTGTCCTGGGGTAAGTATACTGCAGGTACCGTGTCCTACTCAAATATGCCATCAGGCCAGGCCATGCTTTACTGCCGCCTCCTGCTCTGGGCTCTTTTGGCCCCAGCTTCCATTTGAGCCTGTGGGACTCTGGAGTGTTAAGAGGTGAAAGCTGGGACCTTAGTGAAGCTGTTGAGCAGCCTGGGCCAAGTGGGATTGACAAGGGTGTATGTGTGTCCGAAGGAGCTCAGTGAAACTGGGACTGCTGAGGGCAGAGTATTCATATACAGGGAGAAGGGGATAATAGTTAAGCAGATGTTTGAGAGGGAGAGTTTTTTTTTCTTTTTTCCCTTGCATCATTTCTCTATAGCAAAGGGAGTTTCTGTTGGGTATTTATGTTCTTTCATATTTTTTTTTCCTAAAGACATAGTAGATTAATAAATCTAAGTGAAAGCAGCATAACAGTTATGTCTTGATCATTTTGAAATTTGTTTCCCTCTGCCTTTTTGTTATGAGTCTTAGGCTGAGCAAATCAAGCTATGTAAATCCCTCGTGGTCTGGATGGATTCATCCACACCATTAGGATTGCTTTTCTTAGCCACAGTTAACAATGGTGTAATGGCTTTTATAACATTTTATTAAGTTGAAACACATCAATAGGGCAAATGATAAACAATTGTGGTATTTTAGGAAGAATGGTTTCCAGGACTTAATGCACATGCCAACCTGAAGAGCTTTTGGGCAGCAGTTGACTGTGTCATGAAAATATGGAGCATCTGTCTCTCACAAATATGTTTGTTCTGTGGCACAGACTTAAGGAAGCTGGTCTTGGATGTCTGTGGTAAGAAGTATAAAAAGCATCACTTTTATATCTCTATATTAATCACAGAATCATAGAGTCATATTCCTCTTTGACTGATGATGACTTGTTTAAGCCTTTGCCACTGGCTAGTATAAATCAGGATAAAGTGGCCTAGTTTGGATTTGCTGTGGGAAGGATGGGAAGAGTCCTTGTTGATGCCAGTCAAGGTGGCATAGCAGTTGAAATTCAGCCTCCTCCCTTCCTCTCCCTCTGATACACATGCTGTGACTGTCCCTGGCTTCGGGTGATAAACAGTGTGAAAGTACAAGTCTGATGTACAAGTTATTCAACATCCTTCTACATCTTTAACTCTGGAGGGGGTGGGGAAAAAAAAAAAGGCAGGCTGCCCTTTAATGCCTAACTAATACCATTATCTAACTGAATGATTACTGATCAACCAATGCTAACAATAGCTTTAACTGAGTTTTTCCCAAGGAAACGATTAATGACAGTTAGCAGTGGTCAACACTATAGTACTACATTCACTAGAGACAGCAGTATTGTTTTTCAGCCATGAAACAAGTAGGTAGTGAGACTGGAGAGGATGTGGGGGATGTAGCTTAAATGCAAACTACGATGCGACTTCTGCTTTTGGATTTCTCAGTGTTGTGCTGTTTCTTCAGTCAGCTTCAGCTTGTGCAAAAGCTGCATAACCAGATTGCAGCAGGGACATATTCATCACAACCTTCTTTCGGTAACCAAGTTAAACATAGTCTTGAGGAAACAAAGTAAGAGTCGCAAAGCTGCGTATGGCATCATAAGACAAGGAGGTTGCATGCTGTGCTAAATTGGGAGAGGGAAGATGAAGGGGGATTTTTAATTGGCCTTGGTCCTGATCAAATTTCAGTGACTGTATTTATTTTACAAAGCCTACTTCCTAGAAATGATTAGTGAACCTTGGATCAGACCCAATTAGTTTGTCCCTGGTTCTTCAGTGAGCTCAAATGTGATGGATCTTTGCACTTTGCACAGTCCTGTTTGAAGTTGTTGGAATTCGGCACTTGCAAAATAAGACTCCCCCACACAGGTGGCTGTTGTTGTTACATTGAACTCTTTACTTCCTTTTTCAACTAGAAAAAAACACTTTTCTGAAATGTCAATATTAATTTTAGCTTATAATGATACAGAATCCAACGAACATAAAGTAGTCTGAATACCTCTTTCATTTTATAACAAACTATTCACTGAGGATTTAAGTATAAGAATCATCTTGATCTAGAAACATTGACTGGATGTTGATAAGACTTTACTAAGACCCAAGTCAGTCTGTCTGGTAAATACTGACTTGAACTTGAATGGGTCTGAAGAAAATAGGAGCTTCATCTGATAACTGATGTCCAGCACGTCAGTTATCTTTATGACCAGGACCTTACATGGTAGATTTGCTGGCACAGATGGAGAAATACACTAGAAATTAATTCAGTGCAGTCAAATCTTTGGTTTTACTACATTAGTTTTTAAAAATGGCTAATAGCAAAACAATGTGATAGCTAAAAAATGTTAGGAGTCCCATCTGCCTAAAGACAGGTTGTCTTCATCTTTGTGTTAGTACTGTGCTTCCAATACACCAGCTTCATAGGCTTATAAAAATCTTGTGAAGTGCAAGCTTATGTATAATGGGCATATTATCATTGCCTGAAGTGATACGATTCTGTAGATACAATTTAACTTAAATCATTTTGTCACAGATAGAAGATTGCATAACCAAGCTAACACAGAGGTTAAAGATTTGATAAGTAGTTGGGGTAACTCTAGAGCTCCTTTCTTCCAAAAACTGAAACTAACAAACCCAAACAAGCCTCAGACAAATAAAAGCAAACCCTCAGCTCACACTCACCTGGGTGATAGTAGTGTCAATGGGTAAAAAACACCCATGTAACTGAGATGGGAACCCAGCTTTGTCATGCTCTACTTAAGCCTTTCGTTGATTGACACACACAGTATGGCAGAAATGCATTACATACAGTAACAAATGAAAGTGTTGCTCATTGACCATCTGGTTGCATTGTGGTGTATCTGTTATCCATCTTTAATAAGTGGTCTCTGTCCAAGTCTTCGGTTTAGTTTTAATGAGAAATGAAACACCTCAAAACATCTGAATTACTTGGCTCACAGTTACAGGCATTGGTATGAGATAATCTAGTATGGTATGAAGTTACATGGTGATAGCAGGAATAACACTTTTTCCTCCTGTTGGGAGATGTATTTATTAGGTTACTGTAGTGCTGAGTCATCAAAATGTTTTATTGAACAGTGTTTTATTGAAACAAAGTCTAAAATCTGAGACTGAAGGCATTGTCTCTCTGTGGTTAATACTAATTTTTGTCCAAGTTATGCCTTTATGAAAAGCATATCCAGGAAAGGGAACTTCAAGTTCTGCATCTTTAAGAAGATTAAAATATCTTTTGAGGGGAAGAGTGGTTTAAACAGAACTTTCTTTGAGAGCTAACCTCTGCAGTTTTGATGGTGATTTTTTTATTTGAACAACTGTGAAATACAAGGCATCTCACCAGACTTGCATCTGAGTTACAGACCATGTAGCTGCAACAACAGGGCTTATATTCCTGATATGCTAGACCAAAATCAACTACCAAAGAATTGTAAAGGTTATGTTTATGTTTTATATAAAACATACTGAGATGGAAAATCCAGGAGTGGCATTGTTGTAAAGGCTAACAAGCTCTGCCTAAGTGGAAAGCTATGAAATTTGCATGTAACTGGTAGAAAAAAAGGGAAAGTTGGTAACATCTGCTCTCACCTTCTGCTAGTCTTGACTAACTGGTAAATTGTTCAAATGTGATGTATTCTGTGTTTTCACCTTTCTTACAAAGGGTGAAGTTCATGGACAAAGATGAGTGTGCTGTTCTTATCTGACTCCAGACGTACCTGACTTGGTCTTTGCTATGCTGTAGAAAGAGTAAGTACATTCAGACATGAATCAACCTAGATTCTTTTGAGAGATCAGGATAGCCTTGGCTGAAACATCATATGGCTTGGTCCCCCTCTGTAGCTTATATCTAGAGTATCTTCAGGTTGTTTGTGGTGAAAGCAGTACTGATACCAGTTATCACATTGCTTTTGTGCTACAAAGGAAATAAGCGTGTCCCAAAATAGTTAAAAACAAACCCTTGACAAATCATAAGTAACAGTATTTCTAAATTTTGGAACTTAATCTTCACCCTAAAAAGTTTACAAACCATCACTCTTAGTATTGCTAAGTACAGACATGTATTATTTTGACGCTGCCTTGGCTTCAGGAAGCCATTGCAAAACACATAATAAATAAGAATTGACTATCAAATGGGACAAAAAATACATTCCTCTAGAGAGTGCCCAAGGATGTTGGCCAACGACATTGAGTAGTAGTAATTCCACAGATGGGCTTAGTCTGAAGGCAAGAGCAGGGAGAGTGCAGTACACGTGTTCTTGAGATCTCTCACAGTATGAAGATCCATTTTGCTGAAGGACTTAGTAGACAAAGGGACCGTAGCCAGACCCAGTATTAGATGTGAGTGGTCCTCTCTCTTCCTGAGTAGCACACCTGGTATTGATCTAGTACTTCTAGTGATCTAGTATAGGTCTTCCATGTCATACGGCCTCCTTGGCTATGGCTCCACTTGCTCTTCCTAGAAGCTGTGTCAAACTTATTTTTTTGTATTGTACAGAATTTCAAGCATTGTACTGGGGTGAAATGTGAGGGGATGAATCCAGAATTTGTTCTTCTGTCCACGTGTAACTGTATAAAATTTCCTAGAGCACAATTACAAATGCAACAATAGCTGGTTATATGAAGTTTACTTGGTTTCATTTAAGCTCTAGAGGTATTTTAGAATGAAACAGTAACTCAAAGATCTAAGTAAGAATCCAACTTGCATGATGCTTAATGATTCCTGTTTTAAAAACCAAAACAACAAAAAACCCCACACAACAGATTTAGGGTCAAGAAACATGACGCTACTATTTTAATGCTACTTTTTTGTTTGTTTGTTTTTACTTTCTTAATCTAGCAATAACTTTTTGGTTTCTTTGGCTTATTTGATTATGTTTATATGGATTTTCTTTAAAACCAGGAAGACTCCTTTGCCACTCTCTCCTAGGGAAAAAAATGGCCCTAAAACAACTCAAAGCTTTAACTTGGCACCTTGTTAGAAATAACATTTAGGTCTGACGTCAACTCAAGCCAGTACAGGGGAGAGAAAAAACGTGCATTTGTCATAAGCCTAAAGATTTTGGTCACATTTGTGACATATTTTCTCTCAGGCCTATAATTTTTTAATGCAAAAAACCCTTAGGCTTAAACTATTGGAGAAAATGAGCAAAAAAAATACACAGATTCCTAGAAGCACAGGAGCTGGCAAGGTTGATTTGTCTGCAGCTGGCTGATCTTGGTGAGGGGTACTACGTGTAGTGTCTGGAGTGGGAGGGCAATGGAAGGGAGCTTGTCAGGGGGCTTAGTACTGTGCCAGGTCAGTTAAAGCCTTTTATGTAAACACAGGAATGTAACAAGTATTAAAGTCAATGTCACGATTTACTTCCATCTTAATGGTTCCTTCAGGTCACCTTGAAGTGTCCTTAAAACAATTAAAATGCTAATAAAGGCATTTTTGACCAAGAGATCAAATAGTCTGGTAATATTTACTTCCTGAGAAAAATCAGGGAAGGAAAAAGGCCTTTTTGCATTTTGTATGTGATAAATGGATGTGAGGCTTCAAAAGGAACTTGTGTATCTAAAAGATTAGTGGAAGCAGAGCTTTTAAAGTCTGGCCTACTATTGTGTGAGTAAGAGAAAGGACATAAGAACAGCTTGCCACTGAAGATCAAGAGACTTCAACAAGCATGTTTTCTCCATTTCTCCTGAGACACAGATGATAGAGATGGAGTGTCTGATTAAATTTAAGAATTTGCTTGCAGAATGGAGGTGATTTTGCCTGTCACACAGAGGACATAATGGGAGCTACTGTTACAGAGTATTTTGGAAGGTTTGACATGTTGTAAAAATGAATGAAAAGTTTCACGTTCTGAAGGCAGCAATGCAAAAATCCTCCACACCAGGGTATTTGACAATCTGTACAACAGCTCAGAATTTGAGGTAAAAACCAGAATTATCTTTTTAAAGTGCCCACAACTTCCTCTTCTGTCTTAATTGTAGCCCATAGAACATATATAAAACTCTTTTTTGGTGCTTCTTTCAACCGTTATTTTCCTAAATCAAGTGCTAACAACCTAATTCATTTCAAGTTTTCTGGATTTATACTCCCTTGAGTAAACGCCCTGTTTTATGTTGCACATCTTTCAGCAATCTTCTCTGCACGTGCTTCCGTCTTTGTAGTTTTTCATGGTAGTTTTGTCTAGTTTAATATTTTTGTCATGCTATTTTTTAATAGAACTTCATACAGTTTCCCAAGTAGCAAGCTTTCCTTTGAGAGGTTGGAAACAGTAGTTGATTTCTGCTCTGCAGATCTTCTGAGGTTTCTCAGGCTATCTGTCTTCCTGTCTTTGCTCTCTGTATGACAAGTCTTTGATTGTTACAGGCGATTTTGGTTGTAGTGTTATCAACACATGTGTGCATCTTTCTCACCCCTTTTCCTATGAGCATATCACATCTGTATCTTCAGTTTGCTATGAGGAAAGTAAGCAGGGGGAACTGACTGAAGCTGGTTGTGACAAATGAGCAACTCCCAATCTTTGACACAGACAGAGGTTCAAAAGCATTCCAAAACTTGCTGTTTCTGAACTCCGGAAACAAATCTCTTAGTTGCTTTGGTGTTTACAGCTTTGAACCTGGATTTCGTTATTGCTTTCCAGGCCTCTCTGGCTTGTAGACTACTTGTATATCTGCAACGCATTCCCTCCTCACAGCTACGCCTGCAGACAGCTCTAATGCTATGGCTGAGTCAGGGTGCAAATATATGCCACTGAACAGTAGTGTATGAGTGATGGGGGCCAATCACTTCTTGAAGTGCACCCAGAGTAAAAAAAAATTACCTTCTTCAAAATTGTCTCATAGAGTTTGACTAAAACCTGACTTGAACCTTGCAGCCAGATACATTGATCAAATCCAGCCCACGCGAATTAATCTTGACTGTGCAGCTTCCTTGCAGTCACCTATATGCTGCTTAGGATATCTTTTTAAGGTAACTGAATACAAGAGATGTTTGTTTATTACTATATAACATCTTCTCAGTAATAGCATCTCTTTTTTTCCTCCTTATAGGCAGAAATAAGACTAATCTTCTTTTTCCCGTGTTTTCAGTCTGTAGAGGGTTGGGGTTTTTTGAGATGAATAGGAGACAACTTCAATATTTAATTACCTGCTCCAGCAATCCTTGACATCAGTTAATCACCTAGCATTACCAATGTTAGTATCTGTATCTACCAGTTAATAATCACATAAAAATGTATTTTTACAATGATTAGTAGTGACATCCCCGGCAGTATTTCTCCAATGCTGACAAAGCACAGTTAACAGGGGACAAATATGTACAGTCAACAATATGTAACAACAAATATGTAAACTAGATAAATAGTAAAAGAGGACACAAATTGAGTTGCTTGTATTACTATTTTGCCTTTTTTTTTCCCATTTATAATAGTAAAATGACAATATATATAACAAAAGCTCATTAAGCTCAGATTGTAAGGATTTGCTTCCAGAAATTAGATTCTTGTCTTTAAACCCCCCAAGAAGTTTCACAACTGGTTTTTGAGCTTCAGCATCAACAGTGATTGACCAAATGGAAAAATGGAATCTACTGCTTAGTTGTTTCCTTCTTTTTGTTTGCAATAATGGTACATGTGTACATGTATTTCATATTAGAAAGAATTCTTCAGGAGCTCAGACTGGCTGACAGAGCATTTCAAGATCTGTAAAGCGCATTTTGTTGTGCATGTTACTTAGGTTGTCCCTGTGAAGGCCAAGGGAATGAGGAATAGGAGTGGGTTTCTGCTACTGGCTCATTCAGCAAAACGCTAAACCACAGCTTCCTAAGCTTTAAGGCAGTCACTCTGACAAAGAATGCTTTGTATGCTTGCTTCTCCATGTGCAATCCCTTTCTGCACTATAAATTGCCTAATTCATGTCTAACAGTTTCTGCAGTCCCTCATTCTGATGCATCAGATTTGAGACTATTTTTCCAAAATGCACAGTGTGAATAAAATTAAGGTAACAAATTCTGTAAAAATTGAAATCCAGGTTTTTGTCTTGGAATAATATGTAAACAAAGATTCAATTTGCTGTTGGGATGTAAAAATTAAAATAACTTTAATCATGGCCTACAAATTGTCCTTTTTCTACCTGAGGATTTTAGAGCAAAATTTTGCTGAGAATAAGTTCAAGGGTATACCCAAAGGTGTTTGCATGAGATGAAGAAGAAAAAAACCAAGTCTTAGGGAAGCTAGTAACACTACAGAACAGCTTAATCTGGGTTTAACTGTTAGATTTAACCTAGCGATAAAAAAATAACATATACAGAAAAAACACCCTAACTTGGAAACACTTATGCAAGATGTGTTCTTTTTGTCAAAAAGGTCAGCAATTTCATTTTTGTTTTGCTCAAACAGAACATGATGGCATTTGGTTGTTTGTGTGTTTTAACTTTTCAAATGAAATTCATCTGCAGTAACAACTTCGGTTTTCTTCATGGAATGGAGGTTGGGATTTAATTTTGTTGATGATTACAGTGATCTCTGAAGCCACATTGTCTAGGAAACGGTGGGCTAGCTTTGCACATGGCATACTGTGTATACGCAACTGATATGTTATATAGTCTAATTATTACAATTCAATGCTTTATTTTGTACTAAAAAAGAAGACCTTCAGGCATATTTCCTTAAGGTGGAGTTGTTATTTTTCATCTGCTTCTTTTCCTTAAGAACGCCCATAGGGTTAAAATCCGTTGCCCAAGCCCTTCTGCTCAGTCTAGGTATTACAATAATTGAACTAAGCTGCGGAAACTGGGTCCAATGTGCCTAGAAGGAGCTCCAGGAGGAGTGAGGGTGCTCCTCCAAGGCTTGTACAAGGGGCTACAGGCAAAAGAGAAGCAGACGTACACGGCAAACTGACAAGTGGCAAGAGTATTGCCACGGCCCTGGCAAAAATTCCTCACCTAGCAGGGGTTCAGGGCGAGCGGGCTGTGAAATCTCCCCCTCTGTGGACTGCCCTTACATGTCACCGTACAATGCAGACCTCTACAGGGGCTGTCTAGAAGTAGAAAATGGTGTTTGTGCGTGCAGGGGCGGGCTGAGAGAGAAGCAAAAGCTCGGAAAGTTGCTCTATAAAAAGCACCCACAAGGGCGTTATGACTACAGGGAGGAAACACATGTTGTTGCTGTCCAGGGCACAGGGGTCGTTCAGGTGCTGCTGGCGGGACCTGTAACACTGTCCCGTCATCGGCTTTCCCCAAAACTTCAGTCACAACGAGGATTAAAGCAGCAGGTTCCCCCAGGACCCCGCTCCCGCCGGTGCCAGCCTTGGGGAGGGCGGTGGGGTGTGGGGGGACCGCTCTCCCCGCGGCTCGGCGCTGCCGGGCGCCTGCGGCTCTGTGTGAGTGTGAGAGTGGGGGCGCTCCGGCGGGGGGCGGCGCCCGCTGCAGCGCCGGCCCCGCTCCTGGGCCGCGAGCGGGAGGTGACGGCGGAGGCGCAGCCGGCAGGGGCGGGGAGCGCGGCCCCAGCGGCCGGCATGAACCCCCGGCCACTCGCGCTGCCCGCGGCGAGGACCGAGGCGGCGGCGCTGAGGTAACGCATCCTCCGCGGGCCAGGCCCTGGTCCCCAACAGGTGCGGGGTCTGCTCCCCGCCCGCGGCGCCCGCCCGCCCGCTCGCCCTTGGGGGGCCGGGGGTCGGTGCCGAGCACCGTGCGGGCTCGGCGGAGAGGGGAAAGGAAGGGAAGGGGCGCTAGGCCCGGCCCGGCGCCGCCGCCGGCAGGGGAAAACCGAGGTGATCCCGCGGTCTGCGCCTGCCCACCCGGGCCGGTGCTCCCGCCTCCCCGCCCGNCCGCCGCCCCCCCTGCCGCCCGCGGGCCGCGGCTCCTGTCAGCCGCTCCGGGGCGGGGGGAGAGGCCGCCGCCGGCCGCGATAGCGCCCGCCACCCTTTTTGTAGGGGGGAAAGATGGAGGGCGGCTGGGACCGTGCGCGCGTTCCCCTCAGGTGAGCAGCGGGGCCGGCGTGCGCCGGAGCCCGCAGGCGAGACACGGCGCCGGGCGGAGGGTCGCGGCTCTGCCTGCGTGCCCCTCCCCCGGCAGCGGGAGCAGCTTCCTGCCTCGCTGAGCGGCGGCGGCGGGCGCGGGGCTGGGTCGGGGACGGGCGGGCGGGCACCCGCGCCTCGTCCCGCTCGGACAGCGCTATCGGTGCCTTGTCTTTCCTCTCCCCTAGGACGGTCCCGTGCCCTCCGCTGTGAAGAGGATGGCCGTGACTCTAGAGCAGGCCCGGCGGGTGGGCTATACCTGCTTGAAAGCACTCCTCAGGTTCGCTTTTATGGTCGCCAATAACCTGGTCGCTATTCCGTCCTACGTCTTGTATTTAATTGTGCTGCAGCCTCTCCGAGTGTTGGATAGTAAAAGCTTCTGGTATATCGAAGGAGTGTTGTTCAAGTGGCTTTTAGCTATGGTGGCTTCCTGGGGCTGGTGGGCAGGATATACAGGTAAGAATGTTTTGTTGATTTAAAACGTACAAACGTAAAGGTGTAAATAAGTATTAAAACACAGATGTTTTCGTATGGGCGCGTGTAGGGGAATGTGTAAATATAGTGGGTATGTGGGACGATTTTCTTTGGGGTTTCTCTGTATTGCTGAATTGAGATGCTGAGTGTACAGACACGCTTTTAAAATCATTGATACAAACATGTGTAAAGTTTCTCCATCAGTATCTTGTCTTAGCATCACTGGAAACATGACTTTTACTAAGTATAGCGATCGCTTTGTTTTAACGTTAGGTGAAAAAGGTACATCAGCTCAAAAGCAAGTTCATTTGTACCGTGCATGTAGCTGCTAGAGCCAACCCTTTCCTTATTAAGTCTGCACGTCTCTAAATCATCTCCTCTTAAAACTATCAGGACAACAAGGCTTAAGAAGTTTGACAGAAAGCTCGTGTCAGGAGAATAGGTCTTCTATTCCTTGCAACAGCTACTGTCTCTTCTGCTGCTTCAGAATGAAGGGGAACAGAGGGGAGCCTTTTTCATACTCACAGTGATGCGCAACATTTTTTGACTGTATAGTTGTTCATTTACTGTTAGCAAAGCTAATGACAGAATCTGTAGGGGTTTTCCCCTCTGCATGCTTGCTTTGCACTTATTATTGAACTTATTTTTGATTGTTAGTATTCGTAGGCTCATCGAAGGGATGGACTCAACTGAAATATCAAGAAAGGCTCTAGTCTTGTCCTTGAATACGCTGACTTTCATCCTGGCTACTGCACTTTGTGCAGGCAAACGGACTTCAATTCATTGTATGTGCTTAGACCTTGGAAAAGGGAGGAAACTAATCTACCGAGGGCAGAATATGAACAGCTCTCCTAAAATTCTTTCCCTCTCTTCTGCCCAGGCTGCATCTGCAGGTCTTGTGCATGTAAACAAGGAAAAAAAAGGTTTGCCAGCACAGAGCTCTGGAGTCTGGTCAGACTCCCGATTAGTCAGAAAGGCAGTGTTGACCCAGATGGAACGTTCTTTTTGTTAGGCTACAAGAGCTGAAGCCTCTGTGATAATGTGTCTTTTTGCAGCCTGTCGTGTGCCTCTCTGAGATGCGCAAACTTTCTGTGGATACTCTAGGTGAGCTTCCAGCTCTTCTTAAGGAGATGGTGGCAGCAGCAAGCTAGATTCTGCTCCACTGGGCTGGAACTGTCGCAACGCTGCACTGCTTTGAAATTGCCTTGCCTTGATACAGCTCAAGCTTTTCCAGACATGCTGTTTTAAAAATCCTTTTTCCATGTCCATATTTGCTCATTAAAAGAAGCCCACATAGTGTTTGCA
Organism: Urocolius indicus; assembly: GCA_013401255.1. Lineage (NCBI taxonomy): Eukaryota > Metazoa > Chordata > Aves > Coliiformes > Coliidae > Urocolius > Urocolius indicus. The sequence continues at coordinate 179,960 of WBNH01000291.1, read as the reverse complement.
GTGGCAGGTGTATTTTGAAAGTTTGCATAATGCCTGAAAGCACAAAAAAAGCCTTCCAGAAGGAAGGAGTGACTTTCAGGCCGTCGTGTGTATTATTAATTGGAAACGGGAAAGGTTACAGGCGTAACTGTAAGGTTAAAGTCATACAGCGTGTGACCCTGGGGATTTGCTGTGTATATTGGACGTGCTAGTTAAAATTCAAGCCATTGTCTTGTGAAGATATGGTTGTCAATTTTTGAAAGCGATTTCCTTGGGATAGTTTTACTGCTGTCTGCAGAGCTGTGTGGTGTCTTTTGCCTGTTGCTTGGAAAGTGGTCTTAGCATGATCTGCGTATCCTCCAGTCTTCCCGAAGCATCTGTTGATTGGTGTTGCCGATGTATCTTAACAATTTTAAATCCTTTGTTTTATAGTCTTGGAATGTCTTAGTGTGTTTGTTTGAAGTACCATTTACAAACTGCTACAAAGAAGTGTTTTCTGGGATAGTGTGTGGGTAAGGAGGCCCTTCTTTTTGCTCTTCACTATAAAGCATGGCTTTTACTGTGGGGAGGATTTTAAGCGAGCACTTGTATGAAGTCTCAGTTTAAACTATTTTATTTGATATGAAGACATTAATATGATTTATACTGAAAGCTACAAAGTAGCAAGGATAGCTTATTTTCTATGTCCATTCTTTATTTCCCCTCGTCAGTGCTCATGCAGAACAAACCTGGAAAGCATGTCTTTCTGGCTTCCTCGTTCATAGACAGAGCAATTTATGTGTCTGTTTCCAGATTGATAGGTTTATAAAAAAAACATCCCTAGGTCCTCTTTTTTTATGGAGTACAACGTAACTAATTCCGAACTGAGATAGCACTGTGTGAGAGTTGGTCTGTAAGGCTTAGTGGTGGATCTGAAAGAGACGTTGCTCTAAAATTCTTTTGTCTTCAATTCCAAAAACTAGTCGAAGATAGGCTTCAGTGTGTTCCATCTTTGCAAAAGCAAAGAGCAGTTATGTATGGGTTTGGTGAGAAGGTTGAGGATTTTTTTTCTTTTCTTTTGAGCAGTTGGTAAGTTGGAGGTTTTTTTCTGCTTGATTGAGAAGGCCTCAGCTAAATAAGTTTACTTGTCTTTTAATTGGAGTGTTCTGCTGAACACTTGAAATCAGCCTGAAAAACGTAGATTCGGGGCACGTTTTCCACCCTCCCCTCCCTGTAAGCTTGTATGTGATATGTAGGACAGGGCTCAACACCCAATGAGGAAAATACAGGAGGAAAATAGGTTTTCCTCCTGGGCTTTGTTACTGTTGCGTAGTTGTTGGTAAATTTTATTGAATAAAGCTGGAAGAGCTGAGGGAAACTCATGAACTAGGCCTGTCCTTCTCACCCCCACGTAAAGCTGTGTTTTCATGCTAGGATCCTAGAGGATTTGTTACAGAAGTTACGTGATCTGTGTCTACAGCTGCAGCTCTAATCTGTGCTTTTTGATAAACGCAGGTGTTTCTGTTTGCGGGTGCACTTCGTGTTATGTAAAGAGATAATGTGTAACTGGAGCAGCCAAATCAAGAAGGGAATGAAAAAGAAATTGTAAAGGTCACTCTCCTTTCCCTAATCTTTTTCTTCTTAAGATGCAAGTATGAGAGGGAAGTTGGGTATAATTGGTTGCCTTTGATTTTTTAAAGGGCACAGCATGATAAATGTCTGTGTTGTTCTCTTGAACTCTGCAGTGTTATGAAAAGGAAGACTGAGTGTCTTTTTATGAAGAACATTCAGATAGTCTAGCAGTATTACTTTTTATGCTTTCAGAAAGGCCTTCTTCTAACTGTTCTAAGCCTTTTTCTATTTTTTATTAAGACTTTTTGTATAAATGTATTGCTCTTCTCATAGGAACCGTCCACTTAGGACATTGGGAAGCTGCTTATTAGTGTGATTTGAAAGGCACCTTTGAATAACACTTTCCTGCATTTGTCGGAAGATGCATTCTAAAAAAAGCAAACTTGAAAGTGCTTGATCCTTTGTTGGCAAGTACCTTTTTTTTTTTCTCCTATACTATAATTTGTCATTTAATATGCAAGTACACCAGAAACCACTAAATAGTGCAGTAGATGTAATGGGAGGGAGATGGAGTGTATCCGTGGTGGTGAATTTCTGATGACGTCCTGCTCGCCTGCAAAACTGGTTTAGAAGGAAGCGTTTTCTAAACTTGAGCTTCTTTGGGCAAGTAACTGTTGCAGACTAAAACATACTATCCCTGTAGCTAATCAAATTGCTAAAGCAGGGGTGCTAGAAAAAAAAAAAAACAGCTTGCTTTTCCTGCTTTCTAAATGCAGAAGTTAGTGTTAGCCTTTGATAGTGTTGCTGCGGTTGCGGCATTGCAATTAGAAGTCTGTACAGCATCAGACTAATCGGTTAGCAATGCAGTCCTCATACTCATGATGCTAATCTTATGCTTCACTTTGCTCTGCACAGCTGCGTCCCACTGTAGGAACAGTGGTGTGTACCCAGCCTGTACCTTTGGCTGGAGTTGGGGAAGAGCTGGTGGAGGATGAACGTCCTCTGTGTGCAGCAACCATCAACGTTCTTCTGCTTCTCAGGACACCGGGGGAGACAAGGGTTGCATGTGGTCAGCAGGGTTGTGTGCATCTTGGGAGGGAGTGTCCTTAAGTTATGCTTGGAATATTTCATACTTCAGCAATGAAGAGGACAACTCAACAAAACGTTCCGTTTCAGCCTCTTGCCAATACAAAGGGTCTTATAATGATGTTGGACAGGTTGTTGTGCTGTGGGCTGATGAAAGGACGAGTAAAACCTCCCTTACCGCGCACAGAAAAGCCTTAGTGGTGTGAATGTGCTTACTGGTATAATAATGCAGTGCTTCAGAAAAAGTTAACTAATCCTATGGTATTGCCTGTCTCTGCTCTGTTTCAGCTGGGAAGGTGACATTTAAATCGTGTCTGTAAGAATATTCTGGGTTTGTCAAGTGAGGAGAATTTCTCTTTCTTCGTTCTTTGTTACTCAGCCAAGTAGAGCAAAATTGACACTTGAGTATTTCATTTTTTTCCCCCCTCCTCTCCCGTCAAATGATTTAAAATGTACTGGCTGACGTGTATGTATGATTAAATAGCAATCACTCTGTAATTTTGTCAGCAGTCATACCTTTTTTCCCTTGTAATTCAAAATGATCCATTTCCGTTTCATCAGTCAACAGTCTCAACTCCCCTAATCTTCTAAGCATCTGAATATTTATGTCTTCCAGAACTGTAAAAGACACAGGTGGAGTTACTGTGACAACACTTCCTCAGTGCAGATAGCATACGCGTCTGCTCTGCTTCTCATGACAAGTCAGCCTCTCTCCTCGGGCAGGAAGTGCAGCAGAAGCTGGAGAACAGCAGATGAGATAAAAGATTTTTTTTTTTTGCCCCAAATAAGGCAGGAGGTGTTATTTCAGGAGACCTATCTGTGCGTCTAACCCTGCCATTGTTTCCTACCCTCTTCTGTTCCTACAGTGTGATTTCTGTCCGTCAGTCTGTCGGTTTTGGCCACTGCTCTGAGGCCTGGGCATGGAGGGACGTGAGGGAAACAGCACGGGTTTTTGAGGTTAGGCGGTGTGTGAAATGGGGAAACAAAATTGTTCTTGTTTTCTTTGCATGTGCAAAAATACCTGATGCAACTTGGTAGATTGGGATGGCAACATATCACACAAACTTTTAACTTATGCTATGGCTGTGTGTTGAGTTTCTAGATAATCCCTGACTTCAATGCAGCTTTCTCTGATGAGTGTGGTTTGTGTAGTTTATGCTGGGACCAAGCAGGCATCTTTGAATTTATTTTGATATTTGTAAGAGGAAGTTTGTGTGTAATTTGTGAGCTGTCTTGATACGAAAAGGTCAGAGTTGAACGAGTCAGGGACATTGGAGCTGTTTCTACTGTGGCCTCAGAGCAAAGGCTTATTATGCCATTGCGTAAGAGGAGGTAAGGAGTACAGTGAACTTACTGTCAACTTCTTTGTGCAAGGGATGTGTCTATTTGTAAAGAGTGCTATACGGTGACTTTTGTCCTATTTTAGTAATACTTAAAATCACGCCAGGACGTTCCCGTCTCTTGGTTTTGGAACATGAGTTGCAAGCTTTACCATAATTCTTACTGCTTGGTTGTTCATTAAGTGTCAGCAGTGTGTCAAAAGCAGTAAAGCTTATTGCTCATTTTCCTGTTGTGTCATTTAACTATAAAGGATCATTCCAAAAGATTAAGTATTGAAATGCTCTCTGAATTTTATTTTTTAGAAAGCTACTGCTTTCTGGTACAAAACCTAGGGTAAAAGCACACGTTGGTTTTTTGGTAGTGGATTTTTTGTCGTTTGTTCCTATTTGTGTGTGTTTGTATTTTTTTTAGGGTGAGTTAGGGTCTGCTCCTGTTTAAGCTACTCGGGGTAATACAAAAAATACTGGAATCATACCAAACCGGTCACATCTGCCTAAGGGTGGCAAAGATGAAATTACTGATGAATACGTGTACCGGAAGATGTGATTATTTAAATTCCAGGAATGGCTGAGAAATGCTTCTGAATTAGCACACATATTAACAGCCAAAGGAACACAAAATTTGGGGATTTCTGGATTCTATTCCTGCATATGGATCAGTTGCTGTTTTTAGGATGTGTTTTCATCCGTTCTAGTTTCTCTGGGACTTTGTTTTTAGCATACCTAGTCACAGTAGTTTACTTCTCCTTTCATTGCTAGTTGAGTGCCTGAAAGGATAGATATGATTAAGAATATCTGAGATACGTGTCCCTGTTCTCTGTACCTGTTCTTTTTCTTGATGGTAAGCTTTTAGGAACAGTGTGAAGTAATTACAGGAGAGTGTCCGTCTCTGATTCAGAGAAACAAAATCTTAGGGAATTAAATTCTTTGTCCACAAATTCTTTTCAGAGGCTACAAAGGAGGATTTTTTTCCCCACTTAGTGTGGTCACATCTGTATTGACACATCTCAGAGATGATGCCTTTATGGCAGAGATGCAATTTCTCATTCTTTAATGTAACTCTTCTAAAGTAGAGAAATTTTCCAGCTTTTCAAGAAAACTGGAGAAAAAGTTGGACGTTTAGTGTGGATAAAACCTATTTTCTCTGTCGTTTTGTGCTGGGAAATTACTTTTTAAGAAAGAAATTCAAACAGACAAACAGAATATATCACTTTCTCTGTGAGGTGTGTGTGAGGGATGGAATCTTGCCAAAGGTTAGTTTGGCAAGGTTTTAAGCTGCTGAAAAAAGGATCTTAAAAATGGAAGAGTTGTGCAACCTTAATTAGACAGGGCAGTTAGTAAATCCTTTATGGAATATAAGCTTAGTGGTGTAACTTTCCAGTGTGAACTGAGCCAAAATACAGCTCCAAGATATGTAATCTGCTTGCATTTATTACAGTGGAATATAAACTCTAATGCTTAAGATGTCATCTCAAATGTGGGATTGCGTAGGCTTGTAATTGCACCGCTGTTGCAGTCACCGCAGTTGAGATAATAGTCCAGCCATTTGTATATGCAGTTACTGAAATAAATAAGGCTAACATGTTTGCATTCCTAAAAATGTTCCATGACACCAGTGAAGGATTCTGCCTATGAGGCTGTAGTTTTTTTCTTTCGTTTTTTTTTTCCCCTCTTCCCCACAGGCATTTCCAGCAGAGTGCCACTGAGGAAAGCCAGTCACTGCCTTTCAGACTCATCCTGCCACCACAGCTTCAGTTTTGTTGGCCAAATATTTTAATGATTGTGTGGTGATCTGGTTCATGGCCCTGCTCCACACTAAGATTGCCCACCCTCTTTTTTTTCTTTTTTTTTCTTTTTTCTGGATGACTTAAAAATCCAGTATCTGTAACCCAGTTCATTTTACGGGTGTGGTGAAAGAAGGTGGGTACAAACAATGAAGGAGAAAATGAAGGAACCACATCTTTTGGTGACAGTAACAACTTTGCTTTCAATACCAAAGACTATTTGTTGAACTACTGCTCCAATTCTAGAGAGCAGTCCTGTGCAGGATAGGACTCTAGTGTGTGAACAAAATGTCAATGAAGTAGACTTCTTCACTTTTTGTTACTATTTTGTTAACTGGTTAGTGTTGTTTAGACTGGAAAAGTGCCTTCTGCAAAGTTCTGTTAGAGAAGAAAACTAAGCGTAGGGTGGGAACCAAGGGTTATCATAAACTGAAAACTGACTGATAAAGGGATAAAAAGTCCGGTGTTCCTTTTGATGAAAGCCTAGCAGCAGGATTCCTCTGAAGTTCCATGTGCCTACTGTTTGAGTTTGTCAGTTACAGAGACAATTGTAAAGAACTTCAAAAGTACTTAAGCTGTATGAATAGCCAACAAAATACAGAAGTTGTTCAGAGTTTAACAGCCCAAAGTAATTAACATTTAAGCGAAGTAGCGGTTTGGGAAAGAGATTAGTATCATGGTGGAGAGCTTAGGGAAAGTTTTGACTCAATGCACAGCTACTCCTTCTGTTATAACAAGGTGGAGAATAATATTAAAAACATCAGTGGTTCAACTTCACACTTTGCTGGTTTTGTTTCAGTTGTTTTAAAGCTATTAAAGAGATCTAAGAGAGTTAACAATGTAAGCTGAAATCAAATCGGAGCAATTTCATTCGCAGCTGAACATAAATCAGAACTGAATTGGAAAACACAGTGGTTCTGTTTCCCTGGCAGAAAAGAGTAGAAAAGATGTAATCTCCCTGCCTCTGTGTAAGGAAGGGGAATTGTAGTATCACTGGAAGGTAGAAAACAAAAAGTTTTTACTGTGTACTGAGTCAGCAGCGCCTGAGGTTTTTATTTGTTTGTCTTTCCTAAATACTTCCAGTTATGTTGCAAGATAGCATCAATAGTGTTACCTTCTTTTGAATCTTACAACATACTTCTTGGTTTGCCATTCTGAAAGGTAGGAATTGTCTCTATTTAAGGAGTCTAATAGTTTAAACTAAGCTTAGAAGTTCGCCTCAGTTGTGTAATTTAAGTAAAGGGGGAGAGGAAAGATTAATGGCTTTATTACTGCTTCTCACTATGTAGAAATAAAAATAGAAATGGTGTTCTAAGAGCAACGTCCAGCATTTATGCTGTTTGGGAGGACATGACTTCTGGAAAGGTGATTCATTAAGACAATGGCATGAGTGCTTGTGGGTGTGGGTGTTTTTGGTGGCAAAAAGGAGGATTTTGTCTGAGTTTTTTTAATTTAGCTTCATTTGGTTTTTAGCATCCCGAAGTTGCAAGCATGTGCAGTTTCTGTGAAAGTCTGTGGTGGCTGTGTTTGTTTGCCAGAACTGTGTGGGGGAAAAAAAAACCATTAATATTAAGAATATGTGGGTTTGGTTAAGCAGGTTACGTTTGGGTGTTGTGTTTAGGGTGAGCTATTGAATGCTATTTTAATGTAATTTGGTGACTTGGCTATTTTATTATCTCTGTAGATAAATGTGACAATGTTTTAAGCATAGTTTCCTGATGGGATTAAGCTACTTGTTTATCAGCTATTCTTTCTCTCACCCCTCCCACACTTCTACTCTGCCTCCTTGTTAAATCTGTCTGCAGTTGACCAGATGGTTCAAATTTCAGGCATAATGATGTTCTCGTGAGTTTTTATGAAAATTGGCAGCTGAGCGAAGGAGAGGGAGAGAGCGAGCCCCAAGTTAGTGCCTCAGCCGAGGGTAGCACAGGCAGATTTGTCCATAGTACGTCTTGTTTGGCACCTGCTGCCATGTCCAAGCAATGCATCAATGGTTTTGGGTTTGCCATAGTGCTGGCATAACTTGTACAGCCTGTTGAGGAGAAGGAGGTTGGGCAGCAAGGTTTTGGGAAACCAGGCTTTGTTACTTCTGCTGCTTCTGGAGAGACGTGTTAGATCTCTGCCACTGCCAGATTATGAAGCACTATCCTTTCATTTAGATGAGCTTATCATAGCCTTTTAGGTCTGAAAGGCATATTCAGATAACTGTTTAGTCTTAAGAAAAAGAATAAGGTGGTAAAAGAACTTCAAGTATTGTATTTTTAAGACTTTCTACTCTATGTAAAACAGGAGTTGATGTAGCCTCTAAAAAGGCTACAAGGGCATCAACCTGACTGAAAATCTCAGAAATGAACGGTAATGCTCAGATTAATGTAGACAGGGCAGAGTCAAAGATCAAGTCAGTTCTGAATCTGACCCAGGGACATGTAGAAACATGAGGCTTGAGGTGAATTTGGGTGTGTTCAGGGAGACCTGGGAGAGAGCAGTGACGTGAGTGGTAAGCAGCATGAGAGTCTGTCAAGAAGGGTTCTGTACCACCTTGCAGCACACATGAAGACATTATATTTGAGAGGTGACCTCTTGTGTTGTGTACCTGAACCTGGTCTATTTTGATATGCATAAATATATATAGATGGCTTGGCAAATCTCCAACTCTGGTAACTGCCAATTTGCTTTCCAAATGCATTCTCCTTTCATATTAATTTTTATTTCCTGTGCTTGTCTCTGGCATAAAATTCAGTTGTTGTTCCTCTTAGCAACAGCTTTACATGGAAATAAATGTAACTGTACCCTGTTAAATTCATGTAATGTGAAAGATCTAGGATGTTCAGTACATATTTGTTAAAAATACTTTCGGGTGCAGGTACAGTTAATAGAAATGTCTATTAAGCCTCTTGCATGTAGAGAATTACATGAAAACAAACATGTTTTTGTTTTTTTTTTTTTTGTATATGAGACTCTTCTATTTTTGTCATCAAACGTAACACTTCTAACCTAGTGACATTTAAAGGGAATATGACAAGAGCAAGGCCTTTGCCCAGGTAGCTCTATTGTCTCGGATGTGTTTAAGGATTGTTTGATGCCTACCTTAAGCGTCTAGAATTTGACAAGGTTTGTACAAGCTGGAGAAGCTTTTGTCCCTCATCTCTTTCAGAGAGGAGAAAATACTGAAACATGCTTTTTTGTTGTTGTTTTTTTTACTTGCTCTTTTTTTTTTCTTCCTTTCTTTGCTTATATCCTTTACAAAGGTTTTAACAGCCTACTCAACTTTAAAAGCTAAAATACAGAGCTGAGTTCAGATAACCATGACTGGCATCTCTGTGTGTCACTGTAGGAAGGTTAAGGATTAAATAAGTGACTGCTATAGTGAAGAGAGAACCATAGTAGATGACCTACTGCTTCTGTTTCCAGTTCTGTACCACCCTTTCCTGATACTTTGCAAAAACAATGTGGTAAATCTGAGTGACTGGTCAGTCACCCATTGTGCTTGCTTTGAGGCAGGGATTCTTTGAGCAAAGGGCAGAGGATTTTGTTGGACAGGTAGAATGTGACATTTGAGCTGTATTGACCAAAGCTCTTACCCCGTGGGAGTGCTAGACTTCCTTTCCCTGCATAAAATTGGGTTTGTCTGGTTTTCTTTGTTCTGAAGGAAGAGTTATTGGTAACACTTTAGGGAGGTGCTTCATGAGTAAGCCAAGGCACTTGTAGTCACAGTTCATGGCAAGTTCTGTGTGAAGTGCTTACAGTGTGTTTTGCCACCCACAGACCTAGGAGTTTGTGTGATACTTGCTGTATTTGACATGGAGAAGTCCATTTTCACAGTCTCTTTGATAACTGTTTGTTCAACCGGGTGCTCTCCAGAGACAACTCTTTGCAGTGAAGTACTGTTTTTAAATGAAGTTGTCTGAAGTTTGTCCTTTTTCTTGTTTTGTTTTTCTGCTGCCATTTTTACCATTTGATCCCAATGTACAGGAAAACTTTTGTATGTGAGATATGTTTGTTTGCTTTTGTTTTTTTTAAATTATTTGGAGAGAGGGAGGAGAAAGAGAAGCTTCAATGACCGACATTACAGCAGCATACTTCAAAATTGGGACCTGGGTATTTCATCCAAAGGTGCATTGAGTAGTAGTCTATATGCTGAGGATGAAGGGTAGGTGTTGGAACCAGTCATTCAGAAGGTTTGAATAAAATCATTTGTATCAAATCTGACCATTTTGTTGTCAGTAAAAAGTAGTACTGAAACTCCCAGCAGAACTGTCAGCCACAAATCCAAGGTATTTTTTGCAGTTGTCAGCAGGAGTAAGAGAATTATTTGTTTTGTTATGGTAGCAGATGCCAGAGAGCTAGTATTTTTTTTAAAACTTAGGAACTGTAAACTTTCAGCTGCTGCTTTGAGGTACATCAGCTAGAATAATCTAATGAGGGAGAACATTTTTTTCCTGCTAATTACTTTATTTATGATAGCCTGAGCACACCATTAAAGACGTCCCTTCTGATTTATGATGATGGACTTCTACTTACTGGCAACCTGAAATGTGGCCACAGGCTTGAAAGAGTTGCTGAACTGGTGTAGGGTAACCTGGCTTAAAAAGAAACATAGTGAGATCCTTTTTTGGCTTGAATCACTTGCTTTGTCATACCAGCAAAAGTGCAAGCTGAAGTTCCCAGCTAGAACTAACGTCATACACTTTCCAGCATGCTTTTCAAACTTACTGTGGCCTCTTGTTTTAGTAATGGGACTGGCATAAACAGAAATATAAAACCGAATATAGGGATTTGCTGTTATGCAATCTGCATCATTAGCTTCTTACTGTTTTAAGATTAAATTATTTTGATTAAATTTGTGGTAACTGAACATCATTTCCCCCCTGGCCTTTATAAAATCCATTATTTGAAAAAAAAATGAACACTATTTGAAAAGTCCAAGGGGAGATGCTTTTACAGTCCTTGTTCACGTTACATCTCCTTGGCCATAAAGATTGCTGTTTATAGCATGGGTGAGAAGTTTAATAAAGTCCTTGAAACCTAACGGCGCAGACATTTAAGGCCCCCTTCTGAAAGGTTTGTCCTTCTGCTTCCTTGCATCTGTATCCAGTTATTTTTTGATTCTTTGCATGCCTTTCGTTATTAAGTTTTCCTCTCCACGCTGCAACTTGAAAATGTCCAATGCCTTGGTTCTATTGTGTGGTAAATGGCAACACTAATACACTTGAACTGAAGGATGGTATAGAGGTGCAGCTGTTTGATAGTGGCCAGTTTTATTGCTTGAGGATATTGATTTTTGGATTATGCTGCTTCTGCAGTTTCAAAATACACTGTTTGAATCTGTGTTTCTGTTTTTACAGTCATTCAGGCGCTCAGTAGCTCCATTTTTTTCTGTCCAGAGTGAACTGAGTTGAAGAGGTTTGAATGGTCAATGTCCTTCAAGTGGAGACAAGCTCCTTGGTTCTGAGGTCATTGTAGGCAGATGGTAAATAAATGCACAGAATGGCCTTTAGCCTTTCCCATGTAGGCCATTTAACAGAGAGAATCTGAAACTAAAAGGTTTTCCAGATACATCTGGTGCTATTTTTAGGTGGTGGTGATTTGTACTATATTAGGAGCTGGGCTGAAAAACATCAGCTGTTTAACAAGACAACATCAACATCATTTTCTAGTAACTTAGGCAAGTCCTGAGGAATATGAGGTAACTGTGATATAACTGAAGTTGACTTAGGCAGAAGGTAAAGACCAGAGCTGGGATACAGGACTGGTCTTACCACATTCAGATTCTTTTTCAGCGACAGTATAATTGATTTTCTTCACCTGAATATTTAGCCAGTGATTGAAATAATGCAGTTTGCTTCTATTAGGAGGAAAAACTGATGGAGATCTGGTATTTTTTGAACCAATTTGACTGACTTAAAGAGGATGCATGTAAAAATGTGGTTTTCTGAGCTCAACTGGATTAGAACCCAGGGAAAACAATTCTCTTGCTCAGTAGTGTAATTACATTGCTTTTTTAACCCAAAACATGTTCTGAAAAGCAGTATTAGTTCTTAGCTATAGTCACTCTGGCAGCTTTTCTGCTGTGTACCCTCTCGACTGTAACCCTTGCCTGCCCCTAGTCCTGGTGGCATAGTTCTAGAGCTAAGGAGTTGAACGCCCAGGGACTGATCAAGCTTTTTTCACTGTCCTATTTAGTTAGGCTGGATATGTAGGGAGAGGTGAATGCAAACTCTCACTTGGAGTTTTAGGCAAGTTCCACATCTTGTTTAAAGAAAAAGTAATGTTTGCTCACTTCCAGCCCTGTTACAGTTTTCTGGTTCCTATATTTGATAAACCTCAAGGCATTTCAGAGAATTCAGTGAGTACCAGAAAACCCTTTATTAGTTAGCCTTGATTAGTTAGCATGTTCATCTTATGATATTCATACCAGTATTCATATTATTCTGGACTACATTGTACAAACACTCTTTTGTATGAAGAGCTAAGTTTGACTCTTTAACAGAAAGTCCTGTGGTGTTGGAACTCACAACTCTGTGAAGGTGGGCAATGGACTGGGAACTGTGAGAATTGAGGTCCTGAATGATGCCTTGTTGATTGTTTGTTTTAGCCAACTTGCACTAGACCAAATTGTTGCCTTTCACATTTCTTCTGTTTCTCTCTTGATCAAGATCCTCAGCTGAGGCTGCAAAGCAGTTCTCAACCATTCCCCTAGCTTTGAAAGAGATAGTCCTTTCTCTTGAGGAAAAAGGACTGTTATTTCACAGGTCATTTGTTTTGCACAGACCATTACCCTAATGGGATTTCTCACACTGTTCGTTTGGATATACTGGGTTTTTTTTTGGTGTTGATTACATAATCCGAAAAGTATCCTTTTACTTAGGGCTGTGAACCTGGTTGTCTTGTCTCCCCTCCTCTGAAACCTGGCTGGGAAGATCTGCTTTTGTCCAGCATCTGTTAGTTTTTAAGACTGTGTGATAGGTAGCTGTACTTTTTGAGCCGCCTTAACAGTTGAGGAAAGTGAAGTACCTTATGAATGACTCTGTCCTCACAGGGAATTTCACATCTGGAAAGACAAGCAACAGGATCAAATTAGTAATGCATACCATTGCCAGTGACTCAAAAGGAAACTGTAGTAATACTATTGTAGTTTGGATACTGCTCCTGAGTAGATTCTGCTGCCTGGATAGTTGACTCCGCAGAGACAGCACAGGTTATTGTTATGATGTAGTACCGTGACAAAGGGTGTGCTTTCAGGAAGAAAATATTTTCTTTCATTTGCTTTCCCCAAACAAATCCAAAGACTCCTAAAAATCAAACAGCTGGCACATTTATCCCTTCCTAAATAGCTGTTCTGTAGTGTCTGTGGCACATGGGTACCAAATTTTTGTAACAAGAACATTTATCTTTCTCTTTTATACTTAAGCTTACAGGGAAAAGGAAGGGATTGGGGAGTTGCACATTTTTGACATGTTACAAAGTTATTTAAAATAACCAAACTATGGTTGCTGTGCTCTAAGTGCCACAACATGCCTAACAAGTTTGTTTGTTTGTTTGCTTAAAGAGAAATCCACAGCAATTTTGAAGGTAACTAAGTGACTCTAGCTGGTTGTGCTTTTCGAATTGGGCCAACAAGACTTGCCCAGCAACTCTTCCAGTGTGCATCAGGTTGCAGTTTCTTAAGGATTAACTCTGATGCAATTGTTACTTGCTGCCCCATCATCCCATCTTCTTCAGATAGCTATAAACGTACTGACTTGCCCCGTTTACGTGTTGGGGGTTTTCATTATTTATTACTACTCTAAACTTCACGTTTTAGGTTTAAATAGATGTCAGTAGCTGTATCTTGAGTGATAAATAGTAATCTGAATGTCTTGGTGTTGCATTATCTAAAAAGCAGCTCAATTTGAATGTAGCTGCTCGCATACTTGGTGTTTGACATGCAGACAAAACAGTTTTAGTATTTTAATTTGTCATAATGTTTTGTAATACAGACAAAGATACAGACAAAGATAACAAACAAATATATTAAGATATCTGTCTTTAGATTAAGATCTCAAGACTTCATAGCAGTGAACACATGGCTTGTTCCACCTACAATGCATTATTGCCTTAAGTCTGGGCTGTTGATTACCGGTCCTACTTTTTTTGCCCGAGTCTGGTGATGGTAGATGAATCATACGCTATTTCTTCCTTACTAAGCTTTGAACTGTCCTTCAGATTTTTGTCTTTGATGCAGTTCTGCAGCAGTAAGACCAAAAAAACCTTGCCATTTTGTATTTGCCCTGTGTGCTTTGTGACTGTAACAACTGCTTCCTTTTATGCCGCGGGATGAAATTGTAGATTTTGTTGTAGTTGAAGGTATCCACTAAGAAATAATTCTGTTAACACTGTGATTTTCTTCCTGGTGTCAGGCAGTGGATCGCAGAATTGTTTAGGTTGGAAGGGACTTTTAAGGATTATGTAGTTGAACCCTCAGCTCAAAGCAAGGTCAGTTAGACCAAGCTGCCCAGGAACATGTCCAGTCAGGTTTTGAATACCTTCAAAGACAGGCACTCCACAAGCTCACTGTGCAACCCGTGTGAGTGTTTGATGATTCTTGGAGTAAAAATCTTTTGTTGTTGTTGTTGTTGTTTTTTTCCCCTTGTGCTGAATTGAGATGTACTGTATTTCAGTTTGTGCATATTGCATCTCAGCATGTCACTGAATACTGCAGGAAAGAGTCTGGCTAATTCTTTATGCCTCTCCCTGCACCCCATCTTACATATGGGTAAAAATCCACTCCAGAGCCTTTTCTTCTCCAGGCTGAACAGTCCTAGCTCCCTTAGTATCTCCTCCTATGAAAGATGCTCCGGTCCCTTAACAACCTTAATGACCTTTGTTGGACTCACTCCAGTAAGTCTGCATCTTCTATTGTACTGGACAGCCCAGAACTGGACCCAGTGCTCCAGATGTTGCCTCCCCAGTGCTCAGCAGAGGGGAAGGACCACCTCCCTCCCTCAGCTGTCAAGGCTTTTTCTAATGCAGTCCAGGATACTTATTGCCCTGCCACGAGGATGCATTTTCGTCTTATGGTCAGCTAATTCTCCATGACTTCAGGGCCTTTTCTGCGAAGCTTCTCTCCAGGTGTGGGACTCACCATTTCCTTATGGTGAACTAACTCCCTGAGGCTTCTGTTGGCTCAATTCTCCAGCCTGTCTGCACACCTTTGAGTGGCAGCATGACCAGATGGTGTATCAACCACTCCTCCTGCTTGTGCGTTATCTGCAGCCTTGCAGTGAGTACACTCTGTCCTGTCATTCAGGCTGCTAATACAGATGTTAAACAGTTTTGGTCCCAGTATTGATGCTGGGGTGTAGCCCTAGTAACTGGCCTCCAGCTGGACATTTTGCTGCTGTAGGTGATGATTTTCTAATCTACAGCTTTTCTTTTTAACATTCAAGTCCCAGTGTTGACATACTGAATTTAAAACTACTTTATCCCTTTTTGTGCTGTACTTTTCCCCTTTCCTCCCATTTTATTCCCGTTCTTTTCAGATATACATACTGGGGAGGCCTGCCTCTGACTTCTGACATGAACCCAGGAAGGAACCACTTCTCCGTCTTGAGATGAGAATTTCTGTGAAGACACCTGTGATTTTTTTAATTTTTTTTTTTTTTTTTTAAGATAAATGGGAGGAACCATGGCAATTTTATTGAGTTTTTCCTGTCTGTCAGTTTTTGATGGTGTCAGACCCGGTTTGTCAGCTCTGTTCCTGCTTCCTTAGTTGCTCAGCACTAGTGGTAGGGCAGACGAGTACAGATAAAGTACTGTAGTAACCTGCTGAGTTCAAGTTATTAAAAATACAGAGCTGCAGCCAACTGTTCTTTGCTAGCAGTAATAGCAAGCTCTGTATTGGTAGCATGTTTTTAGTTACTCAGCTGTACTGGTATGTTTTTTCATCAGAGGAAAGAAACACTCTTCCCTCTTCTTGCTGCTCTTCCACGGTACTTAATCTTTTACACAGAGAAACGTGCTTGATTGTCGTAATAGTGAAATTCCTGTTTTCCATTTCTCTTTTTAATTCTGGAAAAGACAGTATTTTAAAAATGAAACTAGCTAGAAGACAGATCTTTCTTTGAGGTTCAGATTATCTGTTGCATCGTAGCCATATACAGTACACTGCACAGGGCTTTTAAGACTGTGGTATCAAGTTTAGGTAGATTGGCTTTTGGACTGCCTTCATGTTAAAGAGTAAACATCAGTGTTACAGGTGAAACTATGACAGTGACTATCTCATTTTAAAAAAATAAGGGTATTTTCTATGGATATGCTACATAAAGCAGTTTGCAGGAGTGATGAGAATCCATTCTCACTTGTAAAAATTGTCCTTGTGGACAAAAAAATGAAATGTAGGATCCAGGGTCTTGCCTAACAAAAAGGATCTATTTAGGCAAGCACTGGACCTCTTTGTGCTGAGGGATTGACTGCAGTGTCTCTGTCATTGTCTCTGACCTTGGGATTGAATGACAGAAAGTGCAAACTGGTAAAACAACTTAGCATGTTTCGATTCTTCTTGAAACTTTCCAATCCCTAGTGTCTGTCTAGGGAGCAATAAAACATCTGTGCACCAAAATTTCTTGAGACGTTTTTTCACACAAGCAATCTTGTGGCCCTACGATTGTTAAAGGAGTTTGTTTTT
The DNA here is from genome assembly GCA_013401255.1 of Urocolius indicus. Lineage (NCBI taxonomy): Eukaryota > Metazoa > Chordata > Aves > Coliiformes > Coliidae > Urocolius > Urocolius indicus. Next base: position 163,554 of record WBNH01000291.1, on the reverse strand, counting down.
GCAACAAAATTGCACAGTCTTAGTAAGCTGCTAATCTTGTCTTTGTTCGGGGCAACAAGTTAGCTGAGATCCTTTTATTCAGACTCTCTTCAATAGTTGTTTTATGGAATATGTTTCTTCACTTCTGTTGTTTCTGGTGTTACAGCTTTTCAGTCATCCCCAGGGAAGCTAGAAGCTTTTAACCAGCAAAAGCAAAAGTTCATCTTCAGCTTTCATAACTCTTTTTGGCTTGCTGGCTTCTTAAAGTCAGTCCTGTAAACTTTGTCTTTATTTGATGTTGGAAATAAACATTTCTGAACACAGATTGATGATGTTTCTTTCCAAAATATAACTAGGAATGACTAAAATCATAGTGAGCATCAGCTTGAAATATGAACAATTAATCTGAAACATTTACATTGGTGCAGATTCTTCTATCTTTTTAGAACCTTGGTGAAAATCTACTTCTAACTAGGTGATTTTTTTGTGCATACTTTTGAAACTTCTTAGGATTGTTTTTAACTTTCAAGCCTGTTTGATTCTCAGTATCCTTTGAAAACCCTTATTTGTTTTTCTGATGTTTTATTTCCCAAGAGTGTTAAAAATGTAAAAAAGTATTCTTTCATGGTGGAGAAGACCTGCGAGGCTGCCTCATTGTTTTGCTGCTGCTTCTTCTAGGCTTCAAACAAACTGATTTTTTTCCTGGCCATTGTAACATCCGCAATATGTAAGGTATTAGAGCATTAGGATATCAGTTCATGAATGCATTGATGTTCCTCTGGGTAGTTAATACTTAATGTATTTTATCTGTCACCGGGGAGGAATGTGCTGTACAGCTTGCTCCTTCGGAGAGTGGTCTGACTCATGAGCTCGAGGTACTTCAAAAGGATTTCAGCACTCCATCCCATTCTTCAGTCTTGTAGTTGCTTTTCTAATAATAGAAGCAGCAAAACAGACAGTGGAGTTGCTTCTTGACTGCTACAGTTTATTACCAGTCTAGTCATGAAAGTTTTCATCAGTCAAAATTTCCGTGTTTCACAGCCCACATTTGCCTGCGTGGCTACGAGCACAGCATCTCTTGTACTGCCCCGTGGAAGCAGTAACCACCGTATACAGCTGGGGTTCCAGTTTGGATGATCACAGCTATGAGCTGTGGGACTTCGTTGCCTCTGAAATCCAAGCAGTGTTGGGAAGTGGCATAAAATAGTTGTTGGAACGCTCCAGCAAAATAAAGGGTATGTCCAGTGAAAGATATGTTCTTGTAAGGCTTAAGATACATTGGAACCATTCCTTAAATATCTCTAGTGAGCATGGCTTGTGTATCCTGACAGAATTTAACTTCAGAAGTTTTCTTATAATATAAACTGCTTGCCTAGCATCATTGTGAAAAGGTGAAGCTCTTGAAATGATATTGCCTGTACTGAAGTCGGCAGCAGAAGTTCTCTTTGCTGAAGGTGAGCTAAGATTTCACTTGTATTGATTCTTAGTCACATCTGGGTAAAAGGAGCCTTCTCTTCTGCCACAGGCATCATCTCTTAGGCCAATGAATTATAGAACTCCAGCAAACTGTACCCATGAGGTCTCAAACATGCACTCCAGGAAAATGAGCCAGTCTTCAAAAGCAGCCATCGCTTGGACTTGTTTCCAGAAGGAACTGCCGTGCTTCAGGAAAAACGTGGTTCTTGGGTTAGTGAGAAAGATGAGAGGCAGGGCATCTCCATTGTAGTTGTCACCTATTGTTAACACCTTTTACTGTCAGTTAAATGAAGTAAGAGTGTAGGTTGATTTAGGGTATAAATATTGTGACACTTCAAGTCCTCTTCTTCACAAAGCAGATCTGTCTGCAGAAAGCGAAGGTGGAAGCTAAGACTGGAACTGAAGGCAAAAGGAAGTGTATATTGTTTCCTACAATGAAGTGCAAAGGTGTGCTGAATGGTTTGTCACGGGAAAATGAAGGTGATGATTGGGACATCTTAAACCCAGCTTTCGTTTCTTAACATGTACTGTAGGAGCAATCTCCTGTTACTTGCAGGCTTCTCTTTCCCAGCTGCTGCTTCTTGTCTGACTTCTCTATGATAAGTGTTTTTCTTCATGGAAATGAAAGGAGAAATTTGTCAGTGCAGGTCAGCTTCTCATTATAAAAGTCTGAACCAAGTTAGCTTTTTTGATGTCAAAATCTCTTTTAGAACTATATATTCACAGCCTTAAGATGCATATGTTGCAATAGCACTGACATTGACAATACTTCTGTTGGTAAGAACATTTTTGATAGCAAACAAAAAGTAACATAAGTGAAACTATGTCTAATGAGCTATGTTGTATGCATGTTCCTTCCCTCTTTTTCTTGATTGTACTTTTATTGATCACCTGTATGTCTTGCTCATACTTAGGGACAATATGTGAAGGTTTCCTTGGCAGAATGGGTTTGGAAGGAATGAGCGGGATAGGAAGAGCTATTTTTCTCTTTTCAATATATGTCTGACTTTATATAGGTGTTTTTAAATACCTTCTAACCATAAGACACAGGCTTAAAAAAGGTAAAAAATAACTGTATGCTGATTTGCTTAGTGCATTGTTTTCCTTTTTTTCACTGTAGGCAATCAATCTGCAGAGACAAATGCTTTTAACCTTTTTGTTAAGGGGAAAGAAACCCCGACCTTTAGCATGTCTTTATCGTATTTTTTTTAACACAAACTAGGCATGCTAAGTAACATTTAACCTCTGACATCTTTTTTGGGATTTCCTAAGGCCAGCTATCAAAGGATCCCATCTGTAAAGGAGAGAGAAATGACTATGTCTGTACATAGTTACTCCAGCTGAAACATGCTTTGGTAAGCCACTGGCAAGTAACAGTAAAGCAGGATTGCAACTTGCCAGGCACAAATGCTTGAGTTTGAGGAGGAATGTGTAAAACATAGAAACCTGCTTGTGATGAATTACAGTCAGTATTGAATACCTAGTGTTAACAACATTCCTTCTTGTAGAAAGTAGAGCGGCTTTTGAGGAAGCAAAGGAGGCTGTCCATTCATAATGCCATTTATTTGTTACTGAAGGTTTTCAAGTGATTGATAAATGGTGGTACTGCACAGGTCATCTTCTTGTAACAGATTTTTTTGCAGTCTTCCTTCATGGATGCAAATGATCAGAAGAGAAATAAACTGAGAGGTGGGAAATTCTGGAGTAAAAGTTCTGAACTTCAGTTTCTAGAAAAAGTTGTGAATATTGTGTGTTGACACATCTAAATGGCAAAGTGGATGTACAGATCAATTATACATTTACATATATTGTAATTTTTGTTTAGATGTTATATGGATTTGGGATTTTTTAAAAATAATTGTGATTAGAACACTTAAAGTTTCCTCTCCACAAAGTATGAGTCTTTTCATCTCTTCTTGTTGATGGGATTAATCTGGTAGCTTTTAGATTTGGATGATGTTAGTATGAGAATTCTCTCTGGCTCCTTCGCTGCCCATTTCCTAACAGCTGTTGAAATTTCTGGCAGGAGGCTTTTTTTGCTTTCCAAGTCAGTGGAGAGAAGTAAGTTAAAACTTAATGCATTTTGAAAGAACAACCCCAGGTATTCATTAGAACGGAAGTTGTAAAGATGACAGTAAAATTTATGCCGATTCTTACGGCACACACTGTGGTGAAACTATCAGTTATAACAGGGAAGAGATGGTCAAAACCTTCAGAACATTTTTGAAGCTTTAAAATGTTATCTGCAAAATGAAGTAGTTTATATTAATTGCTAGGCAATTGCACAGAATACTAGACTGCCATTCTTGCTGGTGTATTCAAAAGTATAAAATAATTACACTGAATTGTTAGTTAACTGAGTAGTCATTTGCCCAAGCCTAATGACATACTGCAATTAAAGTGCTTGAATATTCACAGCATCACTTACATGCACACAGTTTCAAAGCAGCCAAGTGTTTGAAGAACACTCAATAGCTACATTTAGTAAAAATGTGGAAAAACCTCTTTTAGTGCTTTTATTTTCTTCTTTAAGCACAGAAAGAAGTAGCTTGTAAGAAGCTCAGTTTGCAGCTCGTTATATGAAATATTTTCTTGATGTATGAGATTTGTGTGCATCTTGGCTTCTTGGTATAACAGAAGGATGAATCTTTCAGTCTGGCGCATGCAGTTGCAAGGAAACTTGTCTTCATTCTTTCCTGGAGAAGCCTTTTGCTTGCAACGCTTAAGTCACAAAAGAAGTATCTCTTAAAGCTAAGTCACTCCTGTCCCGGTCTTGTGAGTAAAAGATGTCATTGTTAATCAGGATTACCAGGGTTTCTTGGTACTGAGCTTACCGTGATTTCAATTTACAACATTAAACTGATTTCCTGCTCTTCCTTTATGTTCTATTACTATGTTAAACTGCATTTGCAGAAATCCTAAGTATTGCAAGACTCTAGACACTGAACTAGTATCCTTATAAAAATATGCCCTGACAGTAGAAGTATGCTATGAAGGAATGTTTGATGTTTTTCAGGCCCCTGAGTGACAAATCCTTGTCTTCGAACAGCTTTTTGTCTTGTTACAGTGGAGCAAAACAGTGTTCCTGGTTCTGCTGCCGTGCAGATGAGGTTTTGATTTGAATGTTTCCAACTGCAGTGGTGGAATATAATAGCACAAGTAGTTCTTAAAGCAAAAGCAAGAATTTCAGTGTGGTGAGAAAATTGTAGACAAGCATTCACTCCCTCTCCTGAGTTTAAAGGGACACTGTGAACTTACAATTCTAGATATTTGAGGGGGTTTTCTTCTTCAAAGAATTGTGGTAATGTAATGGCTGTGGTTTCTCTGCACACTTTTGTGGTTTGCTGTTCTGTTTCTGATCCAGAAATGCTTTTTGAAGGACTTTTCGTGAACTGATTCTTTTCTCCTTGATAATCAGGTCAATCAATTGACCATAAAGCGTTATTAAGCACAAGAGACAGTCTGATGATTGCCTGAGGAGAAATGACAGAGGGAAGAGAATTTAGAGGATGTCCAGCTGAATTGCTGTGATTTAATACTTACTACCTGTCAGCTTAGCCACAGAAGTTGAGCTATTAGCCTGGCCAGCTGATAGATAAAATGAATTGAGTAAACCAATTAAATAATTGAATTTTTTTTACCTTGCATTTGGAGTGGGATGACAGTCCACCTTTTTACTACTTCTCAGCTTAAACTTGCTGCATTGCAAGCGGGATTTGTGGTTTTTACCCTCTATTGTATTTAACAAGAGTAGGTATAATACTCCAGGGAAAAGCAGAAACTTTGTTTCCTGTTTTCCTTTGGGACCTGTCTGAAAGTTTTCAAGTCACACGTTAGCCTTCACCTCCTATGCTAAAAATGTACCTTTTTTTTTTCCTAGCAAATTAAACGTCGTATATTCTCTTTAGTTGTTTTCATTTATATGCTGCTTCTCGTGGCTTACACTTTTCAGTCATGAACTTGTATTTAAATATTTCAAAAAGTTAGCTCTTTTAAGATTAAGAATAGTTTCTTTTTAAACTCCTCTGTAGTAAAAATGATTAGTAGCATAAATTTATATGTTGCAAGGAACTATTTATAGTAAAGTTATATTTTTTTCTCTTGAATGATCTAAAAAAGAAAATTATTTTATTTAGAAATAGTTACTTGTGAGAAACCTTTTTTTACAGATGCCTATTTTACTTAGTTTTTATTAGTTTAAAATAATTTTTAAGTAATTTTTAAGCATCTTAGATGCTTAATACTTACTTTTTGTCAATTTTGGAAAGCAGTGGCAGTTTTGAAAGGTGTGTTGCTAATTGGATTTCTGCAGGGACAGGGAGATAGTGTATGTGTTACTGTATCTTGTCTTCAGCGTGTATCCTGTTGCTTTTGCATCAAAGCACTTCTTAAAAGATAGTATTAAAGTTGCTGTCTTGTGATGAGAGTTGTTCACTGTCTGGAGACCTGTTAACAACGGTACTAAATATTCAGTAGTGGAGGTAAAATAGTTCTTTTCTTATCAGAAATCAAAATAATAGCCACTAAGAACCACTTAAGATACTGAACAAACACAGAAAAATAATGGTATCCTACATGTATGGGCAATTCGTCTTACTTTTCCTTTTGAACTTTATAGAGCTACTCCGCCTGCCCATCATGGGACCTTAAGTACCATCTAGTTCCAACCTCCCTGCTATGTGCACCTTCTGCTAGCCCAGGCTGCTCAAAGCTCCATCCAACCTGACCTTGAACAATTCCAGGGATGGGGCATCCCCAGCTTCTCAGGACAACCTCTTCCAATGCCTCATCCCTCTTACAGCAGAGAACTTCTTCCTAAATCCACTGTCTTTCATAGTCCTTTCTCTTTTCCCTACATTGTAGTAACCATCCCTTTTATTAAAGAGGGACGGACTCTACTCTTTGCCCCAAAATGAGCATTAGATGTATTCTGGTCTTTAATTCAAGATAGACATCTAGTTTTCCATCCTGTGTTCTTCAGGAGGCGGTCTTCTCTTTTCATTACTTTGTGATGATGGCACAAACATTTTAACACCTTTTCCTTCCTTCAGCATATTTCTGCTAGTCAGTGTAAATATTGGATGATCAACAGCTGCAGCTTCCTCCTGACATCATTTTTGCTACTGGAGTGTCTGGTCTACAAAATAGTGACTAATAGATTCTGTTATCTGAGCAGCATTTTCTGAACCCAGTTTCTTGCTAACTTGGTCAGATTTGAATTACTGAGTTTGTTTAATGTATAATTTTAAACTGCAGATTTTCTGGTTTGTTTTTATCGAAATAGCTTAATAAAAGTGAGTGTGGAAATGAAACAAACTTGCTAAGTTAAAAAACAAACAATGCAAAACATTTTGACAACTTTTTTTAATCTAATGGGATAAGACAGATGAATTTGAAAGCTAGGTCAAAAGCTTATGTAATTTTGAGACCCTAAATATAGAATGGTGTAGTGACACAAAAAGATCAATCTCTGTGCATGTGTTCTGGTAGAGTACTTTTGTTTTGTTCTTATTCTGCACATGCAATTTAAAACTGAGCTGGATACCCTCTGCTTGGAAAAACAGTCTTGTTAATATTCCTGTCTCATGCCAAGTGTCAATTTAAATTGACACGTGGCATATAGATTTCTTTATTATAATTGTGCAGGTGTGGGGTCTTTGGAAGTTTTTAGATTTATTGATAGTAAAATTGCCATGTGGTCATTATAAAAAAAATACCTTTTTATTTCTTTCTCTTTTTTTTATAGTAGTGGAGTGGGGTGATGATGTTCAAGCAGTATCAGAAGATGAAGCCATGGTGCTGGTGAACCATCAAGCAACGGGTGACGTCTGCACTCTGATGATGTGCCTTCAGGATAAAGGCACGGTAGGCTACAACCGGGGAGTGAGATACCTTCTGTGTGTGCCATCTGTTACCTTGAGAGTGCTTGCATCAGCATGCCGTCCTGATGACAGACTTCTGTGTGTTAATCCACCAAATAATCTCAAGGCCTTGAATAGGAAGCTTTTTGTTTAGATTTGGTTTAATGTGACAGGCAGTAGCTTGGAGCAGGTTTTAGACTTTAAGAGTTGCCTTTGAAGAAGGTCAAATATGAACTGAGTCAGTGTGCATCCAGTCAAGGTTAACACAGAGGGAAGCAGATCTCCTTGCAGGTAATCATGCACTTGACTTTTTCCTCTCACCTCGTGGTCTTGTACAACCCATGCCGACTTTGCTCAAACCAATGCAGATCTAGCTTCTGGGTTATGGCTTTGAGAAAGCATCTGTTCTGGAAGAAAGTGAGAAGCAAGTTGTGTATGGAATTTTGGTCGCAGTTCTGAAACTGAGAGAGTCTTCTCTATGACAGCATACCCAAGCTAAGCTAGCTAGCTAAGGTCAAAATTGCATGACCTCTTATTTTACAACTTAAGCATTGGTGAGATGCACAGCTAGTGTCAGTTGTTTCACACATTGTTGTTCAAACAAGTCACACCTAGGGAGTACGCTGCTGGAAACTAGAGTATGGGATCTAAACAGTAAATCAAATCTATGTGCAAATCAAGAAGAAGGGGGTATGAGTGATTAGCCTACAAAGCTGGGAGACGTACCTGGCAAGCTGGAGGAATGCATCTTCTGTGACTAATTTATTTATTTCTGCTGTAGCCTAGAGAAGACTGTGTTTCAAGAGTACTTTTAATTGCTTTAATTTCTTTTGGAATTGAGGAAGTTATATATTATTCTGTACTGTACCTCAATGTGTAGAATGACAACATAAACATTATTTTAATTCCTCTTGTCAAAATTATGCATAGGACAATCTTGTGATAAAGATCTGACTCTGAGGATACAGTCTTGTGGCTATGTATTGCATATAATCTTGACTATTGATGTCCCTGTTGTTTTAACTATCACAGAGCTTCATTGACTCATGTATCTATACTAGTGTATATAGAAATCTAAACCATGCTTATCCTGTTTGACTCCATAGCTAAAATTTCAGCCATGAGAGAGTTCAGTGAATGCAGAAGATGTTAAAAGTGGAAAAAGGCATTGTGATAGAAACTGTTTAGGTTTGTGAATTTTCAGAAAAACAAAACATCCTTAACATTTTTTTCCCCTTAAATAATTGCAGTAGTTGTGCTTGGAAAATACAAGTCCAAAGGCTAGTATGGATTTCATGTTCATAGCCAATAAAGAAAGAAAAAAGTACAAGCTTCAACACATGCTTCAAATATGGCACAAGTATTGCAAGTGGCTAAAAATAATGAGAAAGATCAGGATAGTTTATCCTTGATAGGACTTGCTGAATCAGGTGTTTTTAAATAGCATGCTTCATATTTCTTAAGAAAATTGTCTTTACAGTGAGTGACTGTAAAACCACTGGAGGGGAAAAAAAAAAACCCAAATGTACCTGTCCAAAAGAAATCATCTACAGTAGGCAACTATTTAAATTGGGCCATTGCATTGAAACTCAGCTTTAACTTCACATGGAGTCTTTTTCTTCTGTTAGTAACAAGACAGGGATTTCAAATAATTGTATTAATTTTGTTTAGGTTGGTTAGGCTGCATTAAATGCTAAACTCTTTACTGCTCAGAAAAAAACTTTTTAGCTCTCAAAGTATTTTGTGAAGGCTCACTTCCACTTCACAGAGGAAGGCATGCAAAAGAAGGACAACAGCTTACCAAAGGCAGCCTCTTGGCAGTGGTGTAGCAGTGGTAGAACTAAGACAACCTTCCTGCTGTAGCAGCCTGAAATTTCTTTCATGTGAGGAAAGGCTGTGGGAACTGGGGCTGTTTAGTCTAGAAAAGAGGAGACTGAGGGGGAATCTCATTAATATTTACAAATATCTAAAGGGTGGGTGTCAAGAGATTGGAACATCCCTTTTTTTTCTATTGTAGGTAGCAACAGGACAAAGGATAAAGGGATGAAGCTGGAACACCAAAAGTTCCATTTAAATATAAGAAATTTCTTTTGCTTGCTTTTGCCAGCTAGTACAGACTGCAAACAGATGTAATCTGCAAGCACTTACCATTTAATGCTGCATTTAAAAAAAATGACATCCAAAATGTTCTATTTAAAGTTTCATATTTTTCTGTGTAGTGAGGGAGAATACTGAAACGTTCTTGCAACTTGACAATGTTTCCTAAGGGTTGTACCAGGAGCTGTGATGCTATTTTTTTTCTAGTATTTTATAAATTCTTTTATACAGAGAATAGTGGAGACTGTCTTAAGCAGATTTAATCTCACTAAAAAGTAAGCAAAAATACATGTGCTAAGAAATTTCTCATCTTTCAGATTCACTTATGTGAATATGGAAAATATGATCTGTTACTGGGGAAGTGGAACTTGCCCGAAAGTTACAATTTTCATGCAAGGACTAAACTGGTGTTATTTCACTAATACACGTTGTCATAAGACAGGCCACAGAAAGCAAGGTTTCAGATGAATCAGAAGTGACCTAATTAGATTTTTTTTCATAGTTCAAGAAGTTGTTCCAATTCGTTGTGAAAGTAAGCATTAAAGCAAACTTTAGTCAGTTGAGGACTCAAACATTAAAGATCAGGTATTTAACAAAGAGAACCAGGTTAAAATCTTCTGTTACTCCTTTCTGGCTGGATTAGGACTCACAAATGTGGCTATCTTTCTTATCTAATCTCATCTAAATCTTTCTGATTTAGAGCAGAAAGCAGGTACAGGAGGGCTGCAGTGAAGAGAAAAAAGCAGAGCTTGAAGCTGTTTGACTGCAAGTTTCAAGACATACATTTCCAGGTTTCATTGTTAAGTTAGAGGTGCTTGAAAGATGAAAGTCAGTCTGTTCAGGTTGTAGAGTGAAATGGAAGTGGGCCTGTGAATAGGAGGCACCTAGATTTTCTTAGGCCCACTTCCATTTCAGTCTGTTCAGGTTGTAGAGTGAAATGGAAGTGGGCCTGTGAATAGGAGGCACCTAGATTTTCTTAAGTTGTTAAAAGCTTTTTCTACATTCTGAAATTATTTAAGCAGGAAGGATGAAGTTGAAAAGACCCAAAACAGCACCCAAAAATTCTTTCAATCCATCAACAACTATGAATATGTATTCAAAATGCTTGTGAATGTCTTTGCTTAAACCTCTTTGAAATGCAAGTGATAAGAGACTCATCTGATAAGCATTGTTTCATTCCTGAGGATACTAAATAGATGAGCCATCACCTGTATCTTGCAATGTCCTTTCTTCTGCCCTTGGTAGCAGAACAGAATGGATCCAGTTGTCCTATTAATTGAAAACAAGTTATGTGTCTATCTTTTGAACTCTTCCTTTTTGATTTGATGCATTAGCATGTGTGTAGATTCATTAATTCATACATTAAAATACTTCCTCTTTGTACTTCTTGCCACTGCCTAGGCTTACAGGCAGGTTGTAATCACAGAGCTCTGGAGTTTGCCTCTTCACAGCCCACTTGCAGCCAGCTACTTGCGTGTCACGCTGGCCTTTGATACAATTCCATCACTCCCTCTCAAAAAGACTGAGGAAGTCCAGGGATGCTAGTAAGAAGCTCGATGTCACCTAAAACATGGCGAGATGGGCTCCAGACACTGAAGAGCAATGATCAACTTTCAGGATAAACCTACCATCATCTAATTAAAATACAATAAAAAGTGATGTAGGAGGAAAAAAGCACTGGCATTGCTGGGCAAGAGTTCCTCCTCCAGGATTGCCGTCAAACATCTAGGGATCAATGTTGACTTTTCAAAAGACACAAACCTTCTCTTTCCAGGGAAGCTTGTTAATCTTGCTTATCTCCAATAATATTGGTTTAACTCCTGCTTGATGAAATAGAACAGTAATTATCAAACTGCCAAAGTACTAGATGAATGCTGGCAGTCACATGGGTACTGCTGCAGGCAGAATCAGCATCAGTAGGATTCTGGTGGAGCTTTTGTCACAGGAGATGGTTCCCTACACCAGCCTATCATCTTTGGGCTGGTGTGTGGAGAAGAACTTATATGATATTGTAGTGCCTTAAAGAGCAGTAACACCTCTCAGTGATGCTTTTTAAAACTCTTGTCCTTAGAACAGCCTCTTTCCTTTTTTTTTCCCCTTTCCCTTTTTTCCCTTTCCTTTTTTTTGCCTTTCCCTTTTTCCCCTTGACTTTTTCACATTCCCTTTTTCCTTTTTTTTTTTTTACTTTTGTTCCTCCCTCCCTAAAGGTTTCTAATTTACTGAAATTGAAAGAATGTGAACCTCTGTGCAAGACTGTTATTTTAAGACTCTCTCTTTTATTTGCCACAGGCCCAGGGATGGCTGTATGAGAAACCATTTCACCAATATTAGTCTTAAATGGGGAGTTATATCTAGGAAATAATTTTTCTTTTATCACTCACAAATACACAGTGTGTCTTTCTTCCCTTGCGTGTGTAGCATCAGTAAGAAAGACCACAGAGAAGAAATGGATTCTTGTTTCCTAAACAAAACCTTTTGGGTCTTTCAGAGCTGTCCTTTTGTCTCAGACATAGTTTCCTTTCCCACTTCTGGTAGTGCTAGAGGATGAAGAAATGGATGCTCTTGTATTATCCAAGATCTTCAAATGTGAACTTTGCTAGCGTTAAAAAAAAACCCAAAAAGTTGAGATGTTCTTAATGTGCTCTTGGGCAAGGATAGGTGGATTCTAATTGTGATGTTCAGACTTCACTAGGAGATCAGCTGTATGTCTAAGGCAATAAGGTATCTTAGACATTCTTTGGCAGGTATGTTCTTGCAAGCTTGCAGAAATTTCACTGTGCTGAGCATCTGCCCATGGTTGTTTAAGGAAAAGAAATCGAGTATGTGACTGTTATCTTTCTCCAAATGTATAGCCCAGGATTTGTTTATAGCTTCTGTGATAGAGAGAATAGGTAATCGGAGCACTCCAAGAAATAATTAGATATTTTTTTTGGAAGCAAGACTTGCTGATAGATGCAATTCTAGATAAAAATTGCAAATTACTGAGCAGCTGTTACAAAACAGAAGTTCTGTATAAAATACTGTCTGCTTCTTTCTTCAAATTCCATGTAGGCATGGGAAGATGTGAAAACAGGTAAAAGCCACCACCTTTCACCGTATCAAACTCTTTTGTTAGACGTATTGTTGAAGGCATGGGTGTGGATTCTGAGTATTTCAGTTACTGTGCAAGCCTCTGGTGTTTGTAGAGACACACAGAGTACACTTCAACTGTAGATGTTAGCAACTAATACATGATTAATGCATTGTGTTTTCTTAAGGAAATCTTAATTTCTTGGACTGCTTGCTCTCTGTCTGCCTCAAATTATGTATTTGGGCAGCTGAGGAATGCCAAGCTTAAGGTGTCTGTTTAATATTCAAAAAAGGATCTGAATACCAGAGAGGTGTCTGGGTTCTCCACATGCTTTTTTTTGATAGTAATAAATGGAAGAGTACTAAGATACATGACTTCAAGTTCCACTGAACTTGAATCAGTCTTGGTGAGACCTTATAGGGAAATGTAAAAGCAGATAGCTGCCTATATGACTGAGGGCATGTAGGAGACACTGGATTTTCCAGTTTTGGAGAGCCAATTCTTCTCTCCTACGTGTAGTAGCTACAGAGGGGAAAGACCTTGTGAGACAAGAAGCTTTCCCAATTCTTCTCTCCTACGTGTAGTAGCTACAGAGGGGAAAGACCTTGTGAGACAAGAAGCTTTTCCCTTCTGTTATTTACTACTTCTGAAGTCATTATTCTATTTTAAGTCTCGAATGACTGAACCAGGTATAGTATCTGCCTTTGCTGTCCTGTAAGAAGTGATGGTCAAAGTGAATCTAATGGCTCAGCCTCTATTTTTGCCTTCTCATCATGCTTCTTGGCTGGGACAAGGAGCATGACCTCATGAAATTCTCAGGGATGCATTTGGCTGCTCTACCATAAGAGAAATCAGGAATGGCATGTGGGCTGTACGTAGGTCTCAGTGAATGCTGCTGTTCAAAGATAGAGTGAGCATTTATGGAGCACGTGCACATCAGAAGCATGAGAATATAATGATCTCACCCCCAAAATTGTAAAGCATAAAAAATATAAGGAATTGTGTTTTTGTGGTAGACATAAAACAGTTGGAAATTTCAAGTACAGATCTGGATTGTTTTGTGTACATAACAAACACTAAAAATGGCTTTACTTTGCAACTGGCTTAAAATGGTAGTGGTATGTCAGTAAGATGCATTAAACTACTTGTATGAAAAGACAGAGTAGAAATTACTCTAGCATATGGCTAATAGTGTAGAAATGTATATTATATTATATTATATTATATTATATTATATTATATTATATTACAAGAAAGCAGCTATTTAATCCTTGCTCTTGAGGGAGAAATGTAGCACCTGTGCTGTTTTGTACTTTGGAGCATAAAGGACTTTATTCCATATATTTGCTAGGTTTATTGCTGTTGCAAGGGTGACAAGAACATGACCAGTATATACATAATTCTCTGCACTTAATAGTTACTGATCTTTTTCTTTCTTTTTCTTTTTTGTTTAATTTGTCAGGTTGTCCGGCAGATGATGTGGCTGATGGATCATATTTTTAAGTATACAAACTTTGGCATTGTGTCTCTAATCCATGGAGACTTCTTTATAAGACAGGTAAATGGAAACACTAATTACATTAATTTGTCCCTTATACTTGGAACACTGTGGTGTTATGGGACTTCCTCAATACCTCCTGCATCGTTTGCTGGATTAAATAACTGTGCTGTAATGTGTATGTTTGGATAGAGCTTTGCCCTGAAACTGGTTTTTTTTTCAAAGACTATTATTTGCCTAGACACAAATGTTTACAGAACTCAGTTAGTATGGGAGCCTTTTATGAGAGGTGTACAAAAGAAATACACAGACAGTCCTTTTTGTCTCTCTGCTTCTGACTGCACATTGTTGACACCTTTCATCTTTACTTAGTGACCTTGGGCAGTGAGTCTGGATAGGTCACTCTTCTGACCGAGTTTCTGATAAAGAAGGTCAGGACCATCCTTTTTGATGGTGTCTTTGGTAGTACATCACAGAATCATAGAATGGTGGAGATTGGAAGGGACCTCTAGAAATCATCTAATCCAACGCCACTGCTAAAAACAGATCCACCTAGATCAGTCACATAGGAACGTGTCCAGGCAGGTCTTGAAGACTTCCAGGGCAGGAGACTCCACAACCTCCCTGGGCAGCCTGTGCCAGGGCTCCCTCACCATCACAGTTAAATAGTTTTTACTTATATTAAATGGAACTTTTTGTGTTCCAGCTTCATCCCATTACCCCTTGTCCTGTCACTAGATACAACAGAAAAAAAGGGATGCCCCAACTTCCTGACACCATTTAGATATTTGTAAATATTAATGAGATTCCCCCCTCAGTCTCCTCCAGACTAAACAGCCCCCGTTCCCACAGCCTTTCCTCATAAGGAAGATGCTCATCTTGGTGGCCCTTGAGCTGAGGAGCCCGGAACTGGACACAGGACTCCAGATGAGGCTTCACCAGGGCAGAGGGGGAGAAGAACCTCCCTTGACCCACTGGCCACATTCTTCTTGATGAATCCCAGGATGCCATTGACCATCTTGGCCACGAGGGCACATTGCTGGCTCATGTTTAGCTTATTATCGATCAAGACTCCCAGGTCTCTCTCTGCAGAGCTGCTCTCCAGCAGTTCACCCCCCAGCCTGTACTGGTGTGTGGGGTTGTTCCTTCCCAGGTGCAGGACTGCACTTGTCCTTGTTGAACCTCATGAGGTTCCTCTCTGCCCAACTCTCAAGCCGGTCAAGATCTTGCTGAATGGCAGCACAGCCTGCTGGGGAATCAGCCAGTCCAACCAGTTTGGTGCCATTCAGGGAACCTGCAGTTTAAGGTGATGGTGGACCTGCATAAATAATAATTAATTGCTTAGTGAAAGTTAATTTTAGCGTCAAGAAAGAGTGTGTGTTGAGCCCAGCATCTCAAATGCTAAGGAGTGAGAACCTTGGATTATTTCTTACAGTTTGGGGTTTTTCATTGTTGTTTTGGAGTTGTTCATCAAACTGCCTGCTAAAACTAGAAACTTAGAAGTGCCATGATAAGCACGACCCTGCTGCAGTTATGTGAACTGTGACAGCCAGAGGCTTCCTCTTTTTTCCCTCTCTTTATTTTTATTTGTCTGGACTTAAAATGTATGGTCAACTAGAGAGAATTAATGAACTTTCACTTTACAGGGGAGGAGAAACTAACTTACTCAGAATTAAATAACAAAATATTTAATTACAGCTGTACACAGCTAAAGTGAGATTTCTCAGAATGGCGAGAGGCATGGTTAGAAAACCTCAGGCAAAATTAGGTAATAAATTAAAGGTGTCTAGAGATACACAACTGTGTGGCGTATGAGTGTGGGAAGGAACAGGGTTTACCACTTTGTTAAATATAAACCTATTTCAGTAGGTAAAATTCACAAGATGAACATTTTGAGGTACCCAGGACTGTGGGCTTGTTAATTGTAGTGTCTGAATGTGGTGTTGCAATTCCAGTTATAAAACTAAACTGCTGCTGAGCTGCAAACACTCAGGCTTTTCCTCATTTTTCTAAAGCGGCTTAGATAGGCAATGTCACAAAATAAAATGATAATAAAATGCAAATAAAATGATTGCATCATGACTCTAAATAGAAACCAATTCAAAATAAGATGTTTCTTGGTTGTTAATTTGCCTTTGGATGTAGCAAAAAACACTTAAGATGAGTGAGCAATGATCCTTTGCCTAACTGTAGGAAGGCCTCAGTAACATTTGGATGAGCTAATACTTCATTGTTTCCTTTGAAAAATAACATAATTTGATCACGGTAGAATATATCCTATTGGTTAAAAATATATGTTAGCCTCATTTTCATGAGCAGCCCTCGTGGCAGTTTTAGGAATGCTTGAGACCTAGTGGAAGTTGACCATTGTTTCCTCTTCTCCTGTTGACCAGTTTACCAGAAACTGAGACTGTCAGTAACTTGCCACTTTGGTAGCATCCTCAAGAATTTGTCAGCAGTCTGCTGCTGTTTTCTTTCCACTAAAGGACGGAAGGCTGAGCTCTTTCCCTGTGGTGGTGATCAACTAGCCATGGTCTTCTAGCATTGGTTTCATTAAGGAGCTGCTTCTTCATGACCTACTTTTCTTTTCTTCTTGGACAATATTTTATCTTCCATGACAATTGAGTCTTCTACTATTCGCAATGGCTTTTAAACACTCCTCTCCTTCCTGTTAGTCCAGTAGAGTTTTCTGTATTACAGCAACTTTTTAAACCTCATGGTATTGCAATTTATATAACCAGTTGTATTCATTAGGTTTGTTTAGGATTTGAAGAGTTCTAGGATTTGTGAGTGAGTTTATTACTCACTACTGCGCATGACTCCAACTTTCCTGGAGTCCTGTGGTCTAGTGGGAAAGGACTATTTTAACTGAGGAACTTTTATATTGCTCTTTAACTGCATGAACATGAACAGGCAAAGCTTTTTCCTTCCCTTTTATGAGGTACATTGGAAGTAATTGCAGTAGTGCGATTTGAAAATCTAGAAGAAACACTTTCACGAAAGTTGGTTTCAACAAAGGATTGTTTCTTGTTTTCTTCCACTCAACTCCACTCTTTCCCTCTTACTTGCCAAAAAACCCAACTACCAAAGAGTGAAACATTTGTGGCAGTTTTGTTGGCATTTCAGAGAATCAAAATCACCTCTGCTGGTGGAAGTTTTAAATTTTGGACTCTTGTGTCTTTTGAGTGATTTGGCAAAGTCACTTTAGAGCACTCAAAATTGATAATTGATGTAAATTAATTCCTGTCAAAATGTGGGTAGCTTGCCCTTGCTGTATGTGGAAGTAGGAAGAGAAGTGATTGTTATTGAAGACATTGAAGATATTTCTGCAGTAATTAAGGACAAATCCTTCTGTCTTAAGTGAAAAAAATTGTGCTAATGCATCAAAAAAGAGAAATTAATGAGGGTTGATTTTGTTGGGTTTTTCCTCTTCCCCTTGATCCTTCAGGTTTAATTATCACCTGACTATATCCTAAATATAGCTAATTATAAAATTAAAAGCTGGTGTCATACAACATCTTGTTGGATAAAGCACTAATTTTTATGTTGTAGGATTTCTTTTAGTTCACACAAAGTCACTTCCTACTCAACAGTTTCTCATAGAGGAAGAAAACTTGCAAACATCACAGCCCAGCTTTCTTTGTTTTTTTTTTTCCTCCATCTCAAACAATGGTTGTTTCCATCAGTGTATTGATTTCAGTTGAGACTAAGCATTCAAGCAGTGAAGCTTTTAGAGAAAACTTATGGTTCTGTGACAGCTTGGTCTTGGTCTATATATGTCTTCTGGTGCCCTTGGTATGCTACTCTGGGACGTGGTGACAGGTGTGTAGAAGATACGTAAGCAAAGGTACTCCTTGGCTTGCAGAAACTACTGAGGATATGTTAACCTCCAAATCATAGCCTGACCCCTTGTCTTTGCAGAATTTGGTTTAGCATATTCAACTTGAGACCCAGTAACAACTAGGGAATTCTGTAAATAGATCCTCTTGTTACATGGAGTTCCCATTTACAGTGTGGATGTCACATTTGCAGAGAAGTCACCAGATCCTGGGCTTCATCCTCAATTCCAAGGGGTTTTTTTCAGCCTTTGTGTAAAGTGGCATTAACTCAGCCAGGGTACTCTGGGAACATTGTTTTGTGTCATCCTAGAGGCTTATTTGTGTCTCTGAAAAGTGAGAGAAATAGTAGAAATGTAATAATTATCTGTCTTAATAAGCATTTGTTTTATTCAGGTAATGTTTTATCCTTCCAGGGAAAAGCACACCGTGACCAGCAGCTTGTGTTACTCAAGGAGCATCTAGAGAAATATTACAGGAGCCGCAATCGGAAATGGATTGTTTTATTTCCAGAGGGTGGCTTTCTTAGGAAAAGGAGAGAAACAAGCCAGGCATTTGCCAAGAAAAACAATTTGCCATTTCTTAAACATGTCACCCTGCCAAGACTTGGGGCAACACAAGTAATTCTGAAAACGCTTGTAGCACCACAAGAAAATGGAACTCCAGCAGGTAGAGATACTGTGATAAAAGGTAAAGACCACTCTTGTGACTAAAAAACAAATTGAACGTCCAAGATTTGACCTAAGCAAAACATTTTGTGCTGAATTGTTCTCTTCACATGTCAAATACATCCGCAGCGCACCATCATATCAATGGTTTTGGATTTGCTTTTCTAGTTCCGCTAAGTTCATTGTTTTTGTGTTAAGGCACAAAATAATGAAAACCTTCATTTTAATTTAATCTAGTCTATGGTATGGATGCATAAACGTTTGTCTTGGTGCACACGATGGATAGAGCAGGTACTGGAATGAGCACCTGGAGTGGGCAAGCAGGTGCACTGATTTACGGTAGTATGGAACTATAGGAAAAATATTTCTGGAGTACGCAAACTATGTTCAAATTGCTGTTCCCAGCTGTAATGGTTTCTTTGCCTCTAGTACTGTAAACTTCACTCCTCTTTTTGAACCATTTTCTGTTGAGTTCTTTACAAATTTCTACGATGACCCTCCCCTTTGCTGCTGGAGTGAACTGTCACAGATGACTCGATTTGAAGGATTGCTTTGGCTGCTTGTACTGCATGAGTTATGAGGGAATAAGAATATTCCTGCAGCATTATTGTTCTGGGATGCCTGAGCCATAGGGGAGAGTATAGCTGGGTTATGAATAATGCCTGCAGTTATGGGGCTTGGTGCTTTCAGTCTTTTAATTTTTAAAATTAATTTCTTGGCACTTTCAGAGAATGAGATTAGATCTTTCCTAACCTAGATGAGGATTTCTGTTACTTATTATAGAAACAGTGGAAATAGGGGTTTGTGGATGTTTCTTTTTGATAGCTAGTGCAGGCATTTCCACAGACAAGTTATTAACAATCATTCAGCAGTTTGAACCAAGATCCGTCCTAATGAAGCCTCACATATGTGGATGGCTGGGTTTTTTATGTGTTGAAGTTCAGATTTCAGGGTTAGTGGGGTTAGCCTCATAGAGAAATTGCTTCCAATTTTTAGTTTTGAAGATAGATCAACGTAGGAAATGAGTAGAGATGATGTTCTTGCAGGACTGGAGGGAAGATTTTAAACATGAACTGAAAATCAGTCTGTGGAATGCATAAGAATATTTCCTTTCAGGGTACACTCAGAAAAGAGAGGCTGCAAGAGGGCTCCTGTTGTCTAAGAAAAATTTATATTTTAAAAAAAGAAACATTATACCCTCACCCTTGTTAGAAGTTACTCGTTTAAGTTGAAAAGTTTGGCCCTTTCCTGGTCTATTTCTTTCCCATCTCAAAGGCAAAAAGGTAGGAAAAGTAAGAAGCCCCCCAAATGTAAATGACAGACTTTCTAATTCTAGAAGAGGACCAAAAGCATTTGT
Organism: Urocolius indicus; assembly: GCA_013401255.1. Taxonomy (NCBI): domain Eukaryota; kingdom Metazoa; phylum Chordata; class Aves; order Coliiformes; family Coliidae; genus Urocolius; species Urocolius indicus. The sequence continues at coordinate 143,712 of WBNH01000291.1, read as the reverse complement.
CAAATACCAGTTTCATATTCTCGTATTATTTGATCTCTGTCAACTTAGTGGCATATCAAACCTTACTTTTTTTTTTGAGCAGCATGATTCAGGCTCTGGAGAAATGAGCATTTGATAGTCGTCAACCTAACTGGGTACTAAAATAAAGGAACTGTCTCAAAAATACGATGGAACCAAATCTGTCCATCCTACTTTAAAAAAAAATAGAAGGAAAGATGGGCAAAAATGAGAAAGAAATGTGTAGGTTTAACTATCATTCAGAGTAGTGGAGATGAGAACGTAATGAAAGGAAGGGATGAAAAGAAAAGTGAAAGTACATTTTATATGCTAGAAAAGAGTAACATTTGATACACACCAAGCTGAGGTATTTCAAGTAAATGTTTCTAGCATGGTAGAACTTCCTTTTCAGAGATGTACAAAAGGTTAATTCTTGATCTATATCATGTATAAGAGACTCTTCCTCTAATCTTCTGCCTTCCAAATGCTTTCACTGTCCTCTTGCCACTTCAGAAATTTTTAGAAGAATGTCTGTTCAGTTAAATGAAATACGATTGTATCACTTGATGTGGTTATACGATGAAGTTAGAAGCCTAACAAGTTAGTGATCATCTTTACTTTTTATCTTGTTCATCTTTCCCTTTTTTTAACCACATGAAAAAGCCTGGCTCGCTGAAATCCCACTTGCCTGTATCCTCTTTGGGTTGCCATCATTGGGTTGCAGGTGCTAGAACTAGATGTAATATATACAGTGAAGGTTTTGCCGGTGCCATCCATAGAGATTGTGTGTGACTTTGTGTACGTTGTTGCTGTGCCCTTTTGCTTGGGAAGTGGCTTGTGTGTCAGTGGCACTGCAGCTTCACAGTTCACAGAAAATGTTTTTCTTCTGCATCACTTCTTCCTGTGCTCTGTACTGGCTTATTTAATAATGTTCCTGGCATCCTGGGTTACCAAATTATTCACTTTGGAATAGTACCCTTTCTTCTCTGTTATTGATCATTCTCTCCATCTTTTTGTTACTACCAAGCTTCACTGATGATGATGGGGATTCACCTCCTTCCCTCCCTCCCTCGATTTTATAGGTTTAATCCTCATCAAAAATTGTCTCCTCTTTCTGTTGAGTTTCCTGGGTAGCTATGTTACGATGAGTCGCAATACACGGGGTTGTGGTGTTCTGAGTGCTTTTGTTAGTACTTAATTGATTTTAAATGATCCTTGTAGCTTTTATAGCATTCTGTTTTCTCAACTGGGAGGGTATGTAATGCTGTGTGAAAGAAGAACAGACAACAGAAGCAACTGTAATAAAAGATGTGCTGCACCTATGCCTCACCCTAATTTGGTACAAAGCAAGTTAAGCGCAGTGGTTTCATGATGCCACCCCCACTTCTCCCTTGCTCCCCAGCTCTCTAGCTTGCTTTCGTGCATCAGATGTTACTGGAGTTACAGCCTTCAAAGTAGTTCAAGAATTGTGCAACAGCTAAATGCTACACCATCTATCCTTCCTCTGTAAGGTCTCAAATGGGATTGCTGACGTCCCTTTGGTAGAGATGGGCTTCTGTTGTGAAGTGTGAGGCTCAGTAGCCTTCCCAAAATTTTGTTAGCCTTAATTATGATAGTGGTATTCTTAGGATGCAATCCCTTTTTTCAGCTTGTTTTTGTACTAGTTATGAATTCCACACAGTTTATTACCCAATTCTTCCTTTGTAAAGTGACAGGAAGAACAAACGTTCCTTAGCTGGATGATCAATACTGCTTGATTATTGTTATATTTAAACTGATTAGAACTGATCAGTCCTTTATCATTTGCTTTGCTAAGGCAAGAAGCCTCGATTTTCTTAATGTCTTCCTCCTAACAGTTTTCCAAACCTTCTTCTGTCTTTAAAGTCCCAAATACTAGCCTTGATCGAGGCAAAAATTAACTTGTTGCTGGTAAACACTAAATTAAATGACTAGAACAGTTGTTGCTTTTGCTGCCTTTTGAAGCACTTGTTGAATTCTAACAAACTTGTACAATTTTATTCCTAAATAAATAGGAGGATGGAAAAACCATACAGGAAAGGTAGCACTATCATGTGATGGCTTGAGTGCTTTTGAAGCTAGAAAGTACAGACAATGTAGTGAAGTGGTGCTTGTCTCTGAAAACACGGTGTAAGTTAACTCTGGTATATGACACGCATCCCTCTGGGCAGGTGTGCTGTGAGCCCCAGACGGAGTACTGCTGCATTCCAGGAGCAGGTTTTGACGCAGAATAGAAATACAGGCAGCATAAAAACACTTGATGCGTAGCCACCACCACCGTAACCTCTGATGAGAGGTTGCTATGAGCTTGGCTAGAGCTGTGGTGAGATCTTATCTTACTGTTTTCAAATGGAACACAGTACATTCAGTTCTGATGCTTTTTCTCAGAGAAATTCAATTTTCCCTTCTGCAGAGCTGGACATTGGACTTTGTAATTGGGGTGGTTTTTTTTGGTAATGAAATTTCTTGCTTCACAGTTTCATGAGGAATGTGACTTGAATAGCATGAGGGAAGGCTGTTTTCTTTTTTGTCTTGGAAAGGGAGCTTCTAATTTCCTTCCAGGTGATTTGTTATGGAGAGATGTTGGGATAATAAGCGATATGTTCAGTCTGAGAGCTAATCTTTGAGAAGCCAATTTTAACATCCAGCTGATCACACAAGGACAAGTAGAGGACGAACAACAAGTTACAAGAACGCGTTGCTGTGCTGAGGGAGGCACCAGCTTCTTTTGGCTCTAGTGAGAGTGACGCAAGTGTCCAGGAAGCCACACCTGAGTACCACTGAATGCTAGTAAATATTTTCATTTTTCAAATGGAAGCCTGCAGCCCTTGAGTTCACGCCTGGCTGGTGTATTCTTTTCCACTCCGGATGCAATTCAGCAGTATCCCACTGTCCAGAGCTTGACTGGAGACGAGATTTCCTGCTGAAACCTGTCTTTATAACTTGCTCTTTTTCTCAGTGGTAAACACAGCAACAGATGGTGGCCACGTTGGCCAAGCCAAATTTGGCAAGGGCATTTCTTGAGGAGGTATATGCAACTCCCTCTTTTTTTTCAGCTGCAACAAAATGCCAGCCCTGACATTCACACCATGTTACAACTAACGCAGCAGTCTTTCAGTTCTGAGTTCCTCCTAGTGCACTTCATTTAAAAAGTAACAAGTTCTGTTCTTGTTCAGAGGTCTGGTTAGGCCTGAAAGCAGCATCCTTGGAGATATTAATGTCCAACCCCTTTGTGTTGTGTACGTTTGTCTATTTCTTTTTCAGATACAGTATCTGTTAGGGCATCGTGGCTTTAAAGTAGAAATGCTCATCAGCAAGGCACGACATAGGATAACCCCCCCCAAACAAAGGACAGCAGGGTTTATTTAAGAATCAGTTTTCTGGAATCTGTGGTGATTTAGGGATTTTTTGGCAGTGTGAGGTCTTGGATGATTACATAAGGCTTGAGTTCATAGAATCATAAAATAGTACGGGTTGGAAGGGACCTTTAGAGATCATCTAGTCAAACAAATCAACTAGATCCCCCTGCTCAAACAGATCCACCTAGATCGGTCATATAGGAATGTGTCCAGGCAGGTCTTGAAGACCTCCAAGGAAGGAGACTCCACACCCTCCCAGGGCAGCCTGTGCCAGGACTCCCTCACCCTCACAGTAAAATAGTTTTTCCTTATGTTTAAATGGAACTTTTTTGTGTTCCAGCTTTATCCCATTACCCATTGTCCTGTCACTGGATACAGGAGAAAAAAGTGGCATCCACTATTTAGATGTTTGTAAATATTAATGAGATCCCCCTGCAGAGTCCTCCAGACTAAACAGCCCCAGATCCCGCAGCCTTTCCTCGTAAGGAAGGTGCTCCAGTCCCCTGATCATCTTGATAGCCCTGCACTGGACCCTCTCTAGAAGTTCCTTGTCTCTCTTGAGCTGGGGAGTCCAGAACTGGACACAGGATTCACCAGGGCAGAGGAGAGGGGGAGAATGCAGAAATATGCTTGTGACTGTGATTTAATAGCACATGTTGATAATTGCAGGTGCAAGTTTAGCTGGGTAAGATCCACTTGCTCTAAAGGAGGTTTCTATGGACGTTGCCCTTCAGAAATTTTTGTTTTCTTCTGCCCTGGGGCTCTTGGTGGGCTGTCAGAAGCAGGATTTTACACCATCCTGCCCTGGAATGGGCTGGAGGTGGGTTTGGAGCTGGTCTGAGGAATCCATACTCAGCTCTGCTCCACAAAAGCAGAAGGTAGGAAATAGGCACAGAAGAGGATGGAAGGAGTTGGAACCATTATCCACTGAAAGAACAGTTTGAAATACTGGCTAAATATTTAATAAATTATTTTAAAACATTTTACTGTAAATAATAAGATAATGTGCCCATATTCGTCTTGCACTTTCAAATTGCAATTAATGATCTTTGTTGCTTACTCACTTGGACAATTTACTTGTCTTTATCCATTCTTACTTTACGTCTGGGAAAATAATAAATTGAATGGCTTTGTTCTGAAATCCATTTCTAAATGAGTATTTCTGTGGATTTACTATTAATTTCGTGTTGGCTTCTCTCTCTAATACATTGCTACTTCTAAAATGAAGGGCTCTGTAGTTAGTGCTTTTCTTGAGAGAGGCTTGACAAGCACTCTGTCATGATGCTGGCAAGCCTGGAGGCTCTAATGGGACCTCGTGTTCTCATTTCACGTGTCTGTCTGGGCTTTAAAACACTGTATCTCCAGAAGGTGACACTGGATGTTTCAGCTTGACCTGTGTAGCTTGCCCTTGGTCAAATTTTGGGATAGGATGCTGCATGCTCATAATCTAAACATTGGGCAATAGTGTCTAGCCTTATTTGCATAGCTGGTTTGCATTGGTAACAAAGCAATGCAACTCCATTGTTGAGCAGACACCATGAAAACAGTAGCTGGTTGTTAAAATAATTTATGGGTAGATGTGATATATCTGCGTGTGTAGCTGTCTTCTCACACTTAATTAAATTAAACACAAATTAAATTAAATGCAAGCTTGTGAGTCAGTCCCTGCACGTAGGTTCTAGCTGGTGGTAATAACTCTGTGGCTTTTAAAGTGCACCTCAGACTGCGTGCTGCAGATTTCTTCATTTGTGTGGTAGCTCTTCAGTGATATTTGAGTGTCAATTCTGGGCAAGACCAAACCTATCTGTGGTAGGTTTCCCAAGCAAGAGGAGGGTGTCTGCCTGTTTAATTAACTCTCCAACGAATTTCTTCCACGTACTTGCCCAGCATCCTTGACATCCTTTGGCAAGGAGCTCCCCACAGTTTAATCACCCTCTGCATGAAGAATCACTCTTCTCTGTTTGCTTTGGAAACTTCTCCTCTTGGCTTCATTCTGAATACATCTATTCTTGTATTGAGAAAGATGGTGAGCCGTCTGTCCTGGTGCTCATCCTTCATGGCAACAGTGTTTTTGTCAACCTCTATCATATTTCTGTCATAGCTGTCTTGACCGCAGGCTTGAAGAATCTTGTACTTTGTACTAAGACCTAACACCTCCTACATGCTTCTGCCAACAGGTGGCTGTTTTTAATAGTCAGCTTTTTAAATGCCTTAAAGTTATTGCTGGATGTGATGTAGGCATATTACTATACTAATGTATTAAGCGTTAAGTAAGCATATTACTATACTAGCTGGAACATAACGTGACTCCAGATAGAAGGCAGCTCCAGTTCCCACAGGTGGATATAAGGTTGACAAGCTAAACTCCAAGTGCCATCTTGGCAGTGTGCCCCTCTTTCCTGGTTTGCTTTCCAGATCTGCCACTCTCCCTCTTTGCAAACGTGTGAGTTGAAGACGTGCCAGAGAGAGGTCATGGCTAGGCTGATATCTGACCTTGGCTATTGCTGGTAGTAACCTGTGTTCAGACTTAAATTTGGCTCTCTTGAATACTTGTCATGGCAAATATTTTCACCTCTTTTGATCCATTTTTTCAGTTTCTAAGTACGTCGAGCAGCATATGAACACGTACTGGTATCAGTCTTTCTGACACCTTGTGCACTTTCCATTGTGAAAAGAAGTTTGTTATTTTCTTGTCTATAATACATGAAGTAACGTATTTCCTTTGACCTGTAAGTCAGATTTTTAAGAACCTTTGAGGGAGTTTTTTTTAAAAAGGCCTTGGTAAATCTACCTACCTTATACAGCATAAATCACCTTTATCTACTTGCCCTAACCCAGGAGTGACGCTAGTTGTCCAAAGCGGTCTGTGTGGCTGTTGCTTTATCAGTCATCTGCAACTATGAGCTCTGAAAAAGACTCAGTTGTAAATGTGCTTAATGTACAGACCAAGAAAGCTGGATTTTTACTTTTGAAGTTTTCCTTTGAGTGAATGAGGGAAAGCACCCAATATCTGGGCCGATGTGATTATGTGTCTGCACTCTTACCCAGTGAGTGAACTTGTTCTACTCTGTGTACTACAGTATGTAAGAACAACGAATATCTGTGACAGTAAAATCTTGGTCTATCTGAAGTTTGTAAAAGTATTTCTGTGCTCTGTAATGACATCTGGATTTTATTTTTGACTGTCTTGTTTTATTTGTGCCTCATACCTCATGAAGTAATATAAAAATGGAATAGCTATCAAATGAGTGACACACACTTTCTGCTTGCTTTTAATAGCACATTTCTTTTTGTTCCTAGAGAGCAAATCAAAAGGCCTCCAGTGGGTGATAGATGCAACCATTGCGTATCCCAAAGGAGAACCTATAGACATCCAAACTTGGATTCTGGGCTACCGACAGCCAACCGTTACACACGTACATTACAGGTAGGAAACGAGCCTGCTGCTCTTACAGTGAACAAAAGTCAGGTATTCACAAATGAGCAATGTTATGTTTCAGGATATTTTGGAAACCAGTAGCCATGTTACAGAATCACAGAATCTCAAAGGTTGGAAAGGACCTCGAAAGCTCATCTAGTCCAACCCCTGTGCCAGAGCAGGACCACCTAGAGTAGGTCACACAGGAACTCATCCAGGTGGGTTGTGAATGTCCCCAGAGAAGGAGACTCTACAACCCATCTGGGCAGCCTGTGCCAGTGCTCTGACACCTTCACAGTGAATAAATTCTTCCTTATGTGCGTCTCACACAGGTGGGAAACTCATAGTAAGTAACCACAGCACAGTTACCTGTTCAAAAGTTCAGCGATCATTCCATATCTTAGCACATTTTTTTTGCCTCCTGTCCTGTGGCTGAGTACAGTTAATAATATATTATATATAATACATGTGATGGCTAGGTCATCTTTTCCACTTCAGTGCTGGGAAACTCAATTTGAGGTTTTTTTTTTAATAAAGAATTTGTTTTTAAAATAAGAACAACCACATTAAAGGGCACTGTGTTATTTAATAAACAGGTTTCCTGAGAGGTTGTAATTAGCTTCCTGGCAAAGAAATGTCAGCTTTTTCACTCAAAGCACATTTGTAAGAGTTGAGCAGAGCAAGACTGTGGAGATAGCAGCAAATCTCATTGACACCTGGGATGGGATACTGTTAAAACCTTTCAACACTTCTTTGTTTGGGGACCTAAACTGTTGGAGAGAGAAGTTGCATTTTGCTTTTGATTTGCACTTAATTGCAAGTTTGAAGTCTCTAGAAATATTTTAATAATATTCCTCTGCCAGATAGGTTGATCCCATCTTATCCCAAAATTGTGTTATTTTATCTTAATTCCCTTTTGCTTAGTTGGGGAGCTTTTAGATTTCTACGGTAAGCTTTCAGACATCCTTGTGAGGACGCCCTGGGTGGCAGTTTAACACGGGAATGACCTTCTCTAGCATCACTGCTACGTCACTGTTGTGTGATAGAGAGCAGAGGCTGCTCGCTGGAGCTCCTTTCCACAGCCACGTTTCAATCTGTCCCTGCTTTTTATAGAAACCTGCCTTCAGGTTTTTCCAAAGGTGAACATACACCCGAATTAATGTAAGGTATCATGTTATCTATAGTGCTTGATTCGGGTCACCTTAGTCCTCTCTCAGCTAATTGCGAGCTGAATGTATTTGGAATTTTGCTAAAGAGTTTTTCCAAAAATACTTCCTTTAATTAAAAAAGAGGAGGAGGGGAGGGAGGAGGGAAGTTATATTCAGCTGAATTAACTTCTTGCTTCTAAATGTGTATGTTCAAACCTACTTTGGTGCATGAGCATCAAGATGGTGTAACCTCCCTTGCATTGAGCTTGAATGTTACAGTTCTTGTATTACTAAAATTCTAAAACAAACAAAAAATTAAACAGAAATTGTTTATTTTGGGGTGTAGGTTTGTTGTTTACTTCCAGAGGGACTAAATCCCTGATTTGGAGGAGAACAAGCCTTGTCTGATTTTTATTTGTAGTAACCTCTAGTTGTTATGGCTGACCCTGCAAAAACATGTGACGCACGCTCCAAATGGAAACTAATGCAGCAGCATGTCTCTGAAGGCTGAGAGATGGATGTAATACCTCTGAAATGAGAACTGAGTGTCTTGGCTAACTTTCCAGTCATGGCAATTCTTAAATTGGCGTGTCAAGTTTAGGCAGGTGTCCCTTGGGCTGTAAGGGCTGCTGTTGGATGCAGAATGGCAACTCATACCGATGCATTTAAGGCAGCACCCAGGGCCTGGCAGGAGCAGCAGTGCGGGAAGGCCCCTGAAAACATGGGAGCTGAGACAGCTTCTGAGCAGGAGTCACTCTTTGGGAGGTGCTGATGGAATCAGCCTTTATGAACTTGTCTAATACCATTTTTAAACTGCTTAGGCTTCTACAGTTTCCCATGGCACAACGTGTGACTGCCCCTGAGGGTGGCAGCCAGGGCCACTTCTTTTTGCTTATGTTAAGTTCCTGACTTGATGCCTTCAGTGGGTGCACTCTGTTTCCCAAGTCCTGCCAGTACTAGATGAATCATTTCTCAGTGATGCTCTCAGCAGCCCATGATTTTACAGAGCTTTCCCACATCTCCCTATAGCTGTCCCTGTCCTCTTCACAGCCTGACAAGTCATCTGTTTGGTGTCTCCTTACATGAAAGCCTTTCCCCGATTGTCTTGTCACTTTTGTCTGTGCCTTTTCTGGTTCTGCTTGAACTAGTTTGTGAGCTGACTGACGTCCTGAATTCCCCACAGTGGTTTCAGGATCGCTTACTAGAGTAACAACAGCTCATCTTAGAGGCTTTGTCAGTATATGCATAGCTGCTGGTGCTTTTTCCTTCCCCAGTGTTCATTGCCTTACATTTACTGGTATTTCATTTCAGCTGCAAATATTGTCAGGTCCTTCTACAACTCTTCTCTTTGCCTACCCAGGATAATTCTGTGCTATCACTTCTGTATCATTTTCCCCGGATTTAGGGTGTCATCTAGCTATGATATGCTAAGACCTCTTAATCTATCTGGAATTAGAGCTGTAGTTGGAAATGAATATGGTGAACTTTCACCTCCAGTGTTTTTTACAATAAAATATATTTGTTGATGTTTTTGTGTGGCTTCAAAAATATTTTTCCCTTTTACCTAAAGGCTGTGTTTCTCTATGGCAGCATTGGCAGAGTGACTAAACAGCACGTGCATACGAATTTACTCGTGTTGCATCATCCTTTTCTTTTGCTTATACAGAAATTTTCCTGTTGGATTTCCTTCAGGGCATTACAGCAAGTGAATTATTTTCTATTTTATTTTTTGTTCTCAGATCAGCTGATTTTACTCACTAGGGGTTATTTTTTTTTTAGCAGAATGCTGTAATGCGATGGGCACCTTCAGGGTTTTGACAGCTTAAAGTTGTGTTTTCATGATTTGAACAGAGTTGTTGGTACTCCTGAGAACCTGTGAAGATGGAGTATGTGCCTGGGAGACTGGGAGTGGAGGGCAGGGAAGAGTAGGGGAATAACTGTTCTGCCCTGGAAAGCTTCTGGTGTCTAAGAAAACCTTATAGCTCTGCCAACACTTTATTGAACCTTCTCCAGGACTGGGAAGCCAGATGATTGAAGCCCTGTGGGCTGACACCAATTTCTTACAGCTTATCTTTGCAAGTACGGTCAGTGGAGAGAAAACTGTGTGTCAGGAGCTCTGCATGTGTACCTCCCAAGGTAGTGTCCTCCCGTGTCCAAACACAGTGATGTCTCCAGCCTGTGCTTGTGCCAAATCTTAATCAGGAGCAGTTCTGGGAAAACGCCAAAACCCTTGCTGCTGGTTAAATGGTGCATGCTACAAACAGCTGTACCTCATGACCATCCAGCTGATCTTTGCCATGTCAACCTCCTTCCTCTTGTCCCTGGTGCTTCTGTTTGGAAACACAGAGCTACCTCTTAAGGTGCTGAAAAGTGTCCTGGGAGGTTTCTGTGTGATGTTGCTGGTCAAGCCATGGAGTGGGGATGAGTCACCAAACCTGTGTAGCTGGGTGGCTTGACCAGGAAACCTAAACTGCTTCTTAAAGTTCATATTCCATGTGGAGAGCAAAACATTGCTGTAGCAGAGCATTGCTGTACCTGGGGTTGTCAGCTGGGAACAGCAGCGTTTATTCAGCAAGTCACCAGTTCAGAGTGGTTCCTTGGTAATTCTTAAGTTTGGTAACAGTTGGGTATTAACTATTCTTTATCCTTAACAGAGTAGGCAAGGATTAGGTCAGTGACTGAGGTTTGGAAAGGCCTGTGCTGGGTTCAACCTCAAGATTTCCTTTGTAAAATTGGTGCAGTTCTTTATCTTGGTTTTTCCTTTGCTAACTGAATTTGTTTCAGAAAGTTAAAGGGGGCTCTGTCTTTTAAAAGATGGCAACGTCAAAAATGTCTTCCGAGGATGGAAAATGTCTGAGATGTTTCTCTTTTTCTGTGTTTGACACAGGTGTCCTCTGAAATTTTCCTGAAACATGCATTGAGTATGTCTGGATCATTGTCATCCCTCCCTTCTCCTTTACTTAGTGCAATGAAATTTTGCTCATTGTTTGTAATTTGGAGTGTCTGGGAGGTTACTTTTGAAATTAATATTAAAGATAATTTTTAAACACCTGGGGAGAAAGTTCTATGTGAGTCTGTGTACTCTGGCAAGTGAGTTTATCATCTGTCATTTCCTTTAACTGTAAAAAAACACCAAAAAAACACCCCAGCCCTTTGGAAAAACTGAAGAATGGTTTTGACCAGCTGCCATCTCTACTGTATTGAGAGGAGAATTGGGATTTAAACGTACTTTTCCCCTTTTAGAGTAGTCCAGAGTGAGAAATTGATGTAGGACAGCAGTGGAGAAGAAAGCACAGTGTTTTCTCTCCTACTCGATCCGGAGCAGAGGCGGCTGAAGAGCCTCTTTTTGTTCTGGTTGCCCAGTCCTTTCTGCTGTTCTCCCTTGGTCACAACCTCTTGTCTCTTTACCCTGTGGCCTTTCAGATCTAGTGTTTTCTTTTTCTCGTAGCTTGTCCTTTTACAGCAGGATTATTTCTTTTTTCATTCTACTTGGAGAGCAACAGAGGAGAGTAGAGGACATAGAAAGCAGCCTTCTGTTGTCATTTTTAGCTGCATTTCCAGCTGATAGGAATGGCAGAGAAGGATCGGTTTAATCCAGTAATCAGGTTTTGTTGGAAAGCTCAGTTTTGACAATGAGCTGAACCTTGCTTTTCAACTCCAGGTACAAATTATATGTTTTCAGAGATTCATAATTAGGTTAAGCTGTGGCCTGATTTTCCTCCGGGTGTCAGAAGAAACTTACTTAGGGAAAAAAAAGATAATTAACAAGTTTCAGAGCCTTCAAAACCTGAAGGTGTGAGAGTTTACCCTTCTAATGACCGAATCATTTCTGAGTGTCCCCAAACTCATCAGAAAATACTGGAGAAACCGGCTTTGCTCTCTGAAACATAATCATAGAATAATACTCAAGGAAAATACCTAATAAACTAACTCCAGATCAAATGGTGATGGGATTTTAGGAGTTAATTTCAAACCATTTGTTAAAGCAGTAAGCACCTAAAGAAACATGGTGCTGAAAGGTGCAAGGTATCTTCATCTAGAGGCATTGCTATGAGACTTGCCTTTTAACGAGTCTCTTGGAAAGGCTTATTTCCTCTTCTCAGAGTGATTTAGCTTTAGGCTTAGGCCATTTTGTGATGTTGGTTTGACGGTAAATCCACATTAACTGCAGTTTGCAGTTACACTCAGCAGCAATAAGGTGAGTGGTTTGATGTCTGTGTAGCAATACAGCATACTGGCTACTATTCTCAGTTTCCCCCTTTTCCACACCGTGAGCTGAGTTTTAGGATTATTTCTTTTCTTCTTATACCAGTCACTTCTTTAGTCTAACTGACTGGTGTTTCTCAGCTGGCCTACAAGTGTCTCTGCTGGTAAGATAGGTTTCCCATGTGCTGTAGTTCTGTTGTCAAACCCAGGAGCTATGAAGTTTGTTTGGTACTTATCTTCCCCTCAATCAGAAATGGTATAGGCTTGTTTTTGGTGTTGGCTTCCTGCTGGGTCCTGCCATTGTGTGATCATATCCTGTGTTTGCATTGTGTTATGACAGTGCTTGTGGTGCAGAGGCTCCAAAGTCTGAGTCGGCCATAGTCACCCCGTAGTAGCTGCAGAAGACAGCAGCCGCATTTATGCTGCATGAAGAGACCACACTCTTTCCAGCCAACTTAGCTGTCTTTGTACCATATTGTAGATAACTATGTGTGTCACCTGTCTTTCTCATACCAGTTTTTGTACTGTGCTGCTGTTGAAGCAAGCTTTCAACTACTGAGAAAGCTTTTTGGGTTTGTTTGGTTGTTTGGTTTTTTTTTTTTTTTTTGCATCTATGTTGATACAGATGTATTGAAATAAACTAGACTCCTAGCTATAAATAAGATGGAACACCTTGTGGTTGCTGAACGCGTTTTGCAGAAGTGTCTGCGAAGGGCATCCAGTCTGGCGGTTATTTTAACAGGGAGGTATAAATAATAGTAGGGAGTAATACAGAAGTTGCTGTTGCTCGGTCAGCTGTGTGGTGTCCTGTGGCCATTGTCCCTTCACAGCTGCAGAGAACTAACCTCCAGGTAGGATATAACACTTCATTATTGAGACAGCTTTTCAGGCTCCCTTTGGAGTGCATCTTGACTTCCCTTTTAATTTCTCAGGGTGCAGCCTGTGGTGGCACTGCTTTTACTGAAGTTTAGCTCCTTCTCCACTTCCCCCTGGTGGCAGCAAAGCAGCTGTTCCCATGATGAGAAATGATGCAGGGAAACAAAGGGAGGTATTTCCATTCCACCTGAATTTGCTGGTCAGGTTATCCAGCGCTACTAAATTCCTTGTTTACTACACCAGGAACAAATACGCCCTTGCTTTCATGCAATGTGAGGTTGGTTTTGTACAAAAGCTAGAAAGATTGGAGTACCCAAGAGAGTCTAGAAGCTTCAGATACTACGTCTGGAACTTGTCGGGACAGTTCTATGTGGTGACAACATTTTATTTACCTGAGGAAATCAGCAGAATGTTCATTTGTAGCGGCATTCCTGGTGCTGGATACCCAGAGGTGAGAGAGAGCAAAGATGTTGCTCATGCTGTGAACACGTTGACTGCTGTTCACATATCTCATTGAAAAGAAGAAGCTATTTCCTGCAACTCTGAACGTTGGACCTGGCAGCCTTTGCAGCAGTGGTGGGGAATGACTCTGCTGCAGTCAGAGCAATGGCTTTCCCACGTCATTTTTGGATTGTCTATGTAGAGTTTTGTAACAGTAGACCTTTCCTGAATGCAGTCTCCTTAAAGAGGATGTTCTTTTAAAATGCAGATGAGCCATCTGATGGGCAGAGAACAGTGACACTGGCAGTACGTTTAGTATGAGCTAGCACAGGAGGGGCTTGTTTCCAGAGTTTAAGCATTTTTTTTTAAACATTTCATCTCTTATTTAGCTCACCCATTAGTAAGAATGTTCCACTTGTAAAAACAACTCTGGATAATCTAAAAATACGTTTGAAAATGCTTTTAAACCGCTAGCACTTAGCATTGCTAGGTTGTGTCAGCCAGGGCAGCGTTGTTGGAAAGCCAGTTGTTTTCCACTCTCCGTTAATATTCGTTCAGACTGGCTCTGACAGTGATTGCTTCTCAAACTTTTAAGAAGCAAGAGTTTATACACAGAGATTCAAAAATCCTGGTACTATATTGATTCACACAGATGCCAGGATGGATTCAGGCAGGAAAGTGGTGTGCTGCCTTCCATTAGTCTCTGACAATATTAGTATCTGTGACACTACTTTGTTACTCCATTAAAGTGCCAGCTCATAAGTTGTTTCTAGTGAGTGTCTGGTAAAGTGTTGTGACAATGTTTTCAGACTAGAAGGTGCATTCTCGGACAAACACCAGACTTAACTAAATTATTGAGCTGTAGAGTTCTTACCCATTAGGTAACTGAGAAGCAAAGGTGAAGAATATCTGCAGCTTACAGTGTAAACAGTGAATGAAGGCAGGGAATCCTAGACTTGTGTCCTGAGCCCACACACACATTCTAGTAGTTCTGAACTGTCTTCAGACTTGCGTAAGCAAGCATCTGTCCTTCAGAAATGTTCTGTGAAACACAATATTCAGTTGCTGAGTGGCTTTTATCTCTTCTCAACAGATAGGCAGAAGGGAGTAAAAATAGTGCTTGGCAGCTCAGTTGTGTTTGGGGACAGAGAGTAAGTCTTTCTGAGTGTTATATCCTCCACAAAAATGGTCCTTTCTCTGTGGGTATAGTTTTTTTTACTTGCCTCTACATGGTTTAATTTTAATCTGCTGTGTAACATCTGGGCTTCAAGATAAAATAGTTCTTTATTACCTATCTTTGTCATTGTTCTTGATATGTATGCTGAGGCCTTGAGCTATTTCCTGGACTGCCCAGATATTTCAATATGTTTGTCGTTGGCCAAAGACTTTTCTTCAAACTGTGTTTTACCTGAGATAACAGTTACTAGTTTCTGGTTACTGAGACTGAATTTCCTAGAGCACAGAGAACTCCTCAGTGTGAGAAAGAGGTAGATAAAAATGCTGCAAAGGCTGCAGAAATATCTGAGTTCATGTTGATGCCATAGCTGATGAACAAAATTATTCGTCTCCTTATATT
Source organism: Urocolius indicus (assembly GCA_013401255.1). Classification (NCBI taxonomy): domain Eukaryota; kingdom Metazoa; phylum Chordata; class Aves; order Coliiformes; family Coliidae; genus Urocolius; species Urocolius indicus. The sequence continues at coordinate 128,673 of WBNH01000291.1, read as the reverse complement.
AAAGTTATCTCAATATACTGAATAACCATTATTTTTAATTCTCTGATTGGAGCAATGCTTTGCTGCTTTTCTTCTCCACTTACAGCTTGGTTTATATGTGCATCAAACTGAAAGGAGGAGCTACAAATGACTTGGCAACAAAGCAAGCAAAGATGTGGAAAACAGTAGCAGCAACAAAAGAGTCTTATTTCTATAGTATGACGTTCCCGTATCTGTTCAGACACTGTCACATGATTATGGTGTTACTTGAAATTCTTTTCAGTATACTCAGTCAGACTGTGTTGAAAATGAAATTAAATGAAGAATGCAGTAATGAAATTGGAAGCATGGTGTAGATGATGGGGTAAATGGGAGCTCACCTGAAAAGAGAAACCTACAATAAAGGTCTCACATTTCAGAGTATCAATTTGTCAGACTGGCCTGGCCTGATGCACAAATCCCTTCTGCATTGGCCTCTGAATGAAACAATGGATTTGGAAGTTCTTGTATATCTCAAAAGACATTCAAGATCTACTGTGGAGATTTTGCAGTTGCTCTAAAAATTGGAATTTTGCTTTGGAAAAAATGCAGTGGGGTATGGTGGGTGATTTGGAGGTTTCTGTGTGTATGCATCTGGGTGAATTCTGCCCTGGGTATCTGATTTCCTAAGTAGCTATAAGTATTTATTTAGTGTGCAAGTACCAAAGCATCAGTCATTCTTCCATTGGGGTTTTTTAAATTGAGCAGCAATATTTGAGCGGTACTGACTTACAGGGTCAGATTTCAGTGTAAAAGCTGCCTTGGAAATTTGAGACAAAGCTGCTGGCATCCTTTGAAAAGCAGAGAGGGCTGGTTTCTGGGATACAGAAGAGCTTTGGTACTTGGCCGTGTCGTTACATGGCTTCTGCCTGTTGAACTGTTTCTTGAAAACTGTGGATGAGCCTTCTCAGCCTTTCTGTTTCAGTGCATTAACTGCATTGCTTCTTGGTTTCTGTTTGGTTTTTTTAAGGGTAGTAATGGTGGTATTCTAGTTAAAAAAAAAAAGCCCTAGCAACTTAGTAACTTTTATAAGTGCTGTAGTCAAGTGTCTTCTGTGTGCATCTGCCTGGTAACCTGGAATGTTCCAGTGTGTATCCTTAATACTGATGTGGTCTATGAGTTAGATATATACTCAACTCTTGCTCTGTTTTTTGGGGTGGGCCAAGGCAGAAGGGTATAATTTTGTTCTTCATGTACAGAATGCATTTGCTACGTTTGATTTATGTTTGTTTCTTTTGGTAGGATTTTTCCAATTAAAGATGTACCTGCAGAGCCTGAAGCTCTTACAGACTGGCTGTATAAGCGATTCATTGAAAAGGAGGATCTCTTGACACATTTCTATGAGACAGGTAGGATGACACCAAGCAAACAGAATTGTGCTTTGTTCGTGTCTTTCCTTACAGGGTTCTCAGAAGGGTTTAGGAATGTGTCTGCACTCTTCACACAAGTACAGCAGATGTAATTATTACAACTTCTTATGAGACAAAAAGAAGTATGATAAATGATCCAGGAAAGGTAAATTACCTGGGTAACATTAGAGCCAGGGTCGTGTTTGAAGGCTGGCACGTTCAAAATGATGTAAGGAAATCCTTTTGGTTTTCTGCAATAACATCATTCAGCTGTGAAACTTGCTGCCGTGGGATTCCATTTAGCAAGATGCAAAGAGTTAATAAACATTTACATGCATAGCAAAGGTGTTTCCAGTTTAAGTTTGGAGGAGACAGAAAGCCCTTCAGGGATGAAAATGAGCAAGAACTTGACTAGAAAGGATCGAATGAAGACTCACGTGAGGCACTTTATTTTACCTGCCTCATGTGGCTATATACCATGTTCCTCTGGTGCTTGTACCGTTAGTGAAAGCTGATGGAAGTGGTCTGCAGGTCTAATCCAAACCCACAGTCCTCTGCTGTTTCCTGTGAAGCTCCACAGAAGGATGCTGCGATTGGAAGGATCTGTAAGGATTACGTAGCAAAAGGTGTCTGGAGTGTTGAACTGCAGCCCTGTGCTGTCAGTGCTGGCCTCCTTGCTGTGAGCTACTGAGGGTCACTTCTCTCAAAATGCAGTCAGAGGAATCTAAATAAACTCATAACGATAACAATATTGCTGAAGGGATACTGGCAAGTGTGATTAAAAAATATTAGATAAATACTTGTAACTATAGCTACAGGAGTGTTTCCTCAAGGCTGTTTTTTTCTATGCAGTTGATAGTGAACTATGTCACCCACCCTCCAGCAGGTGTGGGGGGAGAGTGTTCAGAATACAAACCAGAAGAATTCATCATAATAAAAAAGACAAAGAAAATCCTGAGAAGAAAAAATAGGTTTATTTTTACATCCAGGAAAGGAAGTTTATCAAACAAAGACTGTGTAGGGAGACTCCAGACAAAATAATGCAACTTGTCTCTGAAGAAAAACTAATCTTTTCATTAGCAAGCGTCACAGTTCTTGAGGGGGGAGTGCTATTCAGCCTCTTGAATCAGCTGAGTTTCATATTCCAGACTGACTGTGTTAAACAAAGATCCTAATTTTATTAGATGATTTATTGCAAAGACTGCTTTAATTCAATGTTGAGTGCTTCAGTTGTAGTGCCTTAAAAGATTAATAGAATCCTTTAACAACACAGAGTTGTATTTTGTTTTAGTGCTGTCACTCAGCCATCGTTGATGGCAAAAGTCTGACCCTGCTATAAATCACATCCAAGTGCATATACTGGACTTTATTAGACAAGTAACTGTGAATCTATTTTAAAACACAAGTGTAGGCAAAGAATTCTTGTTATTGAGATATTATTTAACAAATACCATTAAAAGAAATCACAGAATCACAGAGTCCAATCCCCCTGCAAGAGCAGGACCACCTAGAGTAGGTCACACAAGAACTCATCCAGGTGGGTTTTGAATGTCCCCAGAGAAGGAGACCCCACAACGCACTTGGGCAACCTGTTCCAGTGCTCTCTCACCCTCACATGAAGAAGTTTTTCCTTCTGTTTCTTTGGAACCTTTTGTGTCCCAGCTTGTACCCATTGCCCCTTGTCCTGTCATTGCACATCACTGAGAGGAGCCTGGCTCCATCCTCCTGATACTCACCCTGTACATATTTGTAAACATTAATGAGATCACCCCTCAGTCTCCTCCAAGCTGAAGAGCCCCAGCTTCCTCAGCCTTTCATCAGAAGGAAGATGCTCCACTCCATCATCTTGGTGGTCCTGTGCTGAACTCTCTCCAGCCTGTCCTTCTTGAACTGAGGGGTCCAAAACTGGACACAATATTCCAGATGAGGTCACACAAGGGCAGAGGAGAGGGGGAGGAGAAACTCTCTCGATCTACTGTCCACAGCCCTTCTAACACATCCCAGGATGCCATTGGCCTTCTTGGCCACAAGGGCACATTGCTGGCTCATGCTCATCCTGCTGTCCAGCAGGACCCCCAGGTCCCTTTCCCCTACACTACTCTTAAAGAGTTCATTCCCCAGCCTGTACTGGTACATGGGGTTGTTTCCCAGATGCATGTCATACTCCAAAAATCTAACTAGACCAGAATTTCAGAGAGTATAATGAGTATAATAAGATTTACTCATTGAAATGTGCTTCCAAAATAAGATAATTGATTATAATTTGCCAATGTAATCAGTATGAATAATCAGAAATGTTTCAAATGGAAATGCTCTGACATAGGACCTTATTGGGCATAATTTATCATAATTTAAAGCTACTACCATTTATGCCAGTTGAGAACTTGCTAGCATTGCTTTCGTTGGCTTTCTGCAGAAGTGCTGTTACAGTTGTTGGAAGCCCCTTGGAAAAGCCCCAAGGCCTAATGTGAGGGAAATCCATGAAGCTGCTCTGGAGCTGTCTCTGTATTAACGTGTTACCTTGCCTCAAGTCAGTGTGGTTTTAAGACTCGGGACTGTTTCAACATGTTTTTAATATATATTTTTTAATACACACCCCTTAGGAACTTGTCTCAGTTTATAAAGCATACTGGGTAACATTTAATGCTGCATTTAAAAGTGTGCATTGACAGTGTCATCGATAGGAACACATTCTTTGGCATATTTTTGTTAGGTAACAGGACAAAGCCTGAAATATCTCTTTCCTTTTTGCCATAATTCAAGTGTTACGAAGGTCTGAGGAAAGCCTCTTGTATTAGACCTTTTAAAAATAAACAAAGTATCTGCCTAAAATTTGAACATGAAACTGTCCCACTCTTTCTTATATAGGTTCATTTTACATGTTTCATTTAGAAAAGTAAAAGCTTTTGCTGTTAATATATGTAGCTATAAGCCACACAAAGTGACTTATTTTAGCAACTAGCAGAAAGCTTGTGTTGGCTGTGATTTGTCTGAAGTTTCAGCAGAATAACCTTGAACGCTGCAGTAGCACAAATGAGATCACATTTAGCAGGACAAAAGTGCTTGGAGGCTCATTTAAAAAAGCCCTAGAAACCAGGAGCTTATCAGTTGGAAGTGAGTGATTGCATACTGAAGGCATTGTGCTCCTCCTTCCCTCTGCTCAGGGCTGTGATGTTAGGAGAAGCGTGAGCAGCATCATGCCGCAGGGCAGCAGGAGAGGGTGGGCACCAGCACTAGGGAAATAAATACTCTTCCTACTCCTGACACTCTGCATCCCTGTCCAATAAATGTGAATTGAGCCGGGAAGAAGGACTGGACAGCTGTGCTGAGATGATTAAGGGGGAGGAGTAGTAGTTTTTGGGGAGGACTGCTGGAAGTGTTAGGTCTGTCTCAGCTAGGAAAGGGAGAGGGTTGTTTGCTCTGTCAGATACAGGTTGACTTGGGAGGGAGAGATAGAGATGGTTGCTATCTGTACCAAGGAAAAAGGAAAGTTCTTGAAAGCAAAGGTCAGCATCGTGGAGACAGAAAAACAAATGGGCTGTGGAAGAACAAATGTAGCAAGAACAAATGTAGCGTAAAGTGAATGAATAGGAGCTGAGCAGTGTGGCAAATCTGCCCATGTGTGAAAACACCTATGGGTGAGAGGACAATGGGACTCATCGAGGGGATTTTTAGGGTCTGGAGTGTTTTTTAAATTGGTTGGTTGTTTTTTTCTTCTCCCATTTGACAGCATTCATACAGGAAGAAAAGCTTTATCTTAAATGCTTGATTGCAATTCCTCCAGTGACAGCAAATGTGAAGCATAGAGATGAGCTGCTGATGGTGTCTAATTGCCCAAATTGTGTGGTTTCTAAGATTAAGATTACACTGCTGTATCTTTACTGTTTGAATCATTCATCTGCTGTTCTTCTGTGAGTGGTTGTGACTCCATAGTGCTGCAGCAAGTACATCGTCTTCCCAGGTCTATTTAGACTTTTGCTTTCTATCTGCTGTTCAGGATTAACAAGAAGAGTGTTTCGTTTTCTCGAGGCTTTGTTGCATCTCAGTCAAATGGGAGGCAAATTACTTAATATGCCAATGCAAAAACATGCAAACAACTTGCTTCTGATGGTAAAGCTCTGATGTTTTCAGACACCTGAGTTTAGTGTTGTAAGGCAGAAAAAGTCAAATCAAGGAGAAACAACTGTTTAAATTATCATGTGTGCCTCCTGCCAGTCTTCCTCATCTCAACAGGCACTTGGTAAAGTCACTCTGGAAAACTGTGTGGCAAATTACAATGCTGCCTTAGTGTCTGTGGCTGGCTGGCCGATGGCTGTTCAAACTACGTGTGCAAAGTGCTGTTTAAAAAAAATTGTGTAAGAGAAATGTTGAAAAATGTGTGTGTGTGTTGCCTCTTGACAGTATGCAAAATCATTACCAAGCAGCTGTAAAGTTTAACATGGCAGGCATTCGGTTTGCTCACACAGATGTTAATAAAACTTCAGAAATAACACAGAAAGCTCAGTTGTCAGCCAGACCTCCCTGCAATGGCCAAACATGATGAGGGCGGCTGCTTTTAACAAGTGCTTTGAAATTTATGCCTAAAGTTTCTATCCACATCAAAGTTGTTCTTCATAATTAAGGGGTTTTCCGTTTAGAAAGTTTCTTGAAGATAGCTGACGATGCTGGGGAATCTTTTGAAAGTCGAACAGCTTAATACAGAAGTAACCAGTTTAATTGTTTGTGGGCACTGTCACCAGAACAAATTGTGATGGTGAAGAATTGTGCATTAAGGCCATTAGTTCGTGCTGCAGAGGCATTAAACCATCACATAGTTTGGGTTGGAAGGGACTTCAAAGATCATCTTGTTCCAGCCCCCTTGCCATGGGAAGGGACACCTTCCCCTAGGCCAGATTACCCAAAGCTGCATCCAACCTGGCCTTGAACGCTTCCAGGGATGGGGCATTCACAGCCTTCCTGGGCAGCCTGTTCCAGTGCCTCAACCACCCTCACAGAGAAAAACTTATTCCTAATATCTAATGTGCTTTCTTTTCTCTTTTAGGAGCTTTTCCTCCACTGCAGGGTCAAACCAAAGCTATTTCTCGGGAGATGACCCTCAGCAACCTGTGGCTGGTCGGCATACAATCACTTGCGTTCTTGTCAGGCGGTATGTGGTACTGCATCTTTCAGTATTTTTATCATTGCCTATTTTAAAAGTGGAAAGGGACCTGAGGACACAAGGGGAATCCAGGCTCTTGCAAACGAGCATCATGTCCTGTGTGCAAATGTGAATATTCAAGAGTAAAGGAAAATACTGGACGGACTTTTAACCTCTCTTTGGGGAAATTTTAAACTCTGCTGAAAGTGAAGATCAGTAACTTAGTGACCTGATGACCTGTATTATTTTAAGAATTGTCTGTATTTTTTAAAGTGTATACTCTCACCCACACTTAAGCAAATTCAGCATTTGGACAAAAGGTGCAATCGTACAACCACCGTAGAAGAATGTCCGTGACGAGAAAGCTCTGTCACCACAAGTATTTCTTGGTATTGTAGTTAGAGCTCAGAAAACTCAGCAACTTGTCTCTTCAGTAGTCTGTACAGCATCGGTGTGGTAGAGATTCCTCATTTGCACAACTTGTACTTTATTGCAACTCTGTGTGCTGGAGTCAAAGGTACTGGGCAGAGCTGGTGGCGGCGTCTTTGCAGCTACGCAGTCAGCAGCTGTTGTGATAGACACATTGATCTGAAACCACGACCCAAATGAGATCCAGCAACAGGTGTGTCTGGTGAGGAGTTAGTCCTCAACAAAACCATTGCAGCATCATAGTGTGGTTAGAAGCAATCCACGTTTGATGAGTCAGCCCATTCCTGCTGCTGTCTTTACCGTCAGCTCTCTGAAATGTGTGTGCTACCAGTATCTCGTATTGTGGGGAAACTTGGAAAATGTAAAGTCACTCGGTTTCTTTCCCTTTTTTGTTCAGAATCCATCTCAACGATTGTCATCGGTTTTGAAAATGCACTTTTAATGGTAAAAATACAGTGAAGGAAAAGACAGAAAATCTAGGGAACAGGGGAGAGCTTTATCTGTCGTGCATTGGAAGCCAGAGCGATTCTAACCGCTTCTGAAGGCCTGCTGGTGCTGCTGATGATTTTTAGCCACCTTTGTGTTTTGTACTGCAGTCCAACCAAGGTGACCCTTGTGTGGTTTATAGAGGCCTTTTTCTCCCCCGCTAGTTGCAACAGCATTAAATCTACTTGTGGGAGAGGTTAAATAATTCAATGCCAACCATCTTAACGTTTTGCTAAGGAGTAATAGCAGAAAAGCTAGTTTCTTAAAGAGAAAAAAATAGCTATAATTGGTATCATAAATCCACAGGAAGATAATACTGAGAAAAGGTGTGGAAGATATTCGGAATAACTACGTGGAGGGCAGCATTAATTAGCTCACAACTGTGCTAAAACCTTACTTGGAGAAGGATGGGTTGAGTTTAAAGGCAAACTGGAACAGATGACACTTTCAGACATGTAACGTGGGATACGTTTGAAATGCTGTGGATGATGTGCGGTTTTACTTCTGTCAGGTCTGGCTGGCATTGTGTTTATGTGATTATGCACAGATTGGAGAGAGCTGTTCCTAAAATAAAACTAATCTCTCTTAAATACAGACAGGGTAGCCAGAACTTCAGATGTTGGCATGCTGCCTTTTACAGAGTAATTTCACTGAGAACAAAGTACGCCCTCGGTAGTTTTGGCTCTGAATGGGTGGTATTGATCCCTCTTCTCTCTCCCTCTCCTGCTACGTGAATCACAGGGAGTGGTGTGCAGAATACAAGCCTCAGCCAGAGTTCCCTTTGCGGGGGACTAAGAGCACACCCAAGTGCGGGGCTGTACCAGTTTCCCCGACTTCATCCAGGCAAATGTGCCACCCTGTCCCCCAAAAGCAGTAGTTTTATCCTAGGGTAGCTCGGTGGGGAAGAGTGCAGAATGAGACCCCAGAGGAAGCTCCTCTGAACTATGAGTCCCCTTATTGATTGAAAAGACAAACCAGGAGGCGCAGGCCGGTGTTTGCCTACAGCTTCATGTTTTAGGTAAGATACTGTTTTTAAATCCCATCTCTTGATGCCCAGACGCGCACCCGAATTCCCATGTAACACAAATCTGTCAGAAGAGAGGTGTGTGCCCTGCAAGGGTGCCACTCTTGGGAGCAGGGCTTTTTTTCCCTGTTGTCCTTGTTGAAGTAGAGCTGATGGAATGAATGTGTTGACTCTGCAGTGTTACAGGAGGGTGCCCTGGTGCAGCCCAGTGCCACGCTCACGGCGTGAGTGGTTATGTCTGTAGCACCAGGGTGAAAACAACCTCTCAAAACTGCAAAATACATGTGGCAAGCTACTTACTTCTGCCTTCCACCACTTGGTTTGTCCAGAACCACAGAGATGCCTGTAGTACAGCTGGTTTCAGTTGGAGCTAGGACAGACTGGGGTGATATTAAAAAGGGAAGTTTATATAAGCAGATTGCACAGCAGTAACTCGCATCAGGAGATTGTTCTGTATAGACCCAGTGAGCTCTGTGTAAGAGTGTATTGTTTCTTCAAATGCAGTATTTTTTTTCCAGTGGGTTGCAGAAAATAGCGTTCACGTGCTGCCTAAAGAACTTAGCAACGCGCAGTAACGTTTCAGATGAGCACTTGGTTTATCTGATCCTGCTCATTTTCAGTTGGTTCCGCCGTAGTTCTCGACTATTGCGAGACGTTTCTTTTCAAGCACTGATTTTGTTTTTGTTTTGGTAGGGTGAGTCAATAGTATTAGGTCTTAGGCTTCTTTCTTGCCTGCACTGGAAAATGTGAATCGAGACTGATGTTGTGTCTCCTTACGGCCGAGTTGCTGTAGGTGACAGCAGAACTACAGAAACTCCAATGTACCCTCCCAGCACGAACTTGGATGCGGCTTCATGAAAGAGAATAAGTTGGATAGAAGCAAGTTTTCTATTAAGGGAAAAACGGAAAATGGATACAAGATATCTGGAAATTCTGTGCTAAAAATACCATGCTGGTCAAGACTGTTTGGAGCTTAGCAGGGTGGTGTGTAAGACTTCAATTGGTTTCGGCGGTGATTCGGTGCTGCCTTGTGTCAGTCAGTTGTACCAGAGGCAGCGTTTCCTTGTGCTGCACCCTCCTGGGCTTCCTCTTCTCCACAGATCACAATGCGTGTGATAAGGGTGTCAATGAACCGTGCAGCTGGTCACAAAGGGGTTAATTAATACAACTTTGAATTTATATTAGGAGAAGAATGGATAAAATGATAAAGAATGACAAATTCACTCCCCCACCCCGCCGCAAACCGGAAGGTGCTGTGCGCAGAAGTGAGCACAGAGCGATTGAAGCATGCGGCAAATAAAGCCGCTTCTCTGCTGGGGCTGCACACAGACACCTCTGCGTTTCCCCCTTTCATTGTTCACGCACCAGTTGTGCGCAAGGCCGGGGATTGAGTGCTGCTCAGAGCGGCTGCCCCTTCCCCGCTGGCTGCAGTGCCCTCTGACCCACCTGCCCTGCGCCCTGCCAGCCACCCTGCTGGCCGCTGCGGCAGCCCGCGCTCTTGGGGCAGGCAGGGAGGCAGGGCTGTTTTAAGTTGCTGCCACCAGGTTTTGAAAAGCAAGATTTCAGTTGACCCTGCTCACTGGGAAATGAAAAGCTTCCTTCTCCTTCCTCCACCCCCAGCCTCAAAAATGGGATGCATCTAATGGCAGATCACTGTGGTACTACTGTTCATTATCCACTTGTTTTGCAAATGACGTAACTTTTGTTTGTCTGACACTGCCATCAAGTGCTGTAACTTTTTTCACCTGTTTGTACAAGATAATACAGATACCGATCACTGTGTGTGACAGGATTCAACTGCTCCACTTTGCCTTGACATACACATTTTTGGGACCAAAGGTACTTAAAACTGGGATTTCCTATCTTGAGACCTGGGGCTGGGGGCATTCTCTTGGTAGTCAGCTGGAGATTTTGTGGTGATCTGATACAATCACACAAAATAATTCTACATCTAGGGTACTGTATTGTGTTGGAATTAATGGAGCCATATGAAATAAAGGGTTATTTTGCAAAACTGCATATTGGATAGTTTTTATGCTTTTTTTTGAAACCCAGAACAATTGGAAGAGTGAAACTGAAACCCTGCTCTTGTTTAAGATGGCTGCGTACACCATGAACTCTTCAGCATCATTTTTTTTCCCCTCAGTAAAAGCTGTAGACCACCTGGCTGTGACACAAAAGAAGTCTCTAAAAGGCTTCCAGGAATTTTAAAGTTAAGCCTTCTCTTGGATAATGAAGTCATTATTCACTGAGCAACTGGCCTATTGAAGTGAGCTGGTTCCTTAAAATTACTCCACAATGGTGTTCATTTTGTGCAGTAAAACTTACTTTTCTTGATACCAGTTATTTTCACCTCCAGTTTTGTCCTTTCCCTTCTGTTACCCACGTTTTTTGTTTTGCATGATAGAATGGATGCAGAAGCCTGTAGAGATTCCCGGTGATTTTGCAAAGGACTGGTTGCATTTGGAATTATTTCCTTGCATTTATTTCACTGGGGTTTTTTAATCAAATCTTTCCAGCAGCCAAGATGTCTTTCAGAAATGCAGACAGAAGCAGCATTTCTCTACAGAGATTAATAGGTGTCTTTTCCCATTATTTTGTGTGTGTGTGTGTTTGGCAGAAATAAAGATGACTTTTTTATTTCATGTGCTTCTACTCCTTAATAGATGAGATTATTTTCTTCGGTTGTATTTATTGTGCTTAATGTCTTATAGACAGCCTCTGTTGTGCTTACCCTCAACACTGCAAGTAGCAAAACACCACACTGGGGTTCACTATACAGCTGCAGTGTTAATTTGTGAGAGGTAACATTGCTTGTTAGATCTCTTCTCAGGAAGGACAAGTGTGTCTATGCCAGAATTGGTAAGAGGAGGAGTGGGGAAAGTAGCTCCTGCAGGCCTTGCTCCCTTCAGCACCTGCTGGAAACTGCTGGCGCAGAGTCTCTCTGCACATCATGACGTGGCTGTTCGGCCTCTTAAAGTTGCCCAGAGTTGAGGCCATGCCAAGGGCAGCACCTGGGCTCCGCATTGCCACCGTCCCAGGAGGCCGTGGCTCCAGCCTTTTGGCGAGCAGAGCTGTAATGGTTTTGTAGATCTGTGCATTTTTTACCGGAGCAGTGTGGTTTTAATCAAGGTGAGCTGAGCCCAGTGATCCCCAATGGAGCAACGCCGTTGGTTCCGCTTCTCCTCAGCTCCCCTTCCCCTTCCATGTGGGCTGGTGCCTAATGCTGCAACCTCCAGCACAGAAGACAGGAACTCCTTGGAGCATAGTATGACGTCTTGCACAATTTCCAAAGCAGCGCCATGGTTGTAGTTACGTCTACCTCTTTGTTTGCCTTCTGGGTTTCGTCTTGTTTTTTTCTGTGTGGTGTTTTTCTGTGGGGGTGGGAGTGGGGGAGGGGGAGGGAAAAACTGGGAGGGAAAACTTGAGATCTGAATATCAAGACACTGGTGGGAGATCCAGTGCTTACCAGCTGTGTTGTCATATCGAAAAAGCCATTGTTTTTAATTCCTGCCTAGTGTGAAATGTTTGTTTTTAAAAAACCCTTCCTGATGGAAAGAAAAGTGTATTTTTAAAAAGAAAAAAAAAAAATCATCTCTCTTTTGGCTACGAGAATGTCAGCTGTATGAGTTGTGACCATATCATGACATGCTGATCAAGATATAAATAAATTTTTATCTCTCAGGACTCTCTTGTATTTTTACTCATCTGGCAACTGTCACAGGTTTTCCAAAAGGATGCTCAGCGTTTTAAATATCACTAATTGCAGCTGAGGTGGCAAATGAAAAGGCATATGAATGTCCTGTGTTCTCACTCTGATGTGCAAAGGAATGAGTATATAATAAGCTAACCTCAGAAATGCTCATCAGCAACAGAGGCTCTGGTAAACAAAACTAGTAAACGTGATGAGGTGGTAAATGTGGCTGATTAGTGTGTGATGGAATATCACTGAGGTTTTGTAATCTCACTTGAGGAGCCAAAGGAGAAAAGCTATAAAAGGTCAATCTGTAGTAAATTGCTTTTAAAGAGAAAATTTGCATTTGCAGCTAACTGGTATAACTCTCTAGAGCTGTTCATCAATGTGTGACATTTTCATAAGTGACAGGAAATACAATGCAATCTTTTGTCTTGGGATGAAGCTGGAGCACAAAAAGTTCCACTTAAATATAAGAAAAAACTACTTCACTGTGAGAGTGAGGGAGCCCTGGCACAGGCTGCCCAGGGAGGGTGTGGAGTCTCCTTCCTTGGAGATCTTCAAAACCCACGTAGACATGTTCCTATGCGACCTGATCTAGGTGGACCTGCTTCTGCGTGTGGGTTGGACTAGATGATCTCTAAAGGTCCCTTCCAACCCTACCATTCTGTGATTCTATGATTCTATTCAGCCAATTTGTTATTTATGCAGACAAGTCACTGAGGGGCCCAAATCACTGAGCAGTCCAAATCACTCAGTGAAGAGTGGGCTTGTCAGTCAGCAAAAGGAAGGTCATCGAGCCACGAGGAATAGATGTTTGTCAGGACGAGAAGTTATCCCAGCAGACAGTGGCAGTGGAGAGAGTTGAGAGACTCTGGCAACTGATGGCTGCATATCAGTTGCCATTTTAAGTTATTACATATAAATGAATAAAAGGGCAGATCTGACTCCCTGAACAGGTGTTACCAAGTAGGAGTAGAGGGCAGTGAGATTTCTGTCTGCAGCATTAGTGAGGCTGTATATTGACTCCAAAGAGATAGGCAAGAAGGAAGAGTTTCTAACCCAGCCTTTCCCTCTCAAGTGGGCCCCTGTTTCCTGACTGGGCACAGCTGGCTGACCTGGAGATGAAGTGAATGCTGTCCAGTCCCTTTGTAAGGTTTTCTTCACCTCTGAGGAGTGCTCCCTGCCTCTTCCAGCTGTCTTGTCTTTGGTGGAACTGCACACTCCCAGCTCTGAGCTATGCCCTTCAAACTCATCTGCTTGCTACACCCTGGACCTTTTTTCCTTTGCCCCACAATCTTGTTTGTTTTTTTAGGGAAGAATCCTTCATCCACTGTCTCTCCTCTCAGAAGCAGCTGAGTCCATCATAGGGGGTTAGAAGCTGAAACTTCAGCATCAGATTTTCATTGATGTTCAGTGCTCCTGACGATTAGCTTCTGTCACACCAGCAAGTCCAGCCAGCAAGCCTCTTTCCTTTTTCCTGCACACATTTCCCTCCCCAAGGAGGAGGTGATGGGTACAGCGGCACTGGGAAACCCTCGCCTCCCAGTGCTTTCTCCCAAGGTCAAGCTGATGGGTTTTCTTCTCCTGCAGTTTTAAAAACACTGAGGGTGCTTTTGTTGTTGTTCTTGTGTTCCTTTTTATCTCTGTGCTTCTTTTAGGCTGAATATTTCCTCATCAGCAAATATTTGAAGGGGATAAACCTGAACCCGGTAGAGTGGGGCCATCCTTCTGCACCTGGAATAGTACAAGATGTTACATGTCCTCTGAAGAAGAATGAAAACTCCCTTTACTGGACAAGATGATAATTTTCCTGCATTGAAAAGGCACACTTAAAATGCACAGAACAGAATTGTTGGCTTAGAGGTGTTTTGCCACTGCTGTGACTAAATACTCCCTGGCAAGTGGTGAAGGTAGTGGAGCATTTTGTGTGCAACGCTCTGGCCTGTGGCACCCCAGCTAGTGACTTACAGGCCCTACACTGACAGGCACCATTTTAAGAGCTGTCAGAGCTGAAGCTCGTGTGCTATAATTAGGGTGGAGTTGTTTTTCCAGGAAGTTTCTTAGTCAAAACTGGTGACAAAAAATAATTACAAAGACTATTTTGATAGACCAGTAGAGTCTTTAAGCTCCATTCATTGCCCACAAGCCTGCAGTGATGTGTGCTGAAAGAATGTCGGTTAACCAGTGGTGAATTAATTTCTAGCAAATAAAATTTCTCCCCCTTCTGTTTTATTCCACTACTGAGTATCACTTCCAGTGTCACTTAAGAGTTGTAGCTGATGAGTTTTGTTACTCCAGCTATTGCCCTGCAGTAACACTAATAAGGTGTGGTGTGTGGTTTATGGTTACACTCTGCCAGGTAGATGTAATGTTCAGAACAGGAGTATGTTTTGCAGATGACAAAGATTTGCCAAGCAGACAGAAGAACATGTGTGGAAGCACAGTTTCCAAAGTTTGCCCATCCAACCTACCAGCATGTGCCCCTTACACAAGTCCCTCAGTTGTGCTGAGAGAAAGAGCTAGATCAAGACTGATTTTTAGCACTAGTCATTGAATAAACCTTCCACACGCACACAAAATGAAGCTGTGTCAACCCAACCCCTGAAAGACCCTAGACAGAACCAATTTAAGTTACCAAGGTAATCTGGACAAACTGTCTTTAAGTGACTAGAACAAAGCCTAGTCTGCTGGGTTTATCCAAAGGTAAGTAAAATACAATTCTGTTGCATACAAGTGCATACAAGTAACATGTAGTACAAGTACATATTACATTCCAAGCAGGTGCTATTAGTCCTGGGCTGCAGTCTGGAGGGGAAGATTTAAGTGCAGGACATGGCCAAGTTCAGAGTGAGGAAGGGGGGAAAGTCCCATTGTGAGTGTGCCTTCAATTCTTCACCCCTCAAGTCTTGAAATCAAAACTGTTGTCTTAAATATTTTATTGTGGAGCTGAAATAGAAGCAGATACTGTTCAGCAATACTGTTCAGCCTAATGACACTGGGAGGTTGTGACCTACATTATGGAGGTAACTGGACTAAGTAATTGTCGTGATGGTCTTTGGTCTGAAAGTCTATGAAACTTATAATTTTAGTAGTAGCCAGATGGCCAATTCTTTTTTAGGCTTTTAACTTCTCAGCACAATGTTTTGTGTTTGCTGCTTCGGGCTTACAAAACCCTGATTCTGCAAGCAATAGCAACAAATAATGATTTTTTTTTTCAGACTACCCAATAATTTTCATATTTGGAGGAACTATTAAAATGCCTCGCTTTAGGATGTACACACTGAGGATGGGAGCTGCATAGAGAATCAGGCCCCAGATATGTCTGAGCCATTATCCTCACACCCAGAAAAGCCAGGACGAGTGCGTCAAGGGAAAACTGCAAGGATCCCTGGAGTGGACAAGCATCAAATAACCTTGCTATATATAGGAATTTTCTTCCTAACCCATCCATTAAAAGCTGACTTATCTCATGGACCCCTTAAATTTATATCCCTATTTTGTTTGCCTCCTCAGTGTCAGTTTTGTTCTATTGCCCTGATAACATTTTTGAGCTTGGGGAGGTTCTGCAGGCTGCTTACAAGCTCTTTCAAAAGTCCGCTTTGATTTGGAAAAAGCTTCATTCATCATAAATGTTCTGGGTTTGCATTGATTGTTCCTTCCCTCTTGTGTTATGAGAGGATTAAACAAAAACCAAAAAAAAACCCAAAACCAAACCAAGCCCAAATAATCCCTGATGCGGCTTTTTCCCCTGCCTTTCCTGACTGTATAAATCTCTGTCAGTCCACCATAATTAAGGATTTCTCTGAACTATTTAAATGTCTGCTGTCATTGTGTAGATCTACTGTCTCTATAGTTAAGTTCCTTCTGCTTTTTATTATAACATTCGGAGCATTGATTGTTCTATCGGTATAATTTATTTAAACGCTTATTTAAATATGGATTGATGGTGAGAGGATTAGATTTATTAATGGATTTACCATTAATGATTTCCTGACTCCAGTGAAACATTCATAAATCAAACAGTAAATGTGTTGGCAGTTACAGCCAAAAAAAAAAAACTCTACTGCCAATAGTTTTTCATTTCCTGCACAAAAAAACCCCCACCATTTAATTTTATTGCATAGTGAAGAAGTCAAAAAAGGTAAAGCTGTTTCATGAGGTAAAGTGAGCAAAGAGGGAATTTACTTCCTTCATCCCTTCTTCAAAAAACAAAACAAAAAAAAACACACAAATGAGGTTTAAACCTTCTGTTGGTGTCTCCCTGAACCTTTGACAGCAAAGCAGTTCATAGAAGATACCGTGCTGCTACCTTGAACTAGGGCCAGTGGTCGAGAGCTCTTTGAGGAACAGCTCTGCCTTCCTGCAGGATCTATGAAAAGTTGGCCTCTGATTTTTATTTGTGACCTTCTAATTTATTATATGAACAGAGATCCGAAATAGTTAAGGCAAAGGGTGAGGATATGGAAAAAAACCTACATACTATTATGCAAAGAATTCCTGACCTTTACTTTCTGCTTTGCACGTATCTCTCCAGTACTTTGTTGAGTAAGGAGGTGTTACATGTGTATGGTAACACAGGCAGCACAGCATACCTGAGTGTAGTAAGGGTAGATATCACAAGATCAGAAGCACCAACTGCACTAATCAGTGCAATCCTGACTAAGAACAGTTACATGACTTTATTTCTAATGAGCACAAGGATTATGGGAATTCAGATAGAACAATAATCTATTTTTATCTCGTATTTTGTAAGCTAAGAAGATGAGTCAGGAATAACCTGCATAGTAAGACAGGCCAGAGGCACAGCTAAATGAACAAAACTGCAGGAACAGAAAGTCCCTTCCTTCCTTTCTTTGCAGCACTGCATGGGAGGCTCCAGGTTACAGCAGTAACTCCTTACTTGGTGTCAAAAGTACATGATATGACGACAAAGTCATGTAGGAGAGTGGCACCTCACTGGGAAATTTGGTACAACATGATTTTTTTGAGTTTAATGCTTTGGTGTTTGCAAGTCATGAGGGAAAGAACAAAATTCTTTTTGCTAACAGATAGTAATACTTATTCCTTCTAATTGCTGTGTCATCTGCTCTTGAAGGTTAAGAAGGCTAAAACCATTGAAAGGAAAGAAAAAGGCAATCACAAAAAAGCTGTAGAAAACTGGGTTTTCAACTGATCAGTCTTCCTCTGCCTCATAATCTGGCAAAAATGGATGTAAGTTTAATGTTTTAACTTTGTCAGGCATTCTTCAAAGACAGTCGATGGTAGTAAGGACTAAGAGATGCCTAAGCTTTAAGTTGGTCAGTTATATTGTCACAACTGTATGTGGTACTCGACTGAAGAATGGCCCATGGCAGCGCCACACAGCAGCTTCACAGGCTACAGGCTGAAAGCAAAGCAGCACAAACTCGAGCAATAAGGCTTCTGAGCTTGAATTTGCCAACTGAATACAATAGTGAATACATCTCTAGCTCTTTGTAACATGTCCTATCCTGCTTGGGGTTGTGTTGATTTTTAATTATAAATCTTATTAAAATAATTTAAAAGTAATTATTAAATAGTTTTAAAGCATTGTGCTTTTGTGAAAGGGCTAAATATTGTTGATCCAAAATGCTTGATTTAACACCCAAGTTAAATAAATCACCCAGATAATAAAAAAATCAGAATCAGGATCCAAGATACTTCATAGACCTCAAGTCCATAGCCTCAAGTCGCACCAGGAGAAGTTCAGATTAGATATTGGGAAAAAATTCTTCACTGAAAGAGTTGTCGTGGATTGGAATAGGCTGCCCAGGGAAGTGATTGAATCACTGTCCCTGGAGCTGTTTAAAAGATGTGTAGATGTGGCACTTCGGGCTGTGGTTTAGTGGTGGACACGGGAGTGCTGGGGTTAACAGTTGAACTTGGTGAATGTAAAAGTCTTTGCCAACCTAAATGATTCTAGGAACAGTTCTATGATTCTATGGCCTTCTTGCTAAAGAAATGGCAGCCTGTGTGTTTAGATCATTGATATATGCCTCAAGGACAAACTTGGGTGTTGGTTACTCCAAACCTGATACTGTGATGATAACAATTAATTAAGACTAAATTAATGAGCAACAAATAAGGTGCACACAGGAGGTTTGGGTATGTGTTTTCAGTAAGGAGTAGGAGTTAGTGTACATGCTTATGCAAAATGTATGTTCTCTGTATGGAAAATCTGCACTGAGATTTGCTTACTCTCTTTCCTGCCTTCTGCACTGACTGCTAGTAAGTAAATCAAACATCAAAGATGGTATCTCCTTTTTGTTGGGAAGACATTTGCATTCCTGAAATGCTGGAGGCAGACCGAACAGAGTCAGTGAGAAAGTCAAAGCAACTTTCTACACCTTGAGAGATTGGAGAGGGGACTTGTAGCTTTCAAAAGATCATTAAATCTCATTGGGAAAAAAGATGTGGATAGAAAGCCAGCTGGCTTCTCCCACCTGGGATCTCTTTGCAAATGAAAGCTAGCCTAGGTTTCATGCTAGGTGAAGTGGGTAGGCCCAGCATCTAGTCTGTCAGCTGAATACCTGCCCAGGAATGTCTCCACAATTAGGTTCAGAAAACAAAAGTGCAACTCTTTATCCTGTCTGTGTAAAGCTTTGTAATTCTTTTCCCTTTTCACACGTAATTTGCCTTGATTCCTATCTGGCCAAAGTTCCATGTGTTTTTAGGATGACTGGATCTCAGGAAGGCACCATCTCCTGGGATATTTGGGTATCTGGCACACTCTGGTAGGTCCCTTTATTCTGGCACATTTTTCCAGGGGTCTGACAAGGTAGTGAAGTGCACCCTCACTGTGCTCTATCAACTGGCTGAATCATTTCCAATACAAGCATTGGTGTGGACAAAATATATCTGTGATTAATCTTAGTTGGGAAAGTAGGGTGAATCCCAGCATCCTATAGGGATTTATAACAACAGTTGATAATTTAGTATTTTTTTAGATAATACCATTTTAGGTAAGACGTAGACTGGGATTTTTCCTCTGTCACAACAAAGCATTAATGTAAGCAAAAGTTAAACTCAGCCTGATTTGATTTGTGCCCAAGATCCTGTTTTAGGTTGAAAACAAGAAGTTTTAAGACCACATGGAGAGACTAAAGTTTAGCATGAAGGATAAAATAACTGCTTCAGCTCTGCACAAGGCTGTGGGCTGCTTGCTGGCTGATGGTTGTTCTTGGTACTCCAAATAACAAGTTGCCACAAATGTTGCCACAGCACAGGCCAGCCTGTAGGAGAGATTTGACTTTTGTCAAAGTCCACAGTTCCTTTAAGATGAGAAATCTCTGCTAAACACTTCCTAAATGTAAAATCCTTCCAGAAATAACCTGACACAGCTAGAGAGAAACCTGCTGTTTGTATCTAATTTTCTTCTGCAGGATGGAGAACATTTCTAAAAGAACAGCTTGTAGCCACCAGCTGCACCTGAGTTGCGCAATACCTTACTATCTGAATAGTGCGGAACGACCGTATTCCCTCACCTGCTGTGGGGCTGCAGAGGTTCTGCTACCTCAGTCCTTCAGGACAGTGAGTTCTTCCAACTTGTATGCTCAGTGGAAGTTTCCAGTACTGAAATGTTAGAACCCTTCAGCCGCTCCAAAAGGAGATGGGTAAGCAAGAGGAGTATTACCTCTGTGCTGAGATTTTTCGACTGGACATTTTTGTTATTTTAAAAGATCTTTCAAGGAAGTTGCTGCCATTAGTTTTCTCCGGTGATGTAGCAGGTTACTAATTACGTTACAGTCACCTGATCTGTGGTAGGTACCTGGTATTTGCTGAACTGCTGAACCAAATTAACCAGGAAGGCCTCAGCTTCCACAGCATTGGTTTAACATCTGTCCCAATGGCTGTGCTGGCCCATTTCTCAGGCCAATAGCTGTCAGATGGTTGTGGTTTAACCCCAGGCAGCAGCTGTGCACCACGCAGCTGCTTGCTCGCTCCTCCCTGCACCCGCTGGGGCGGGGAGCAGAATCAGAGAAAGAAAAAAGTAGAACTCGTGTGTTGAGATAAGAACAGTTTAAGGATTGAAATAAAATTTATTTTTTTTATGGAAATGAACGTTACAAAAAAAGATAAATAAACATCAAGAAAGTCAAATGATGCCTAATGCAATTGCTTACCACCTGCTGACAGGTGCCCAAGCAGCGAGCTGCCCCTACCAGCCAAGTTCCCCCAGTTTATATACTGGACATGACATCCTATGGTATGGAGCAGCCCTTGGGCTAGTTGGGGGTCAATGGTCCTGGCCATGCTTCCCCCCAGCGTCTTGTGTACCTCCTTACTGGCAGAGCACAAGAAAGTCCTTCAATTAGGATAAGCACAACTTAGCAACAACCAAAGCATCTGTGTGTTATCAACATTATTCTCACACTAAATCCAAAACATGGCCCAGTACCAGCTAATAGGGAGAAAATTAACTTAATCCCAGCTGAAACCAGGAGAGGGATCTTGGGTGAGTGCTCAAGCAGTGACAGAGGTTTTACAATAAATGTTACAGCTAAACAGCCGTTGAGAAACTCCTCTCTCATTAGCCTTACTTTCTCCCTGCCCATGTGCCATCCCAAAGCTGAGAAAGAACTGCTGACGACATCCTCTCTGGATTTTTAGCTAAATAATGACTCATACTTAAGCATCACATGAGGAGAAAGCTCACTTATGTTAGGAATACACCATCAAACGTAAAGTAAAAAGGTAGGATGGTACTTCTATTCAGCCATGTCACATCGAAGTGGAAGGAAAAGGCACCTGTGGCAAAACTGGAAAAAAAGTGCTTAAAGTGATGAGTAAACATGACGTGAGGGATGCACTACATTTTTTTGCCCTGCACTGTACAGGAAAGTCTTTTCTTCAACTATTATAAACCACTAATTTTTATGTTTTTATTTTAAGTTATTTGGAGTCTAGGAATAGCATTAGATCCATATGGAGAAAACGGTAGGGCTGGCAAATGTGCTGAGGATTAATTCCTGGTTTGTTTTGTGCAATGGTTTTTTCTCAACAAAAAATGTGTCAGGGAGGCAATGAATTTCGAAGTAAATGCCTTAGGCTGATGTTGGGACACCTGATTGCCTGGCTTGGGTGAGAGATCCTGGAGAAGAGTACTGCTCAAACCAAGTCACGTTTAATCAGTTCCTAGTGATGGGTGCAGTCGGCAAAAAGCAGCCACTGAAGCTGCCCTTTCCTAGCAGTGACCCTCCTATCTCCAGTGCTGGCTCCCCCAGGTGAAGGGAGCACTGGGGTCATAATTCATGGTCCTTATTAAGTTTACCTGTGGCAGATGATGGGTTTACTACTGCACTTTCCAGTTTCTCTGCCAGTGATGACCATTACATTGAAAAGTTGCAGATGAGCGGTTTGCCTTCAGGAGTTTGTTCCCTTCAGAGCTTGGCGTATCACTTCTAACGGGTCCTGCTTTCATTTGTATTAACCCACCAGGTTACCAAACACAGAGCTAGGGGAGAGAAGGGAAATTGCAAGGAAGGAAAAACCCCAGACTTCGGGACAAGGTCTGGTGAGCTCATTGCTGAAGATGAGGTTATAGGACAAGTACAGAGTATTCATCTTGATGGAGGTTGGCTGCTCTTTCAGCAGCAATTAAATGTTCTACCCTGCCCTCTTTTGAACTGTTCCTTGCTAGGAAACACAGAGTATCTGTATTACAATGTACTTTTCGCACCTTGTACTCCTTTCTGATATAGGTACCTTCCTTCTAGCTTGTTCTCTCCAGAAATCTGAAGAAAAATACTTGACAGTATTTATTAACTTGGCAGTTAATTTGAACGTAAGAGATAGGAAGCAGCTTTGCAGAAATAACCATGCCCAGGCTTACAGTGGTTTAATTAAACTGTCTCAGGCATGTGCAAGCACACTTATTTTGCTCTGAGCCGTAGCTTGCACCATTCCTCACGAGTCTCCAAATGCACTAGTTGTATTGTTGCAAGCAGTGCCTCAGGCTGGCGGTGCTGTGCAGCTCTGCTTGTAGGCCAGCATCAACCTTTCCTCTCCTACGTCTGTCTATTACTGCAGAAGTGACATCCCGAGTTAAGGGTTGCTATAATGATAAAATAGCCTACTGTGGCAAACTGTACCACAATTTGAAAATAGATTAGCATAAACAGACAGAGAGGATCTCATTCCTACTTTTAGTGAGAATGAAAACGATGTCTTAAGCATACCAGGTCATCTGCTCCTCAGACCTGTTTTCGTGGGGATGCCTGTCCATATCTCTAATGCAACGTGTTTACAGGAACATTGATCCCTGTAAGCTCATGCCTCTCAGCCGTGTTGACTAATGCACACTAACAGAGACTGTGAGTGAAGCATCGTTATGTAATTGTGCTGTGTTGCAGACATTGAACCTACCATGACATAACAGATCCTGTATTAGACTGAAGCAGCTTTATCCTAAGTATTATTGGTAATGTGAAGAGCCCTAAACATGAGCAGATGCTCTGCTGCTCTGTGAAACATTATGCCATTAATAATTTTCTATTTAAAAAAGCATCCATTGTTTAATTTGTTCATAGAGAGAAAAAAAAACCCAGATCTTTGGGTTCTGAGGATTTTGTAGTTTAACATCTGTGATTTTATAAAGTCAGTATTAGACAATTGCAAGATGTACATTAAACAACGTATTTTGACCTTGACTTCTCAGACCTCAATTCTTCGTCCCTTCCAGTTGTTATAAAAGGGGTCAGGTCTGCTGATGCCTGCTAATTAAAAATAAAAATGTTCTCAATTTTTCTGGAACTTCAAAACACATTTAGTATACCAACAGAGAGAAAGAGATCAAAAAGGTGCAAGGGGCAAGGGAGAAGAAAATGAAGGTCACAATTCTTCAAAATACTACGAATTTTGACACTCAAAATGTTGGAGACAATTTCAATATTTGAAGCAACACATGAAGCCTTGTGTCAGTCCACTGGAGTGGCATTGGCAGAGGCTTGCAAGACATGCCCTTCTGGCCTACTCAGTGGCTTTGCCTCCCTGTGCTATTGTGTTCTGCTCTGAGTAACCCTGACAAAAACCTTGTGCCCACCCAAACCAAAACTAGCTATTTT
The DNA here is from genome assembly GCA_013401255.1 of Urocolius indicus. NCBI lineage: Eukaryota > Metazoa > Chordata > Aves > Coliiformes > Coliidae > Urocolius > Urocolius indicus. Next base: position 105,452 of record WBNH01000291.1, on the reverse strand, counting down.
CTGCCAGCACAATATGCTGAATTAGCTTGTGAGGGGACCAACAAACACCACGTCCCCTGATTCTGTCTAAAGCAAAACTACGGAGGGTAGGTGACAGATCAGTTTCCCGTTGGATGTGACCAACGTGACTTTCACCTCAGAATTACAGAACTAACAACTCCATTTCAAGTGAGGTTTACATGGGAGTCCTACACCTTGTGGTATGTCTTCTAGGCTTCTTCTTTCCTCGTTGCACATCCTATCCAGTCACAAACCATGTCCTCAGATCTTCCAAATGCTGATATCTTATTTTTACTCAGAATTATAAGTCATGAGACTTTATCACTCCAGTACACCAGCACTGTTCAATCAATGAATATTAGGGGACATTGCTGTTTTTCATAAGGAGTCAGTCACAGAATCATAGAATGGTGAACACTGGAATGGAACCTCTGAAGATCACCTAGACCAGTCACAGAAAGCTAAAGCAGTAATCTTCACCTGAATTGTTCTCTTGAAAAATGCAGCCTTTCATGGAGCTAAGCCATCTGTGTGAGCCAACAGGCGACAGGGCTGACTGATTTCACAGGGACTGTGCAGAATTCAGTGAGCTGCACCCCTGAGAAGCACAGAGCAATGGTCACGCTATTACTGAAGCTACTGCATTAAAGCCATCGATTTAGAGCAGTGCAGGCCAGCACATGTCTAAGCAGAAGAACTCGGAGCCAATTCTTGTTAATTAGGAGTCACATAATGACTATATGGTATGTTTTCCATTGAAGACATTAGAATGGCCTATTGGGAAATGACTGAAATACTGTGTTTTCCTACAGTCTTGCTTGAGTTGTATCCATGTAGTTCCAACAGTCCATAGAAAGTTAAGTATCCATTATTAGATTGTTTGGCATGGTATGCAGCAGCAAAGCAAGCATGAAGCTTCCAGGAAGGGTACTGCAGGGTAGATCTAAGTTGAACATACAAGGAAGTGGTTGAAGGGCCATTTCTAATGAACACATTAATGTAAGAAAAATAAGAAATTATAGTGGTTTGTATCCCCAAAAGTTCACGATCAGAGTCTAACATCCATTTACATTGCACCCTTGCCCCTTTGTTTCTGAGGTGAGTCATTGATCACATGCAACTAGACACACTAATTTATTTCTTAACCTCCATAAACACCATTTGTACATTCACTGACATTAACTGGGATAACATACATCTTTGCCACTATGGCAAACTACTCCCTTTTGGCATACATTCAGCTGTAGCCTTCCTGGACTTACCTGTTAGCTTAGGTAAAAGCACAGTCAGAAAAACAAACCCCTGAACTTATGTATGACTTTCCTGTCCATGCACAAATGCACTACACTATAATTCTCCTAAAGAATAAGACATATTAAAATAACTGTTTGGACTCTCTTCAATTATCCAGGCTGAAGAACAGGCTGCTGCTTGTACTTTTGCCTCTGCTTTTCTTGTCAGCCTGTGGCTTAATGGAATACTGATCTTAAGACCTAAAAGCTAGATTCAGTTGTAACAAAGGACAGCTCTAAAATTAGGCTCAAATAATTTATCTTTTCAAAGCACTAGAAATGTGTTTTGTGCATATATGATATTTTTCATTATGACATTTATAGACAAAATTATGTTCTCCATCCACTCCATCTTATTAACAATTTGCAATAAAAAGTGCTATAGGAACATTGGATTATCCCAAACCCAAAAGGTTTTAAAGCCTAGAATGGTTATATTAAGATATAAGATTATTAAATGCTTATCTAGGACATGAAAAGGGATTCAGCCCTGTCATGACAACACAGGGAAATAATCTTTAAAACATGAAAATTCCCATAGAGTATTGTGCTGCATTTTATTGCCATATACCCAAAGGTTGTCTGGGAGTCTTGATGGATGTTCCATTTCCATCCCACACGTTAGGGATGAGAGAAATAAGTAGAGCTGATTTTTGTGGCTGATGCATCTGTTGTTACCCTGCCCCATAGCTTTCAGGCCTATTGACCATACTCAGATGCATTTAAATCGTGTCTCGGATCATGTCTAATAAATTAATCATGTCTAATTTTAAATCATGTCTAAGAGGGGTGTTTTTTTAACTGACAAATTGTACACAGAGTGCAGAATCTCCAGCTTAATGACACCCATGAGAAAGAAAAGTAGTCAGAACACAGGCATCTTTGATAACCTGGTCAGCTGGCCAGTCTGTGAATGCCTGTGCAGGAACTGCACTGTCTATGCTCAGTGGACGTTCCAGGGGAACATGCAGCAGAGCTACTGTTATGGGGTAGGAAGCAGAGTCTAGATGACAAAAGAACTCAAATCTCTAGGAATTCAGCATTTATTGACTCTGTTGCTCATAGAGCAGCTTGAGAGGATTTCTCTTCTACATTTCTTTGAAGAATGTTTCTCGGCCTGTGCAATCAATTACTACAGGATAAATGTATGAGAACATTAATAATGAACACATCTTGCTCTTCTCTGCTGCAACCCATCAAAAGATCAAAACCTTCATCACTACCTGTCTCCTGTGAAGCTGAGAGCAGAGCTCATTTCGTTCCAGAGCAACAGAAGTGACATGCAGCCACTGTGCCTGACTTGCCTATGGCCAAGAAAGCCAATGGGGAGGATTTCAGTAAAAACAGGCCTCACCATTTTTAACAGTAGCATGTGGCTAACTGATGTTCCTGTTGTCCTTGTTTAAAGGAAAGGAAGGACTTACTCAAAACTGGAGCTAGATGACTGTAATCTGGATGTAACCTGCTGAAATAATTGCTACCCGGAAGCAGCAAGTGTGTTTATGGTTATATTGGCCTCAATGCAATTCGTTCTGCATCGATTCCAGTATTGGAAAGAAAATAACTGTGCATATTTTAAATTTAACCTGTACTGTTTTTCCTAGCTATGTACACACAATGCATCCTTTCACTGCCAGTTTGTTTGGGGTATTGTTAGGGGAAAAAAGAGCTAGAAAGAAAATTAAGTCTTCCCGTTTCCTGACAGAAACAGCCTTAGATGCCCTGTCCTTTGAGCAAGGTGTTGGAACATATGATTTCCAAAAATCCTCTGCAATCAAAAGATAGTCTATGATTCTAAGGCCACCTCCTGTTTAGAAGGAATTGCCACTTCCCATGGACCTGTGTGTGTATGTACTTTGTGACCCCATTCTGATTGTTTTCTCCCTTCTTTTAGAGCTTCATTTTTTTGAGGCTTTCGGGCTCTTAGATGGCTGCCAAGTCCAAAGTCACTGCTCTGCCTAGACAGCAGTGTATACACCTATGCATTGTATATGAGGTTGTCTACTGTTCAGAGATTCCTTGTAACACCAAAACCTGTGGGGGGGAGGGTGAAATGAGGACAAGATGACACTGTTCATAGCAGAAATACCTCACAGTAATACTTGTCATCTCCATTACTGTCAAATTAATTCTGAATTGTTGCCCATCATACACTGTTTAGCTTGAGGCAAGTGAAATGGTGGCTTTGCTTCTATGGCAGAAATGGGAATAGTTCAGCCCTCTGAGGAGCCTTGCAGAGTAACAAGGGAAATGTCAAATACCATTTGGTCAAAGAGCGTTTCTAAAGTCCTCTGAGGAAAAGTCCTTGCTCTGTGTACTTTCTCTCCACTACCTATATAAAACAGGGAAACAGAGAGAGCTTATTATTTAGGAAGTATCAGCTTTAAGACAAACATGGGGATGTCTGGAGTTGAGGCAACATTTGGACTGAGATGTAAGTTTTACAAACCAGATCTGCGCCTTCAAGCAGCTATACTTCCATTTGAGAGCAACAAAAAAAAGTGTAGATGGGACAACAGACTGAAATTCAGCTTTAGGAGACTCAGTTTCTGGATCAGCAATTCACTTGTCATGTGACAGCAGGCAGGTCCGTGGTGCTACCACCACTCCTTCTCTAATCCAGCATGCCAAGAACTGGGACAACAGACTTCCTAGTACAAACTACTGCAATATTTAGGCTCTCAGACAAAATCTAGACACATTTAGGCATTCTGATTAGGCATTCTGTTGTTAAGTACCTCAATACATGAAAGAACATGTTTTGATTCTGTCCTGGTTTCAACTGGAATAGAGTTGATCTTCCTAGTAGCTGGTATGGGACTACGTTTTGGATTTAGTGTGAGAACAATGTTGATAACACACTGATGTTCTGACTGTTGCTAAGGAGTGCTAAGTGAAGATGCTAAGGAGTTGCTAAGTGAAGAACTTTTCAGTTTCCCATACTCTGCCAGTTCACAGGAAGCTGGGGGGGGGACCATAGCCAGAACAGCTCAATGCAACCAGCCCAAAAGCTATTCCATACCATAGAACATCACGCCCAGTATATAAAACTGGGCAGACTTGGCCAGGGGAGGCTGATTGCTGCTCGGAGACCAGCTGGGCATTGGTCAGCAGGTAGTGAGCAATTGCACTGGACATCACTTGGGTTTTATTTCTGTCTCTTTTTTGTTATGTGGCTATTTTTAATAATATTTTATTTCTCTTCTTAAGCTGTCCTTATCCTAACCCACTGGGGTTTTATCCGATTCTCCACTCCATCCCACTAGGGCAGGGGAGGAGTGAGCAAGCGGCTGCATGATATTTAATTTCTGGCTGGCATGAAGCCACAACAGATGCCTAGCTAGAATTAAAATCCTCAGAGAGGTTTGTTTCTACCTTTGTAGAGTACGTATTATGCCTAGAGAAAGGAAAAGATGAGCATATGCTGAAAAGAAAACAAAGGAAACTGATTCCCTCAGTGGACCTTAATAATATTTTCCCTGGATGCCTCTTTATCAAGTTGCTGGTTCATTTAAGTGTTTTCTTCCCTTGCTTGGAGTTCTAGAGGAGATCTTCTTGGATCCCCCAGCTTATCAAATTGAGATGGAGGAGAAAATGGGAAAGTTCAGTGCGGCCCTGTCTCTAAGAGCCAGTCGGAGGTCTTGAGAAAGAAGCTGCTGGTGGTGAATGAGTTTAACGTGATTTTTTTTTTCTAGAAAGCACTACAGAGTGCTACCAGACCTGTACATTAGTACCAGAAGTATCTTAAATGTATAGAGTGTGAGATAAGGATAAGGCTTTGTGGTCTATCATGCTACTGGTGTACTGTACCGAGAGAATCCAAATGTTTAAGAATCGTATACTTGGGGTGATGATGGATTATTCTCTGGCCTTAGGCAACTGCACTTGTTACTTAAGGTTTCACAGATTAATGGTCATCCTCCATCTTACAAAATTACTTTAAAATTGCAGTCAAAACAGAGCTCAGAAACGATGATGACAGTCTGCACTAAATGCTCTGTCTGTATGCAAGAAGGTACGAGTGGTTTGCTACCTATGCATTCTGTATGCCTGGATAGAATCAATGCAAGACTCTCAGCAGTCAGCTACTGGGAGCCCAGGTGCAAGTGGTTGGGTCACAGCAACCCCTGTAATTCCTGATGTGGAGTATAGAGACTGTGTGGATTTTGCCATTTGCCTTGCTTTCTTCCCTGGGCTCATAATAGTGGCTGTGTGGCTCCCTGTGGCCAGAAGGAGAATCACTTTTTCTGTGGTTAGCAACTCCAGCAAAAATATTTCTTGTGGGGTCACTTTGACCTAATTCCAGGAGGTGGCATTTTAATTTTTCACTGTTAAATGCTTCAGTCTATTCCATACAAAGCTTTAGAGCACAGCTAATTAATATAATAATCACCTCTGGCAGAGAACACATTAACTGCCTGAACCCTCAATACTCAGAAGATCACAGAGAACAAGTTGGAAGACACTGAGAAATTGAATTAGCAGATTCTCAGGATGGCAATCAGTAAGGGACTTCATGCACTCATGTGTGCTAAGAGATGAGCTCCGTGCCCCGGGGACTCAGGCAAAGCTGCCTCTTCTCTGAGATTACAGCATGTGGGTACTTCCCTGAGGACAAAGGGGAACGAGCTCCTAAGCATTCTGGAGCCCTGTGTTTATTCAAACTAATATTCTTTGAATCAAATGATCTAATTAACTAAACATGCACTTGACCATAAAAATGTTCTGTTATTTTTAGCTAACATCGCAGACTTACATCAGGGTTGCTGCTTTTCCTCACTGAAACTCTGCATCTATTTTCTATCAATTTCCCCCGTTTTTCTGATTTAAGCCATCAGTAACCTGCGTGGCTGTTCTTTTGATACTCAGAGCCTGTTATGTCACTTCATCCCTTTAATGATGAGACAAGCCTCTAAGAGAAAGACAGACAGAAGTAATCAGGTTCTTTGAAATGAGTTGTAACCGACAATACAGGTACAAGTGAAGTCTCTTTTCTGTTTTCCAATAGGAAAAAACCAAACAAACAAACAGAGGGTAATCACAGATCGATGTGATCCATAAAATTACATGAATTACAATTTGGATTTTTATTAGGGGTGTCCAGGCTTCAGGCCAAGTTTGAAATGACAAAACACCAACATGGAAACAAACAAAATAGTTTTAGATTCTGAGCTTCAGCCCCTCCAAAACTGAATGAGGTGTTGCAAAAATCAGATTTCACATTCAGTGAGAGACTCAATGGCTTTAAGTATTTGTCTGCTGCAGACCACAATAATTGTCCTAATCCTAAACTTTGCAGACTTGGGGACTGTGGGCTGCCTGAGGTGTCAGCAGCCGCCACTCTCAACTTTATTTCATCTAATTTAAAACTGTTTCTTTTCTACCATAGCCACTAACAAGATCTCACCCTACTGTGTAACATTGCTGCAACATTTTGTCCCTTTCTCAGTTTCCAGAAAGACGATAGCAATCTGGAAGGAAAAAAACTTGATCAAAGGCTGCACAGATGGTTCTACAACAGCTGAGAGGTAGCTGCGGTTGTTGATGAGTATTTTGGAGGTGACAAACAGCAAGGGCAAATAAAAACTAGTGCTGGCATTTAAAGGGACTCTACCAGGCCAGGCCATAACATAATGAAGGAAATGCTTAAAAATAAATTCCAGCACTGAGATTTCTGAAATGGGAATAAATTCCACAAAAGACAGAGACATCTTTCTCTTTTCTGTTTAGCGGGGGAAAGTGGTGATTGGGATGGTTTGGTTTTTTTAGTGCCATTTAACACCATGCCATGCAGTAGCTTTCAGAAAATGTGACCCTGGGAACAGAAATCTCTCGTGTCTTGCACAAACTATAGTGTCTTGCACAAGCCTGCACCTAGGGCCTGATTAACAGCAGTTGGAGAGACATTCTCTTGGACCTTGACATATGCAAGACCACAGCCTTCCCCATAATCCCAGCAGATTGATAGGGTGACTGTCAGGTTGAAGGGCAAGAGGTTTCGGAATACAAAGGTGAAGAATGAAGAATGAAAGGGGTACTGTTCCTCTACCTCCAGAAGCCTGCATCTGTCAGAGGTTTTTAAAGCAACTGACCCTTTCAGCGCCTGAGCTTGCCACCCACAAGAAAATATCAAGGTAGACAGCATCTTTTACACATGTGTTGCACGAGCTTGGAGGCTTTCACGATGGGCCTTGGAGTCTTCGAGGCAGGTGAGTCGTTCCATCAACTTTCGTCTGTCTTGGGAGGAGATGGAGTAGTTTCTCCCTCCAAAACAATCTCTGAACCCTGTCACAACATTAAGGAGTGGGAGCAAAACACTGGTGAGTTGCTTCTCATGTTTCCCAGTCATCCTTAGCAGTGGATTTAGCATATGATATGACAACCAGACAGGGTTCTGAGATAATGTTCTCAGACATTAAGCAATGAATCATACAGACTGATGTTGGTTTAGGATGCTGTCTGAGGAGCTTATCCCTACTCCAAACCTCACACAGTCCTTTCTGATGCATTTAGCCTCTTTAGACTGTTCTACTCTTTTTATGGGTGCCCTTCCTCTGTTTGAAGGCCCACTCCATGCACAACTGAGATACAGCCATCTGCCAGCTGTGGTGAATATGTCCCTATTAGACATTTTACTCTAGCAATCTGAGCTGCCTCTAATTTCTGATGGTGTAGTCCAAGCCTTTCCAGGAAAGCTTGACAATATTTTTATTTCAAATAGAGCTACCTTGTGCTGCAGTGATTGGTTGTGGTTTGTTTTTTTTTAATTTCCCTAGGCTCTGTCAAAGAGCTGAGGACAAATAATCCCCAGAAAGTAGATGAGCCCTGAGTAGAGATCTTTCATGCAGCAGGTTCTCCCACTGGTCCCAGATATTTCCAGGTAGCTTTTGACATTTTCTGTTGCTGGATTTGCTGAGTGACAAGATAACTCTCCTCCAAACATGACAGGAGCAGCTTCGTTGACCTGGAAAACTATGACTCGTTTCTTTGCTTCCACTTGGAAGATTAACTTCTGACACCTGCCACCAGCAGCTAAGTCTCACTTATGAGAGGCCTCATACCTCTTCTCTACAACAAGTTTTATGTATGTCTAAACACATCACTGTGGACTCTGAGAGGATAAATCAGGCTGTTGCTGATAAAGGATGGCATCCATGAACATGGGTGTAGTACAGAGAAGTTGACTACACTGTGAGTACTGGAGAACCCTATGCTAAAGGGCTGTGCTGGTTGTAAGAAATAGCCCACCTGACGCCCACTGAAAGGCAACCACATTTTTTATTGTACAAGAAATATATATGTACTTTTGTTTTGAAGTGCTTCTTGTTATTTCTATACAAACAAAATCTGAAGAATAACACAAGGTTTCATAGCCATCTTGGATGTATCAGTCCTGCAATAGCTGGCTTCCTGTTTTCTCCAATTAACCTGCATGTATTATGTCTGTCTTTGCTATAATGGGAACTAAGTACTCCCTAGGCAAAGCTTAAAACTTGTGAGGAAAAAAGTAAGCTGGCCACTTTGGTCTTTAAAGATTATATTTGTGGATTGTTCCTAATGAAGACAGCTGAAAATATTTAAACTTATTTGAGCATGAAAGCAAAATTTGTTTAACTGTATCAAATGTTCTATAGGTATCTAAAATGGATGGGCCCTGCCTTACCCAAAGGATATGTGGAGGCAGTGCCTTCTTGAAAGATTTATATTCAAGCACATTACATCCCTTCTGTTATTTCCACTGATGACATTGACCCTCTTCTACTAGTCTCATTGCTCTCCTCTTGCTTGCTTACCAAGTTTAAGAAACACAGTCTCATCTGATCTAACTCCCTGATTCGAAGATTTCACTCTGCTCTTATGGATGGAACTTAATAATCTGTGTATGGTTAATCTTTCAAAACAAAACACTGTCCTGATTTGTAAATGTAAAAAAATCAGAGAATCTCTGCTCACCTTAACTGTCTGCTTCTAAGGTTACTTGCTCACTCTGTTCAAAAATCTGTGCTTTTTCCTCTAATTTGTCTGACTTCATCTTCTACAAATCAGTTCACGTTATATCTTTCTCCATTAGTGTAAAGAGCTTGTAAGTACCAGAAGAGAAACTGAGGCACAGATTCTAAACTGGTCTACTTTTCTAGGAATGAGTTAGTAAGTAAGCCCAGAACAGAAATCACAGATTGTCATGCTAGAGTTCTTGCTTAGACACAATTCCAGTTCTCCAGAGCTGAATGACTTTGGGAATTAAGATTACTCGGGAATTTCACTTTTGAAGTGAAATGCACCTCAAAAAATCATTCTCTCAATCAGTTTAAATAGTGGCCTTAAAGATCAATTCAAGCACTTTGTGTTCTAAAGGTGTTTTGAAAATAAGCATACCCATGAAGATATGTATAATATATGGGGCTGTTAGTTTTATTTCAGGAAATGGAGATCAGTAATTTTATACTTTCAAAATGTCCAGCCATATATTATATTTAAATATTCTTTTACGGAATATAAGGATTGGATTAAAAAAGTCCTGGGATGCATCAAGAAGAGTGTGGCCAGCAGGTCGAGGGAGGTTCTCCTCCCCCTCTACTCTGCCCTGGTGAGGCCTCATCTGGAGGCCTGTGTCCAGTTCCGGGCTCCCCAGCTCACAAGGGACAGGGAACTTCTGCAGAGAGTCCAGAGTAGGGCTACCAAGATGATCAGGGGACTGGAGCATCTTCCTTATGAGGAAAGGCTGTGGGATCTGGGACTGTTTAGTCTAGAGAAGACTGAGGGGACAATTTACAAATGTCTAAATGGTGGGTATCAGGAGGTTGGGACATCACTTTTTTCTGTTGTATCTAGCAACAGGACAAGGGGTAATGGGATGAAGCTGGAACACAAAAAAGTTCCATTAAATATAAGAAAAAAATATTTTACTGTAAGGGTGAGGGAGCCCTGGCACAGGCTGCCCAGGGAGGGTGTGGAGTCTCCTTCCTTGGAGGTCTTCAGAACCCGTTCCTGTGTGACCTGATCTAGGTGGACCTGCTTCTGCAGGAAAGTTGGACTAGATGATCTCTAAGGGTCCCTTCCAACCCTACCATTCTATGATTCTATGATTTTATGAAATCTGGAGTTAGTAGAATTCATATGCTCCCCTCTCTGAATGCAAAACCATGTATTTTTTCTACTCTTCGCAGTCCCCTCTTGTTGATTCCCATGCTGTCAGATTTGGGTTTTTTTATGTAAAATCTTAACATGCTGCTGAACGTATTTCATGTGAGTTTCTGTTTTCCTCATTTTAATCGTTTGCAATGCAAAGCCAGAAAGGTACAGCTGCTCCTACAAACTCCCTTATTGAAGCGCGCCTGCTGCACGGACCGCTTTTGGAGTCTAACTTGGCTTTGAATCCAACATAACAAAACACTGAAAAGCAACATGGTCTTAAGCACTATAATTAATGATTCTAAATTTTGTTCCTTTGCTGTCTTATCCACAGCTGTGTTGTGCAGAATTTCTTCAACGAACACGTTTTTTGTTTCCCTCTCAAACCAACAGAGGAAATATTATTAGGAAATTTTACTCTCTGGTGCTTTTTAGACAATGTCCCAGCATTTCATTTGTTTTTGTTAATACTAGGCATGAATGTTGATATTGAAGTCAGCAACTAGAAAATCAGGGAAGAAAAAAAAAAGGTGTCACATCTGTACCAATAGTCCTGGGTAAACGTAAATTTCCTATGCATGGACCAAATGAGAGAAGGTAAAAAAAAAACCCCAATAATGTGCACAAAGACATATAAAGGCAAATGCAATTGAACATTAAAAACCCTAACTACTTATGTGGTGAAAATGAATTCAAAGTCACTTCAATATTTGTTATTCCTCTCATTGCCATTTAAAAGCATTCTCAAGATCTCTTAACTTGCTAATATTAGTCGCTCAATTCCTCCTTTTCTGCTACAAGACTGTGGTACATTTCTGAGATCCTGGAATATGATTTTACACGTCTTTCCCCTCTCTGAAGAGAAAAGAAAATGTTTTTCTCGGATGTTTTTCAAATTATTTTTATAAAGTGCATTTACCTTTCATTATTCTTCCTCTTCCTGTGTTTATTTTCAATATTTTTCTAATGAGCTTCTTTTCTGTTTCTGCGCCTGTACTTCCATGTAATTTTCTCTGATTGGCTAGCAAAAAAGAAAACGCCAGAAACATAATTTAATTTGCTATATTGCTTAGCAATATTTTTTTTTTTTTTTGCCATTAACCTGTACGATTATACTGGTTTGGAATGCCAAGCAAAGTGTTGGACACTAGTTTTTACTTATTTCCTCTCAGACATTTGGGTTTACTTATTTCCATGTGCAAAAAATAATATACCTAGGAGAAATATCAAATGACCTGCCATCTTATGTTCAGCATTTGATACACCTTGTCAGGAAACTAAGGGAAAAGGTACTCCTTGATGTCACAAAAACATTGGCAGGGGACCGCAGAATACTTTTTGTGTCTGTATGTGTGTGTTTTGGGAAATCCTTAGTGAAATCTGATGTAAAAATAAAAGAATAATAACATATTAGAAGCAATATTATACATAGAATAATAAAAACTATTTGGTAGCTTTCAAAGACCTGAAGTCAGCACATGTGTTTTCAATACTAGAAATGTAAGAGTCACTCCTCAGCTAGAGATCAGGGTTGGAAATACAATACCTGACAAAAAGGGTCACCATTTCAAACTGGATATATATTTTTGGAATAATTGGGCTCTGAGTTGTCTTATATGGATAGCATGAAAATCAGGAAGGAAAAATATGGAGTACCTACTGAAAATCTGAATGACTGCTTTGAGAAATGCATTTTTCTCAAAATTACCCAGCTCTTGAAAATATAAGTATAATCAGAAGCAAAATGACTGTGCTACTGGTTTTTGGAGCATGATATTGTGATATTTCTCTGATTCAAACCAAGATTTCTGAAGACATTTTCAAGATAGTCCCGAGGCAAAACACAGTATTGAAAACCTACTCTGTTTCTTTTGAAATATAACCAGAACGTCTCCCACAGTAGGAATGCATGATGACCTTTTGCTAATTTGAAAGTACAGAAGTTTGAAATGGAGATATTTGAAAGCAGCAATGAAGCTTATAGCCTGAATAATACACATGGTACTCTTTTTTTTTTTTCATCTTTATTGCATAATTTACTATTCTGATGGTGTAGCTGAGAATTTTCTTTTAAGGTAATTAAAATCAGTTATAAAAATGAACCATTTAGAATATCCTGTTATTAACAACAAAACTAAAATATCTTTACACTGTGTAATCCGTTTGCTCATTTTTTCCTATAATGAATAGATATTATCTACAGATAGAAAGCTATAGGATTTTTAATATGGATAATGGGAGCTTTTGCACCTCCTTATGATGAAACTAAGTTTTTGCAGTGATTAATGAGACCATGTGGAGATGCAGTAAGAGAAATTGCTCTGTCCTATTGCTGAATTTCTAGGGGAACAAACACAACTGTTCTCTTTTACACTTGATTTGGGTATTATACAAGCGTGATACAATTCTTTCCTGAAGAACTAGTTCTTCTTTCAGTCACTGCCACTTTCACATGGAGAGAGATTAAGCTGAACCCAGAACTCCACTCTGGTGACTCCAGAATTATCCTAAATGATGCTTAAAAATACACTACACCCTGCTTAAAATGTCTGTAATGTAATTTAGGGTATTGAGGTGTTACTTAGTGTCATTTAATGTAACCATAATAATTACTAGTTCAACTTTTGGGCATGGACTCATGCATGCCTGTGTTCAAATTTACATTTTAAGCCATTCCCTTAATGGCTTTATTTTTAAAAGGTGTTTGTGCATGGTATAACACAGGCATTCCTAGATGGTGTAACAGCAAAGCTGACATGACTTTCAGAGATGTTAATGAATAATTTATTGAAGAATCATGAGGAATTTTCCTCATTGATTTCAAAGCACAATTTTTCAGAACCAGTTTGAGAGCCCACCTGGAGTACTGCATTCAGCTCTGGGGCACCCAACATAATGACATGTCGAGCAAGTCCAAGGGGGTCACAAAGATGATAGCTGGAGCATCTCTGCTATGATGGCAGGTTGAGAGATTTGGGGCTGTTCAGCCTGGCAAAGAGAAGGCTCCACAGGGAGACCTTAGAGCAACCTTTCAGTATCTAAGGGGGCCTACAAGGAAGCCTGAGAGGGACTTTTTACAAGAACATATAGTGACTGGACACTGAGTAATGGCTTTAAACTTAAAGAGAGTAGATTTAGATCAGATATTAGGAAGACTTTCTCTGTAGAGACGGTGGCGAGGCTCTGGAACAGGTTGCCTAGTGAGGCTGTGAATGCCCCTTCCCTGGCAGCGTTCAAGGCATCCCTGTGCATGGCAGGGGTTAGAAGAGGTGTTCTGTAAGAAACAAAACAAGTTCTCCCGCGAAAGACACAGGTCAGACTCTGCAGTGAAGCACTTTTATTAAGCGTTCTTGCAAGAGCGGGTGTCCTAGCTAGTAGGCACACCTGATAGGTACAAGATTCGGCTTTTTATTCCCTATCCCGGCCGCAAGGTCCCTCCCTTGTTTCCCCATTGATTAGGTACTCCAAGATTTACACCTTCCCGAGACGCCTACAAAATGCCCTCAGGGGATGCCTGGTTCTTGTGAATTGTCACCCATTCCCCCACAGTCCCAAGATTTAGGACCCATCGGTTATCTAGTTAACATTACAAAGAAACAGACAACAGTCTTGAGATAACAGCCTGGAGCTCAGCCAGCTGGTTAACACTACAAGGACACCGATAGCGTCAAAAGTTCTTCGTCTTAATTGCATGGACTCTACTCCTGCAAAACCAGCATCACTGTTTCTTACGCTTCCAACCCAAACCATTTCATGAGTCCGCGAAGTTTCTATCATTTTAGATAGGCTGAGTTTTTTGTTGGTTTTTTTTGTTTGTTTGTTTGTTTTTGAAAACACTTCTCTGTGTAAAAACTTTCTGTTGTGACTTTCCAAACTTCTGTCGGTATCTGTTCAGTCCCGGGAAACTATCTGAAGAGAGGGGCTGACGCGCTGCCGTCGTTAGTGCAGAAGGCGCCTCTGGCGGAGGCGCTCCCCACGCGTCCCGTGTACCTGCAGCCCCGCCGGCCCAGAGCGCCCCAATGCCGAGCGCCAGCGGCGCCCAGGGACGGGGACGGGGACAGGGACGGGGACGGGGACGCGAGTGCGGGGCTGCCACCGTGAGGCTCGGGGCGGCGGCCACCCCCTGCTGTAGTCACAGGGGAACACCCCAGAGGAAGGAAACCGCACACCACCGAGCAGGCGGAACCCGGAGCGAACGAAGGGAGGGAAGGAGGACGGACAGGCACGCGCTGCCGCCTCCGGCACAGCGGGGCGGGGCGGCGCGGCGGCAACTCTCGCGATGGCGGGCAGGCGCCGCCTGCCCGACGGCTGTAACGGCCATCGCCCGGCAGGCGCCGTGCCCCGGCGGAGTAGCCAATGGGACGGCGGAGCGCTGGGGCGGCGCCGGGAAGCCCGGGCCAATGGAGGGGCGGGGCGCTGCGTTTAAACGGCGCGGTGCGCTGCCGCTGCCGCTGCCCCCAGCGCGCTCCCGTCGCTATGCCCGGCCGCCCCGACGACTACGATGTGCTGCACACCATCGGCGCCGGCTCCTACGGCAAGTGCCGCAAGGTGCGCCGCAAGGCCGACGGCAAGGTGAGGCCGGGGGGGGGGTCGGGGCCGGTGCGGGCGGGCCGAGGGGCTCCGAGCGTGCCTCGTCGCCTGCGGAGTTCTGGCTTGTGTGAGAGTCACCCGGGGGGGGGGGGGGGGGGGGTGTGTTTTCCTACCTAGATCTTGGTGTGGAAGGAGCTCGACTACGGCTCAATGACAGAGGCAGAGAAGCAAATGCTTGTTTCGGAAGTGAACTTGCTCCGCGAGCTGAGGCACCCGAATATCGTCCGCTATTACGATCGGATCATCGACAGGAGCAGCACAACCCTGTACATCGTGATGGAGTACTGCGATGGGGGCGACCTGGCCAGCTTAATCGCCCGGTGCACGAGAGAAAGGTGCGTGGGCTCTGTGTGAGGCAGCTGGGGAGTGCCTAGCGTGAAGGGTATCGGACGGAGCACTGGCACGGGCTGCCCGCCTGGGTTGCGGAGTCTCCTTCTCTGGAGACATTCAAAACCCACCTGGACGAGTTCCTGTGTGACCTACTCTAGGTGATTCTGCTCTCTCAGGGAGGTTGGACTAGATGAGCTTTCGAGGTCCCTTCCAGCCCTCGAGATTCTGTGAAAAGTGAAATTTATCTCCTGTTAACAACTTCTGAACAGCTTTAGGTTTAATCCTTGGGACCCAACAACTTTTCCGAATTGTCAAAGGTTTTGTAGAAGACTGCAACAGTGATGGAAATCATGCTAGTGAATGCACCAACTGATGAGGCGTGTAATGTCAAAATAGTAAAAAACCTGAGCTCTCTTAAGAGGCAGAAGCTGTTGAAAAGTTTCTGCATGCAGTGCTATGCATGAGGTTGAAAACATAAAGCGAGTTCTTGCAGATAAGTAGCTTGATCTGCGAGTTCTTTAGGCGTACCCATGAGTAAAACCATCTGTACCCTATTTTTTGTTAGAACACCAAAATACATGAAAGAGGAAACTGGTTTCGAATATGATGCTAAAAGCTCCTTTAGGTGCTTTCCTATAAAGCTTGTGAACACACCAAGTTTATAAGACTTCACCTTTGTCTAATCTTAGTCTTAGCAGCCTGCTTCCTAAGTATAGTATCATTTTTCACATTCTTAAGTTAAACAAGCATATGACACCACATCTATTACTTTGTGGGAGTAGTCTAAAATGGTACTGTAGCTGCTAACAAACATCAGTGCTTACGTTTAAGGAATGTTGTGTTAAAAGTCAGCCCTGTCTTGGCTTTGTTGTTGTTCTGTGTTGCTCATTATAAACAGCTGACAACATACTGTTATCATAAATGAAGAAACAGGTCTCACGACGGAAACGTGAAATTGCTGTTGTGTTGTAAATGATACACTTTTTTTTTTGGCTGAGTGAGGAAGGAAATATTACAGAGATTCTGCAACAAAAATCTAGTTGTCTCCCATTGTATTTGGAGTAGATTGTTTTTTTTTTTTTTCCCACAGATTCCGCTTTTAAAATAGCATGTGTAGATGCTTGTTGCTGTCATCTTTCTATAAAGGTGCTGGGGTTGACTCAGTGATGTTTTATAACAGTAGTATATAAAAAGTTACAGAAATAAGACTGGCAGCAACTACCTAAACAGATGTTTGCTCAGAGAATACACTTGTTCATCTTTCAGGCGTTACTTGGAAGAAAGCTTTGTTCTCCGAGTATTGACTCAATTGACATTGGCCTTGAAGGAATGTCACAGGAGAAGTGATGGTGGAGTCACTGTGCATCGTGACCTAAAACCAGCAAATGTCTTTCTGGATGGCAAGCAGAATGTGAAACTTGGAGATTTTGGACTGGCTAGAATACTGCACCATGACACCAGCTTTGCTAAAACATTTGTTGGAACTCCATATTACATGTCTCCAGTAAGATTTATCTTCTGTGCCTTATCTTCCCTTTTGGCCCTCCAAGACTTGTTTTCTGCAGTGTTGGTCTTGAAGCCCATGAATATTTGGAAGGCTTTAATGAAGGGGTACCAGTCTAAAATGCAGGTTACTGTTTTTGTAGAGTGTACATATTCTGGAGATATGGTTATTTTGTAGTCCTTTTCATCTCCTTCCCCACATTGAAAGTTGCTCTTCACTGTACAAAATTTGATACATTCCTGGAATTGGTGGTATGTTGGGGTATATTGTTCCTGAAAAGCAACAGGGAAGCTACAGTTCTGCTATGTTTCATAGCATTGAGGCAAAGAGCTTATTAAATCATCCCTTGATGGTAGGATTTTCATTTGTAGAGCAAATGAACAAGAATAAATTCTTTCCCTGATATGGTACCTCTTGTGTGGGAAAGATTAATGTTCTCTGAAATGTGGAATGGTATCAACTGAAGACTCTTGCAACACTTCAGTCTTCTATAGTATAGTACTGCCATAACTTGCCCAAATCTTGCTAGTAAGACTAGCTGTGGAGGTTGGTTAAGATGGAACCTTAAAAGCAACCCCAGTAAGTAATGGTTTGAACCATCGCTGATTATCCTGCAATAGCAGAACAACATCTTAGTTAATAAAACTAAGATTGTTCTCTTTCTTTAGGAACAAATGAACCACATGTCATACAATGAAAAATCTGACATCTGGTCTCTGGGATGTCTCCTGTATGAATTATGTGCCCTCTCGTAAGTACAGTAGTGTGTGGTAATGAATGGGGAAACATAGCTGTTAACGCTCTTATGGTTAAATTGTGTGTAGATGAAGGCTTAAAGGTTTCAGAGACAGATTTTTTATTTCTGTATTGTTCTTGACACGAGGTAGTCAAAACAAACATTTGATTGCAGCTTTTTTCTTAGTGTAATTTTTTATTTAATGAAAATAAGTCCTGTAAAGCTAGTGAAAGAATCCATGACAAATGTTGCTCTTCAGGCCTCCATTTAGAGCTTACAATCAAAAGGAGTTGGCAGAAAAGATACGGGAAGGGAAGTTCAGACGAATACCGTATCGTTTCTCAGAGCAGTTGAACGAACTTCTCAAAGAGATGCTGAATGTAAAGGTAAGAATCAATTACTAATCTTTCCACCTATATTTTGAACTTGTACTGAAATACTAGTTTTTCTTCTCAATTATGAAAAAAACCTGATATGAAGTAGTGGTTGCTGTCACCTTGTCACTGGGCAGTATCACTCGTAGGGGAAGGTGGGAAGAATAGTATTTTGAGCGTGTTGGGGGTGTTGAAAAGAATACTGTGCGAGACAACAAAGCCATAACAAGAACTCAAGTCTCCAATAGGTATGGACCCTTCAGGAATCAAATGACAGGTAGAGATGAAGACTGTTAGCTCCAGAGCCTACTGACAATTGCCTCTGAAGCCTCACCACTCCAGTCTGGCTCTGAAAGGAGTGAGTGCCTTGGCTGTGACAGCCAGACTTGCAGCTTCTGGAGCTGAAGGCTGGTAACAGCCTGCTTCCTCACATCTGACATCTGGTTGTGCTACCTGTTCCTAACTCCCAGCTTCTCCACTGCAGGTGGAAACCAACTGAGGTGCTATACCGTGGGTCTTGTTTGGCCTTAATATTTCTTCATTATAGATGGAACCTGCTAGTACTGTCTTTCCTTTAGGATTATTGCCGACCTTCTGTTGAAGATATTCTGCAGCACCCCTTGATAGCAGACTTAGTGACAGAAGAACAAGGACAGAATTCTGACAGAAGAGGCCAGAGATCATGGGAGCCAGAAAAGCTGCAGCACTCTGATCCTGCACTGAACGAGCTGAAGCGAAAGGAACAGCAATTACAGGAGCGAGAACAGGCCATCAAAGAGAGAGAGCAACGCTTGGAGCGTATGATATTCCACATTGGGAAAGGGGTAGCCATGGGATTCTGAGTCAAAAGAATAAGTGCAGGGGAAGGAAAGCTAGGCAGAATTTAATGCACTAGGATATTGTACTCCTGCACTCACTGCTAGAACTATCTATAAAGACTGAGCCAAGAACACTTGGGCTTATTCATCTATACCTCTTCTTGTTTTAAGTTACAAAGATATAAGTGGCAGTTGGGATATAAAAGTCTGGTTTGGGAAGATTATTAAACAGGAGTGGCAACTGGAAAGTATACAGAAAAATAGGGTCTGAATATCTTCTAAACTGTGCAGTGTAGGCTGCTTCTCACATACTCTGTTAAACATGAGTATACCAAATGTTAACCTAAGGTGAGCCTGATGTTGGAGCAAAATATAGCTGAAGAAACTGTCAACTGCTTTTATAAAAGCTGCATCCTCCAAGTAGCTCACCCATAAAGCTGACGGATGGCTGGTCCTCAGGTGTTGAGGTTTCCTGCTCACATAAAATACCTCTTTGCAGATGCAGTACGCATTGTAATACAGATTTTAATCATGCAGATTATTTTCTGAGCCTGAAAAACAGCTATTGCTGTAAACAGGGTGTTTAGTCATAGCTGAGTTACAATGTCTGGTCTAAATATGTAGATCTGGTCATGCGTGCTATGAGTTAATGTGCAGAATACAAAACTTGCTATAGCTTCATTGGTACAGATATGGCAGAGTTTGGAGGGGTGAAAAATCATGCCTGGCACTTCAGAGTACTTGTCCAGATGTGTACATCTGACAGGCTGTTACAGCTGTCTTTTTCTGTAGGAAAATCCATCACGCACAATCACTCAACATTTTAACACTTACATTTTAACACTGCATACTACCATTTTTCTGCTTCCAGAGAGAGAACGGGAACTCTGTGTTCGAGAGAGGCTGGCAGAGGACAAGCTTGCTAGGTATCTTACTAACCTATAATCACCTATATTAGAAACCCTACAACTTTACAACAAAAAGCTTAAACTTCTATTTTCAAAACAGAGCTGAAAACCTGATGAAGAAGTATGATCTCTACAAACAGCAGAGGACAGCAGTTTGTGCAGATGGTCCAGGTATGAAAATACACAGGAAGCCAATCACAGTGATAAATGTAGGCTGGTATGACCAGAAAAATGCCCCTGGTGCCCCCACTGTAGTGATACAAACCCCATTTATGCCATTGGCGTTGAGAAGAGACACTTGATTTTTCTGCTTTGCAAAGAGACTTAATGAATGATGCTCAAGCCATGAGTATGAGTTACTACTGCCAGCACTGTGGTCTTGTGCTGTCTTGAAAATTGAGTTCTTGGAGTAAGCTGATGGTAGTGCTGACTT
Source organism: Urocolius indicus (assembly GCA_013401255.1). NCBI lineage: Eukaryota > Metazoa > Chordata > Aves > Coliiformes > Coliidae > Urocolius > Urocolius indicus. The sequence goes on along the minus strand of WBNH01000291.1, from coordinate 85,335 downwards.
GTAATACAAACTTTTTTTCAGAGCTGCACTTATGGATGTCTTTTTATAGATATTTGATTTAGTTCATTTTAATAAAATTGCACTTGTCTAATCACTTCAGCTTTAGTTCAACTTCCAAAAACTTCAAGATGGAGAAAAATTTGTGGCAAGCAACTCAGCTGATTGTGTTCTTCAGAGCTTGTATTATGCACCAAACTACTATTATCATCATCCAGTTTAACTCGCTAAAAGCCAAAACACCAGACTGAAAATGTGCTATAATGCTTCCTGAATAGCTGCAGTCTAATTTGTTTCATAGTAGTTATTGCCTCATAAGGATTTGACACTCACTTTGGCCTTGGCTGTTCAGTCTTCACTGTCACAAGAGGTAGTAGCATCTGTTCACTGCAGCCATTCTTTTTAATAGTAAAACCAGTTCAAGTATCTAAATGCATTTTGAAAAAGTGGTAGAATATTAAAGGGCTGGGTCCTAAGCACTACTCTACAACAAAGGCATGTGAACACCCTTTAACTTGCAGCAACCTCTTCACTTAGTTTTAGTCAGATAAAGTGAGATAAGCATTTCACTGCCTCTAATACAAATAAAACCGAAGTTGGTTTTCTTTTTTCAAGAAGTGCCTATTGAAGCAGGAAAAGACAAAATGTAAAATGCTGCAAGAAATCAGTGGTACTTGAGCTATTTCTAACACTCCTGTCAGTTTTGAGAGTTCTCCCTGTCTCAACATATTGCCTGACTTTGGTATATGAAAGAATATAAAATTAAGAATAAACTTGCCTTCAAATTTCTGATGTTGTCTCTAACACTGGATGACTGAAGGTAAATGAGCTTCAGCATCAGCTTCTCTTTTCTGCAGCTCCTGTCTGTCCCTTTATATCATTATATTTTTTTTGGTCTTAATAGGGGTATTAATTTTTGAAGCTGAGAAAAGCCACTTTTGTATATTTAATACCTTGACAGACAATGCAGAAAAGTGAATGTGGTTATTACAAGACTGACCAGGTCTTACAGGATCAGTAGATCATTTGATTAAACATTTCTCCCAAAGTTTGCTGCTTTTTCAATTTATTCCAGTTACTACTATTCCAACTACTACTTTTACAATACTGTTTCTGAACTTCTTCTTCTGATATGAATGCACTGAGTGTTTCTCCCATATGTTACCAAGATCACTTCTATCATATGCAGTTGCTCAATTATTGCCATATTTTTCACTTCTGGATTGCATCTTGTACAGCTCTTGGATCCTTAATTTTCCCTCAAAGTTACTTGTGTGATTCAGAGTAAAATAGAGTACCAAAAATCCTGATTTCTAAGACTGTTTCTAGCTGTTTTACCCTGAGTCATTAAACCAAAAGTAACTGTCTTTTGATGGTGGCAGTTCTATATGGCTAAAGCATAGCTATATTATGAAAATTCCTGTTCTGGAGGTTGCAGCAAAAGTAACTTGTCAATTTTTAATGCACTTACACTCATTATTCATCAAATCAGAACCTAGTTTGTATCCTGCTAACAACACAAGGATAGAGTTGGAACAATGTGGGTAATGTAGAAAGACCACTGGCCAGGTTGGGTCTGCCCCTTCTATGAAGGAAAGACAAGGTCTTTCAGTAGCTGAGATCCTAATTCTCTATTTCCCCTTAGAACTGGATTATGTTGCTGTTTAATTTCTGTCTTTCTGAAGAAACCTCCTGTCTTTTTCACCTTATGTCAACTAATATTTCCTTAGGTGTTGGAAGGTGCACCCTAGAAACTACAATGGCATAGATCCTTTTACTACATCAATTAAGACTAGTTTTCAATTTTTCCTCAAAAAATGGAATTGTTGATGTGAACTGAAATGCATTTAATTAGATCACTTAAAGCTACAGGTAGATAGCAAATTGGGTAGCAGAATTAAAGGACTAAGCAATAAATGCTGAAATGTACCAATTCTATATATTTTTTTTATTCTTAAGATAACGCAACCCTGCTCCCATTTTTCACAACCAAGAAGAAAGTACAATTTGAGGGAAGTGAAGAGAATGCAGTGCCTCCTATTAATACGGAAAACTATCCCCTCTCTAAAGGGAAAAGCTCTGATCTCAGAAAACGTCTATATGCTGCAAATCTACGGGCTCAAGCACTGTCTGAACTGGAAAAAAACTATCAACTAAAGAGCAGACAAATCCTGGGCATGCGCTGAAACTGTAACACAGATGTAAAACATTTAACTTTTAAAAGTTGGTTAAATGTACAGGAAGATATTTGTGCTTCTCTCTTTTAAGCTGCAACATGCTGAAAAATTATTTTACAGAGTTTGTGTAACAACTGTTGTCTATGATAAGTACTTCACGATAAAGGCATAAGATATATTATGAAAATAAGTAGTTTTGACACCAAATCAAACAAATGGAATGAATTGTATTATTAAAGAAAAATATTTTGGTCCTCCTTTGTTCCTTCTGTTTCTTTTACTCATGTGAAAATATAAAGAATGAATACTGTAAAATAGAGTTTTAAAAATCTAGTGTGAAAAACTTTTCAGATGAAAAATGTGCAGAGATTCCCAGTGTGTAGGTTAAAATGATGCTGTATACTATATCCAGTACTTGCTTAAAGAGATCTTGGTATTCTGTACAACGTGGAAAAACAGTGGCTTTTTGTCTGTGCTTGTAAATATTTTTTAACTATGAAAAGAGCAAAACCAGATTTTATTCTGTCTCTTTCTACTAAGTAGGTGACCTATCAAAGCAGGCTACTTCTAATGTCTTTGACTAATGAGTGGAAAAGGTCAGCTTAGCATATTTGAGGAGTTTACTCTCCTTTCTGCCTGTGCAGCTGAACTTCTTGATTATCAGCTCCTGAAAAGCCTGCTTCAGGGCAGAGCATTGGAATGAACACCTTCTTTGGTTTGCCTGGAAACTTGTAAACTGATCCTGTGAGACTGCTGTCCTGGATGGGACACTTGTGTTTTGGGGAGAGGGAATTGTACTCTCAACAGAAAATCCTTATTTTCCTGAAGTTTATGAGGTTTCTCCATCTTTCCCGTCACAATTCTCTGCCAGAACATGCATTGCTCACTTAAGGTGCTGTATGTTTCAGGAACTCCAACTCATGAATTTAAAAAAATCCTCTGGGTCTGTAAGGTCTGGCATATATTTTGTATAAAGGTTTGATTTTTTAATCTGGGTTGAAATAGCACAAAACATACACACTTAGGAAACAGCCGATTCTCAAAACATTTATTTCCTTATTGGGCCATGAATGGTATCTAAGGAGGTATTCTAGATTGTTTTATTAGAAGAAAGAGAATCTTACTTGAAACACCATTTTAATTCGATGCATCTGCTGACAGCCAAATACTTGTGTCACCAAGCAATAGTTCTGATCTAGCAGATTGTTAACTACTCAGCAGAGCTGATGATATTCTCTTGCATAGTGATTTCTCTTTTCACCATGCTAATACTTAAAAGAATTAGAATATATTTGCTAGTCTAAAGCTACTACTGTTCTGGTGGGCATTGCCCAGTGCTCGGTGTGATCAAAATGCCTGGCAGGTGTGCACAGCCAAAGTAGCTGTGCCATACAGATGAGTGCAGCCTTCCTTCTATCTTCTTTCATATTGTGGAAGATTCTCACATGTGTTTGGAGGGTGAATCCCTGCTTTTTCACCACATTTGTACATTCAGATTTTTCTGTTCTGTGCCTCAAGCAGAAAATCTGCAATGCAGTTCTACTGGCTTTCACGTGGATCTTTATTGTATAGCCCATAACACATCAGAGGGTAGAATATGCAGTGGTGTTAGTCTAGTAAAAAAAAATAAGTACGTAGGATACAAGAATTTTGCTGTATTCTTCATCATCTGCAAAATGCAGGTACCCATAAGTGAAAGGAGGAAACCAAACCACCAAGAAAATAAATTGGTACTTGATGATTCAGGGAAGACTGTGCTCTGAAGTGGCTGGTGCTTGAAAATGCTTTTATGCATTTAACAAGAGCAAACTTAGAGAATGGCCTAAGAGGGGTTTTTTTTTTGCTTTCTTTCTTGGAGCATACATATGGGACAAATGATTTCTGTATTTCAACGTAAAACACCTTCAGAACAGTGCCTGTGGCTCTTCTCTTCCGTTAATTCTCTAGTGACCTCAAGATGTCACTGTTGCCCTGTAAGTGTTGTGAATCTACTTCAGTCTCTTGACAGATTCATACACTTAAGATCGGGTTTAAATATACATTTACCTGGTTTGTTTCAGAAAACCTTAAGTGTGTTGCTGCGAGATGCTGATTTTCTTAGTCTGCAGACACTTTAGTACTGGCTGGTGTAATTAATTGCAATTATCTCCAATTTGCCATTTCAGATGTTTCATAAAAATAGTTGAATCAAAGTCCTAGTTAACAGTTACACTGAGAAATGCTACAGAGCGTGCAAACTGTATCAATCACAGTGGCAGTAGTAAATGCGAATAGCTTAAGGGACAGCTGTAGCATTCAGCTATTTAATCTATGTTACCATGTCTTCTCGAAGTATTACCACTCTAATATCATACATGTGATGTTTCTTGAGGTTTTTTTCAAGTAAGAACATCCTACCAGTATGTGTCAAACACAGAGGAAGGAATCTTGGAGGTGGTCTTCTTTATGTCTTAGGATTTTACTTTGAAACCCCAAAATTCACATTTTCCTACAAAGGCATAATTGTTTATCCCAGAGCACGTGTAGCATTGAAACCACATTCAGGACATAACGTTCAAATATATTCGGGAAAAAAATTTAAACGTTTATGGGGATAGTGACTGCTTGTAGACTGCTTTCAAAGCATTGCCATCATGCTGATGGGTATACTTGCCTCTTAATAGCAAAGGTAAATTTGTACCTATGTATACGGTACAGCTTAAACTTTACAGCACGGTAAGAACAATGCTGTACACTGTTGAATGCTGTGAGATAAATTCATTAGTGTTTAACGCAGATGGCAGTAATTGTGATAAGATGTATAATTGTGGGCACACAAATGATATCACGGTGTCACTTCTGAAGTTACAGAAGTTTTACATACATAGAACAAAATTTAGTTTAGGGGTAGACTGAAGGGGAAGTTGCATCATCTTTACACTGTGTGGACCAGACCCCTGATTTTTGAGCCTTCATTCATGACCTTGATGAAGGTCCTGTCTTAGGTTCCCATCTGTAACACGCCTGTCACAGGGGAGTGCTCAAGGACAGCACTGCCATGCTGTACAGGCCTGCGCTTTGGGCAGATTTCTGGTGGCAGTGGTATAACCACTTCGTTCTCCTACTTGAGGCAGCTGCGCATGTGTTAGGTAATGGAATTTACTGGGAAAATAGTGGTCAATTACCAAAGTAACTTATTTAATCATTCGTCTGGTCAACTGTTCCTTCTGCAGCCAGTTGACCAGGCAATTCTGTATTACTACAGTGCTTAAGTGGTGTGAAACTGCTGGCTAGCTGGGCAGATAAAATGCTTAGCGGAAATTTGGCTTAAATACAGACGACAATCAAGCTTCTTCCTGAACATAAATATCAATAGGTCATGTAATTTGTACTACAGCATCGAACAGATGAAGAGAGAATTCCTTCTGTAACAATTGTAAAATACTTGGTCGTAGGGTATTTGACACTTTTGCCTCTACTGTTGGTGGGTAACCCAGGAGGAAATTATCTGGTCCTAAATAACAGCACAAGCTGGTTCACCGGCGTTCACTGAAAAGACTCAAAATTGCCTGCAGTTTCCTGCAGGTAGGAGAAACAGCACAGAACGGAGGCTCCTTGCTATTTCTCTTCCCTTCAATAAAAAAAGAGAGATTGCTCCTTCACTTATGCTGCTCTGCGGTGTTTAGCTGCTGGCTGGTGTTAAACCAGGACAGATCCTGTGTGTACCTCTTGCTGTGCTGATCAAGATGAAGTCCACTTACTGGTAAGCACTGCTTCTAGCATTCATGGTCCAAAATACAGATGGATGCAGTAATGACCCAGTGGCTGTGTCTTTGGGCTGTGTCTTTGTCTTGCTCTTGTGTAATTTGTGTGAATCCAGAGGAATCCTAGTAATTATAAAGCTCGTGTATTGGATGTAGAAGCTGAAACCTGCCCTGAGAGTTGGCTTAATAGACATTTCAGCTCCCTGGAAGACTTTGGCCTAATTAAAGCCACATAGAGTGTAATCCACATCAGCTATAAGAAGTGAGTTTTATTTCTATATTTACCTTAAAAGTTAGCTGAAAGTTACACATTAATCTTTACAGCTTTAAAAAGCTCCACAGACTGATAGCGCAACGTCACATATTGTTATACTGCTTTTCCATTTAATCTTGCTTTCACCCAGATCAGTAATGCTGAGAATTTAGTATACTAGAGGCAACGGTGCCTTTATCTGCCATATTATTTTGAAAGCAAAGTGCATTTCTGAGGCTCAGTTTCCATCAAAGGATGAAACTTTGTTGGAAAAAAAAAATCCTTTGTATTCTACAAAATGGACTCATGCCAGAGTTTGATGATATAAAGGGAAAAGAAATGCTACAGAGCTACACCCAGAATTAGCTAGCCCCAGGTAAGTCTTACTTTTCATTGTGGGCTCTCTGTATGAGAAAATGTAATGTATTTATGAAAACTTTCAGCTAATTAACCTTCTTTGGTTGGTTTAAATTTTGACTTATGGCTGATGCTTGTTGCTGGGCTACCTGCTTTGAGCAGAGGTCATTTAAAGGCCCAGTTATTACTGCATTGTTCTCTACTGTGACTATATTACCCATCCCAATGCATTATGTCTACTTCCTTGGCAATTGAACCTCTGACTTGGGCATGAGATGCAGCAAGTAAGAACCAATAATGCAGGTTCCACTCTCAACATTCATAATGAGATTTTTATTTTAATAAAATTAATGCAACGTGCAGATTTATGAGGAATATGGCAGGTACTCAGCAGGTGCTCGAATATTTGGTTAGAGACAGTATTTTTTCATGTTATACTGATGTGAAAACGTTTTTTATATAAAGAAATAGCTGCTGAATACTATTTTACTGTCTTAATCAGATCTTTTAGCAGATTCTGCTCCTGCAAGTGCAGTGGAAGCAAGTGTATACATAATGCAAATTTTTGCATGTTTTTGTCAGTCAAAGTCCCAAAGACAACAGTAGCCCAGTAAAGCCAATGACAAGCTTTCCTTCAAATTAAGTGAACCCTTGGCTGGACTTCAACTTCATTAGCATCAGACATACTAGATATTTGTAAAGACTCTGACTTGTTTGCTATGTGGAGAGGAAGAGCATTGCCAAAGACATAGCAGGAACAAACACTCCATCTTCCTCAACAGAAGTGAAGACAAGCCAGTTTAGGTAGAGCTCTCAGTCTTGGCTTCTACCACAATGGACTTTTTCCTAGACAGGAATTGACATCAATAGCTCTCTGCCAAGCTTGGGCATCACACAGACCCTTCTGAAATTGCACGTAGTACTAGGGAAAAGTGAATGGTTTGGTGGGTTTTTTTCTGCCCACAATGCATTTTATCATCCACTTGCAAATAGAAGCAATATTATCTATCTGACCTCTTGGCTCTTCCCAGACCATCAGCAAATACTTGGGTGATCCCAGAGCTAGATGGCTATTCAAGTCATCCAGGAAATGTAGAATATCCTTCCTGACAAATGCAAGTGTTAAAGTCACTGACCAACATGAATGCTAATTGCCATTTTGTCTTTTCTGACTAATCAATCTTTAAATGCCACCAGGGAAAGATAATATGGACTTTCTGAGACCTAGAAGATGACATAAACAAAGCAAATGGCAGATCATGACAGCTAATGATTTCCTGGGAGGTAAGGCAAATACCTCCTATGGCAATGATCCATGTAATTAGCTTGTAGTGGGTTATAAGTACTTTGTGGTTGCAACTAAAAGCAGGAGGAAGCATTAGCATTAAAGAAAATGATATCATCAAGGAAGTATTCAGTGGATTGGAAAAATAACATATTTTTATGAGAATTATTACAGACTTACCTTTAGGGCACATTTTCAATATTTCTCCCCAGGTGAACTGAAAGCTAGGGAAATCTCATTATTGTGCTAGTTTCTAGAGGTATCAGAGAACTGCAGCAGTAGGATGCACTCAAAAGGGATCCATCTGCCTGTAAGGTAGGACAGGGCCTCACTCTCATCAGGCCTAAGATGATTTTTCACCTGTTGTAACTCATTCATCCTCAGCAATGTGATGGGCTCAGATCAGCAGTGTGATGACTACAGGGGAGCAAACAAGATTGTGTCACTTAATCTCTGTGTATGATGCAATAGGTAAAATTCTCTGCTCTAAATTTCCGACTCTTTCTTTCAAAGCCACACTTCTGTCTCAGTCCTTGAGATCTCCAGATGAAACTGGAGGCTTTAGGGGACCTCACCCCTGTGCAAAGTCACACTCAGTGGAGCTCCATGTGTTATCAAAAGCAGAAAGGGCACAAAACTATATATTCTAGTTACCAATCTTAAGTAACAGACTGAAATCTAGACCCTGCATTGCCTAAGTCAAGGAATTTCTCTGGACAGAGCTCTGGAAACCATATTTCAAGAGGTTTAGAATGGAATTTGTGTTTGAGCAACCACAGCCTTCACTTGTTCACATTTTTTAACTTCCTTCCATGTGAATTTTCGCCATCTGACATTATGCCTAAAAGAATCTATGGCAGATTCATTCTGTAACTGCTGCTAATTTGCATTTGCTGCTGGCATGGCTGTAGATGCAAACCAGACAGTTAAGTGCTGGCAAGAAGCAGTGAGTTACTAATGGACTTGGAAGCGTGGTCCTATGCTTGCACTCCAGGGAATGAGCTCAAGTGAATGGCAACCCCAGCCAGGGAACTCCCAAGGCAGTAACCATGAGTTTTGTTTTCAAATCTGGTTCTGCAGTAACTTCTTACATAAAATCCTAGAGCCTGGCTCAAACTGACCAGATGTGCTAAAGGTCACTTCCTTTTATTTTAAATCCTTTTTTTTTTTTTTTTTTATGGCTTAAATTCCATCTTCAAAGCCACTCTTTGGAAGTGAAATAGCACTTGCTACTGAGGTCAACTCCAAGCTCAGGGTTATTGCAAAGATTTGCAGTGTTTCCTAGTGGCCTGCCATATGTGCATTGCCTCAGTTGCATGCAAAACTCTGTCAGAAATGGGAGTTGTTTCTAAAGGCTTGCTCCAGGTCCTGCCCCTGTATCCATTACCAAGCTGTTTCTGTACATCCCCATCTTGGGCAAATAGCCAACTTGCTCAAAAAAAAAAAAATCACCTTAAAAAGTAGAATTGAAGAAATGCTGTGCTGGAACACTTTCAGATCTGCACACGCTGATTAATGCTATTTATGTCTTCACAACCATGTAGTTATTTGTGGACATGTGAAGAGCTACTGTATGCAACCAATTGGCATTGGTACAAAGTTGGAGACAAACTCTGTTATGTTTTGCATGGATTCATTATCATTATTATCATACAACCATGTACTACCAAAGGTGCTGTCAACATTAGTCTCAATCCAGTGTCTACAGTACTAGGCTGTGAACGAATATTTTTTAATGATCCTACAGTAAAATCACCAACTGTTCTCTTACAGAAAACCAGAAGCATCAACAAGGAAAAACACTGAACAAAACCAAATCTTTGCAATGGTAAGGACAACTTTCAGCATATGCCAATAGAATTCTAGTCTTCTTTTTAATAACCAAATACAAAACAATTAGCCTCTTCCCCCATTTACAGGCTTATTCTCCCTAGTGAAACTTCCTAGAAGAACAGTAGCTGCTCACTTCTTTAATGCCAGAAGAACTCCTCATCATGCTGTAATTCATCTGTCCCGTTTCAGCGCTAAGGGTCAGAACATACACCCAGTCTCAGCACCACATGGCCCTAATCACATGCAATATGCTTAAGATCCTTGATTATCAGTGAGGTACCTTCCTGCACTTGGTAAATAATAAATAACAATAAGTGCATGAAAAACACACTAGACATTTCTCAATCTGGGAGTTATTCTAAGGAAGCTCATGTTTGAGACTTGCATTACTGGCAGCGAGGGCTTTGCTTTGTTTTAAGCATGTAGCCAGTAAAAACGAACCCATGCTGGTATGTCTTTGCGCAGCTGCTTCATCCGTCTCACCAATGCAGCTCACTAGTTAAACTGGAAATCTCTCCACGGCAAGATCTTCCCTTCTAATTTTATTGCCTTGTTAATAATTTTTATCAATAATTCTACTAATACCAGCCCTCTGATTGACAGACCAGGAGCTTGACTTCTTCCCTTCACGGTAGAGGAAAGGCACTCTAAATTAACAGGGCAAGCCTGTCTCTGCATGCACCCAGTGCAGTGCTCTGCTCTCTCATAGAGGTTGCTCAGAGTAGTCTCACTCTTGCTTATTTGTATTATGAACTGGCTACTTCTTCCAAAAAGAAGGATTATTTAGGTAATTTTATATAGATTATTGGGGAGGTATTAAACTGCAGTATTTTATCTTTTCCCTCTTTTTTTTTTTTTTCATTTTGTCTGAGCTAATTGTCCTTTGTCACCTGAGTGAGAGTGGCTGTTTAAACAACTGTAGTTTATTTACAGCTACTTGGAGTTTCATTGTCATTTGTCTGGGATGGTAGAAACATTAACACTAATCCAGTACTGCTGAAAACAAAGGATTTCCGTGTAATTCCGTGCCTTTGCAAGGTATGTGTTATAACTGAGAATTCTCACTTAGACACATTTTCCACAATCCTCTGAGTTATTGGGAAACCTTTTTGCAAAATTTGGGCTAAATATCATAACTAAAAGTCCACTGACCCCTTGAGCTGCTATTTTATCGTCACTTATTTGCAACATACTTCTAGATTTTCTCTCATATTGGTCCTCATGAATGTTTCATCTATATACTTCTGAAACATTCCCAATATCTGGACCTGAGTGATTGTGGGTGCTCTTGCCAGATGACACTGACAGCCAGGGGGAAAGCCGGACTGCAGGGCTAAGATACTCAAGAATGAAATGGCTTCTCCATGAAACCTTCCCATGCTGCTGGGAAGATTTCAAAAGGCCATTATGCAATTTAGGCAGGAGTCTTGGATGTGACTCAGAGTTTAAAGTTATATCAATGCTAGAGGTCCTGCTGATCAACCTTTGAGCAATAACTTCAGAATTTGTCCTTGAGATTGTCTGCGAATTTTTCTTTTGTCTCCCTTAGAGCATCTGTGAACAATTGGGGATTCCCAAAGAAACCTGTCCTTTTTGGCAAAATACATCCTACTAAGAACTATCCTACTGCAAGCTCCAGGCACACCAATTTCCCCACTACCCGCTGAGGAGCCTTTTTAAGTTTCAGGCCTGGGTGATATCAGAAGGATGATAGCGTTGAGTGCTCGGCAGCTCTGGGAGACATCTGGCACACTTCAAACACTGCTGAACTGAGAGGTTTGCAAACAACTGAAGAAAGTTGCTGAAGTATGCAAAGCTAGGGTAAGATTATTAGGCTTTTTCCTTCTATTGCAAACGCAAGAGGAATCCTGGCCCTGTGAGAGTTGTTGATGCTGTTGTGGCTTGCGTTGCATACAAAGTCCTGCCTTTATGATGTAGAGTGTTTATGTGTTTCACAGCCCTTTCCCCATCATCCCTCATTTTTACTCTCCCTGGGGATGATTCAGTGCAATAAAGCCACATGAGTGTAACACCCATCCAGCAGAAACACTTGAGGATAGACTTCAAATTCCTGCACAAGTATGTTTTTACAAAGTGATAGCTTTTATGTCTATTACAAATAATATATCTTCTTAATGGTCATTTTAGCTAAAGAGAAACCTATAGAAACTGCCCCCACTGTCCAACAATCAAGTGAGGCTGGCAGAGGGACGCAAGAACTTTGAAATTAGTACAAATAACTAACTCTGGTTATTATTTGCCTTTGTTTTTTCCCCCTATCTTGCTGTCTTTGCTTTGTCTTATCTGTCTGTTCCATTTCCTTTGTATTTTCAGTCACACGGGATTATTTGGGTTTTTTTTTTACTGAAACAAATAAAGCCCAGAACTATTACATTGTTTTACCACTGTATGAGTCTCTTCAGCACCAGACAGCCAACAGTGTCTTTCCCAGGACTTAGGAAATCAGGGATCCTTGCTCTTAACCTTTCTCCTGAACTGCATCTGTTCTGTGGGCTGCGTGTATGTGTGCACAAGCATACTCTAAACTGATGATGCCTCTAACAGGCACTCAGAGGGAAGATGCCGACATTTGTAATTGCTGAAATGGTGTGCAAAAGATGCCTGTGCACACTTTATGTTGCAGTTGTGGTCATTTGAAACTTACCAAACTGAAACCATCTTGGAAATTTAACTACTTCCCGTTTCCACTTTAAAGCAGCAGACTGAGAATTTCTAACAGGGATGTAGAACTCACTAATCTCATTGAAACTGTCAGGGGAAGTAGATACCAGCACAGAAATTAGCATGCTAAATGCAGGACAGTATTTACCTTGGGTATCTGGGTATTCCTTTGATGTAAAGAAGCATTGTATTCTCTTCAGTGCTTTGCTACATAAGAATTTCTCCAGCAGTAAAACTGAAATAGGTTTAATTATTAGCTGTGTTGTTACTTCAGTGGCTTCAACAGTCTGTGTGTAGACTCTGCCAGTCATGGCACTCAGGCACACCCAAAGGCTGCACAGGCAGTCTTGGAAGGAAAAGCTGGAGGCAACCATTGCCTTCTAAAGGCTCCATTTCGATCTCAGATAAGCTGTACAGGAGCAGTGTGTAGGAGGAGCTGGTCCTCCCGTCAGCTTGCTGCAGATGAGAGGGTCTCCGAATACATGTGCTATCCCAGCGATTCAAAGGTTCCCTTGCTGGCTGGAGCAGACCATATAGAAACATGAAACTGAGTTGCCTCCAAGTTTGAGGTTAAGCTGGGGCATGTCAGTCAGAGGATATGGCACTGAGCTCCAGGCTCTGTAACTGGTTGTGCTCTGCCCAGGGCAGGGAGCATTAAAGGCTGAGTGCCTGGCTGAGGCCTAGGACTCAGCACTGCCTGCAGCTCTCCTTTGCTGCCCATGTCCCTGCCTTTTGGGCAACCTTGAGGAGGTTTCTCATAGTCTGAATGCGATAAGGATCAATGCTTGCTTTTTCACCCGTAGCTGGATTAGGTGACATGCGAACTGTTGGGTTTTGGCTACCAGAGAGGGATATCCATGTGCAGGGGCCCATATTATCATAATAATATGATAAGCACAAAGAGGCTGTGTGACACTTACAGAGGGTGAGGGAAATACTGAGGAGGTCAGGAGGACACTATGTGTTGTGAGGCTAGAATGAATCACCTCAATAAGGAGAAGACTCAGTCCTGCTACATGCCCTGGAGGCAACTGCTAGGTCAGGCCAGAGTCAATGCCAGGAAAGCATTCCATATGACCATGGTGAATTATAACGAGAAAGATGAATCAGCTCCTCCTCTCCATCCCGTAACACCTCCCAGACTACGAGTTGCCTGCATGCCACCATACATGCCACCATACCAAGCATTTCAGGAGGGGGCTGATTCCATGTTCACCCACACAGTGTCCTAGAGGGTAATCCACTTTATGGTTGCCTCCCACAGAGGTCAATGTCAGCTCAGTCTCTTACAACTCCTCAGGGAAACATGAACACGCAACTCTTACCAGCTGCTTTTCCATGTGCTTGTAGGCTACAATAAGTCTCTAGGAATCTGAACTAGGACTAGATATAAAGACTGCTGGCTATCATTAACAAGCATAGAAGCTCTGAAGATCAGCTTGAAAAAGATCTGCTAATTCATTGATTTTTAACAGTGTTTCTCTACATCTGTCAACAACACTGGTGTGCTCATCAAATGGTGCTCATCAAATATTTTGCTTATTTACATATTCTTTTTTGCTTCTTTTCCAGGAGAATATCTTTCTATAGGGAAATTTTCAAGAAACACATGGGCTCTTGGCTTATCAAATTAGCAAAGGTACAAGGTATGTCCATTATATGTGGCTAACAAAAAAACCTGAATAAGCATATTCCTAGAACTTTATTACTCAAACGGATAGTTGACACTGTTCATAAACCTAAGGTTATCCACAGCTTAACTGCAGCTTTTTGCACAAGAGCTTGACATATGGCAGGCAAAAGACCTTTATCCCCATAGTTAACTAACCAGATAATGTACATTGTTAGCAAGGGAGATGGAGTACATATTTCACAAACAGACTACTTGTAAACTTGATGGACAAGTCCTTCCCGGGATAGTCCGCTAACTGCTGTATTTAGTGTTTGCTTTGTCATCTTAGCAGTGGTAGAAACGGGCTCCCTCCATTGGCTCTGCAGGTAGTGAGGCACATCATTTAATCCACCTATGCTGATGTGAACTTTTGTGTTCCCAAACATTAAGATAGAAGCATCTGTCTAGATGCAAAGCAGGTAAACACTAATGAAGCTTTCAAGCAACAAAGTTGACAGTTGCTATTTTACTACGCAAATCGCCGTTCATAATAAACTGTACAGGAACAGCTTGTAAGATTTAGATGAAGGTTTTTTCAAACCTGATGGCTGAAGTGAGGCTCCTCCATGCCTAATTACCTACATAAATGACCTGCTTTCTAAAAGTGGCCAGCATTCCTCTTTGCTTCTGAGAGAACTGTTGGCTGCCTATGACCAATTAAATCAAAACATCTCACCTAGGCCTGGGAATTTTAGCTCTGAGATGCAGCTTTGAGCTTCACATTTCTAATATATTGGTGGTATAAGCATTGGTATTAGCAGAATGCTCCACTGTATTCTACTCTTCCTTCTCACTTAGTACTGAGTTTGTGGCCTTAAAGAAGTCACTTGACTCATGCTTTAACGTGTGAAAGAAAAATCCTTGTCTTATAATAGGCTTAGCTAACACTTGGGGGCAGGAGTCACCTCATTAGTTATTGACCTATTCTCTGAGATATTCACACCAGGCTTTCTTTACAGTCAAGGACAGAAAAGGATACTCTAAGGATGAGATTCATCTAATCAAGTACTACTGTAGGAGGAGATAAATCACATTGCAGGCTCTTCTGACAAAGCTGATTAGATTTTCACTTACTCTAAAGGGAGACTCACTCGTGATCTGAAGATGTTTGTGTGTCAGCTACCAGTTCCCAGGCATGAATCCCTCCCTTATTGTCCACTTGAGGCTGTGGTTTCATAGTCTGCATCAGCAACTATGGGCTGTTGTCAGTATAGGGTCACAGACTTTCCCCTGCCCTAATCACATGGGCTTGTGTGTCAGCTCCAGCAATCCTGCAGCCCTAGGTAAATAGGATTAACTTGCCGAACTGGCTGAAAAGTAACACTGAAGAAAAATAAATTGGTTTTGCTTGCACTGGCAGACAGAGACGATGCCCCTCATGGCATCACATGCCTGAATTGCTAGATCTGAGGCCTAGCTGGGGACAAGAATGTAATTTCTGAAGGGGAAATGTGACTGTCCTTTTTTGTATTGGCTTTTAGTTGAACCACAAAATGGTCTCTGTGCAAGGCAGTTCTGAAAATGAATAGGTTGAGTTACAGAACATAAATTTGACACGTTTATGCTTTACTGTCTTGGGGTATGATCAACACAGTTGATCCCTGAAAAGATGTGATGAGACATAGCACAGACCTTCATGTCCCCATCCTTATGTGGAGGCTACGTTTGATGTCCAGGGAAAGGAGCAGTGTCCAGCAGGTCTCAGAGTTGAGATCACAGACCATTCCAAACCACAGCATCAGCCCTGGGGAGAGGCAATGCTAAATGATCAGGACTGAAAAAATGTCACTTCTGCTTTGAGCAAAGACGCTTTTCAAACTGATCTCAAAATGGTTATTTGCAGAAAATGGTGGGTTCAAATTTGCTTTCAGCATATAGCATTAATTCTATGACATCACTTGTTGGAATGGCTTCTTTGTGAATACCTACAGCTTAGAAAGAGCAGTCTCTGTCAAGAGCTTAGCTAATGGATGATGAACTTACAGATCTAAACAGGATCTAATAAAACACTTCAAGCAGCAAAATAAACAGTGTGTTTATATAATTTTTATAGATATATCAATTTGTGTAATAAAGGGAAATTAATCCATCTCAAGCCAATACAATTAATATCTAATATATAAATGGTGAAATGATGAACATGCTAGAGCTCATGCCTGTTGTGTCATCAAGACAGAGAGATGCAGTTCTTGCCTAATGTGTGGTGTAGTAGCAAGAGGAGTAGAGATGTGTGGGGAGATGGGCTGGCTGGAAATACCAGGTGCACCTGGGTTGCTTGCTGAAGATAAGCCTGAGGCTGCCCTCCAGATCAGACCTGTTGCTGCTAGTACCTGTGAACGTGTGTTGTGTGGGCCCCCCCCCCCACCACCTTGCCTGAGCATGCCCTACTAGTCCTGTGCCATGCCCTACTAGTCCGGTGCCACCAGGCTGTTTGCCATGCTGCAGGCAGGCCTGTCTTGCAGAGCAGAAATGATAGGATGTGCTACATCCTGTGCTCATGGCTGTTCCAGGAACCACCCTGTAAGCTCTGTATCCACACAGCCAGCATGACAGCCAATTGCCCTGGGGATCTTCCTCTTCTGGGACAACATTGTTCCTGTACTAAGTTCCTACATTGCCTGATTCAGTCCCTGGGACTGAAATCGGAAGTTTACACAAGGTGCCCTTGATGTCACTGAGCTCCCAGGAGAGAGAGGTGTACCAGCGTGGCTTTATTTCTCAGAGTGAAATGGGCCACCATTTCTTCTTATGCATTTCTTTGGCAGCACTGCACAGAGGTGTTCTGCAGCCACACACAAGTCAAAGCAGCGCTTGCCGAGCTAGTTTGGAATGGATTTTTCAAAGGCCAGAACATGCTTGTCTATGATTTCCCTCCAGTATTAGCTGTCCTTGTAAGGACTTTTAGGGACTTACCTCGAAGGACCTGAGTGACCTTCTTCTAGCAAGGGACCTTTAGAAATCCCACACCAATGAAATCCAGCATCCTTCAGTGACAGTGGAAACCCCTGCCCCCCAAATAGCCAGCTTTGATGCCAGAAAATATTATATGTTCCCTGACAGGAGGTGATATTGTAGGCAGGTGGGGCAGGCACCACAGTGATTAGCACACATCCCTATCAGCGTCTGTCCTCAGAAAACACCCATTGATTCATGGATACTCATTGCAACAGGTTCAAGAGCAGTGGTTTAGATTAGAGCTAGTGACCTCATGTCCTTTTTAAAGATAATAAAAGGCAGAGCTTAACAATATGATTTCTTAAAAATGCTGTATGAAGGGTAATTTATTTCAGTAATAATTAACGTTACCAACCAAAAAAGCTGCAAAGACATTTTTTTCATTCCATTAATTCCACTTTCACAGAATTTTCCCATCCCTGTTGAATCACTGTTCCTATCTTTCCAGCTGTACTGTGTGCAAAAGTGAACACCACAGTTTTTCCTGACTTTTTTCCTTTAATGATTAATATGGTGGTGATTTTTCTAGTAGGATCCACTTGAGCATTGGCCCAATAAGGAATTAGCTCTAACTAATACCTTATTGTTAGTACCTTGACAGCTGATTAGAGCAACTGTTTTGCCTATCTACTTGTGAATTTTAAGAAAATACTGGTTGTACCATAAGCAGACAAAGTGGTAACCAAAGCAGCCAGGAAACGCCCTTAAGTCTACTGAAAAAACCCCCCCCCAAAAAGCATGTTCATTAAAGCCAGTTCTAGATCAGCTGCACAGTTAATTGTGCCAGAAGTTATGAAGCAGTCACAGGCTGCCAAATGCCGTGATATGGTGGGATAGTAAGAAAGCAAAACAACTGACCTAGAAAGGAAAGATCAAAAGTAGACATAAGAAAGGCATATTTTTAAAACAGTTGTTTCTTTATTAGGGAGAAAAGATTTCTGAAGGGGAAGAAGTGTTTCTTTTAATCTGCTTTGCAAGGTTCAGAAAAGGTACAGCAGATGATACACTGACTCCCTCATCTTATCTGGAGTTCTGCCACTGGTAAGTCATAGAACCCAAAATGTCACAGTCAAACAGCCCAAATTTCACAGACGTGGTAACCAGTAGAAGAAGAAATCTCTTTATAGAGGAAGATGGTCTTAATTTCTTACCTTAATGTCAATTACAGCTTTCTTCACAGGTCACAAACAAAAGCAGGTAAGCATGTGCTTAAGTTGCCTCTGTTCAAATAAGGCCTCTTAATTAACTGCAAACTCATGTTTAAGTCCTTTCCTTGATAAAGCTGCTTTCCTGGATCAGGACATAGCAGTGAATTTGAGGCAGAGCTATGCGAACAGTGACACTCACTTTTCATTTGCATTGTTTTCCGTTCCGAGGAACAAACTTGTTTATGTAGGTTAATGGATAGTGAAGGTTTCTGTTGGCTTTGGTGTTGCTGACTGGATCTAATTTGAAGAAACCTTGTAAGGACAGCTACCAGAGAGAGACATTGCCTCTAAGAAATGCAGCCTAAAATGAACACTGACAGCCTTGAAGTGGAACAGACAGATGGAGTCATGTTTGCCAGAGTCCCACAAGCCCTTATTAAAAGCAGACAGGTCTGATGACTGCACAGAAAGAGAACAAGTTAGGTGTTACAAGGAAGCAGTGTGCTCTGTAATATGTGACTGCATTAGTGGTTTATAGACAGGGTTTCACCTTTTCCCAGTGGAAAGGCACAGAGTGACGACCGGGTGGTGACAGGATCCCTTTGTGGCAGAGCTATCTCCACTTGTGCAGAATTTCAAAGCAAAAAGCTGTGACTTTATTTACCCAGCAAACATGCTGAGTAATAGTGAATCTCTCAACCAAAGTCCCGTTCTTCCCACAGGGCTCACCTGACTTCAGAGAGTTTAACAGCATTCAGTGCAAAACATTTAACCTCAGAATAGGCTACAGGCAGCAGCAGCTTTCTCTTTAGCCTTTCCCTATCTTGCCACCCAAATCTGGGGTGGTATGAGGCTGTATGCTGGAGATTCAGTTACTTCTCCCCTCAGAACACAAAGCATTTAAAGTAAGTAAACAGATTTGGAGACGGGTCCTTCCACATGTGCGGACCGGAAGCTGAGCCAAGAAAGAATTGAGTGAGTCATGAACAATGCCTGGAAGCCTAAAAAAAAAAGACCCACCCCAAAACAACAAAAACCCCAGAGCCCTCTCTACTTTGAAGACACAGTATTCTCCTCAAAACATTAGCAGGAACAAAATGTTCTCCTGTAACACGCCATTTATGGATTCATTAGGTACCTTTATCGGTCACTTTTGCATTAATCTTGAAACTTACAATGTTGCCAGATGGACAGCCCTAGATTTAGGAAGTATTTCCATTCTCTTGAATGCCAGTGTATGGTAATACAATAGAAAAGCCTGTGAACAGCAGTGTAGAGCTCACTGGCTTACGAGAAACACTCTGGGGAAGAGGTAGCAATGCAAATTCTGTGTGGTCCCACTGCTAGTCTGTGCCTGATGTGTTTGGCAGCAGAACTGGGCTGCCACAGGAGATTATTCATCAAAGTCCCTGTATTTGAGGCCAACGAAGACAACAGCGGCTGCTGGATCCCACAGGATAAAACTATATGCCCAGCTCTACTCACTGGGGAGCAGTAGAAGGCCTGAGGAACTGTTATTACTTCACACCTGGGAAGAAACGATACCCTCTCACTCTCTTGAAGTATATGGCTCTTGGCCCCAAGAGGAGTTCAGTATTCAGCCTTGTATAGGAGGAAGAAAAGCTACTCCTAGAGAAGGGCGGGATTGAGAACATGCCATCCTGTAAGAAGACAGCAGCAAACTGACCACTGGTATGGTACCCTTCAGCTGATTAAGTCTCACGGTGAAGAAATGTTAAAAGGATCACAGGTCATCTAAACTTTGTTTACATGCCAAAAGAGAAACCCCCAAAAGCTGTAACCCACACCCTGTAAGTCAGTCAGACATGGTTTATATTCTATGCCAATTAAGTTTTATTCGCAAGGGTGGTACTGGTACCAAGATCCTGTTTGTTCCACTTAGGAGACGTTTAATCAAGAAAACTATGACGACATCAAGGGGCAAATCAACTAACACTCAGTTTCAGTAACTCCTGAAGTCCAGCCAATGCAACACATTAAACTCCTTGTCCTCCCTTCCTTCCTAGCTAAATTCCACTGGATTAACACCAATCCCTGAGAAATGATAGCTCACCCCACCTGCAGGGATTAAAAAAAAGCTTTAAGCTGTAACAATTTTCTTGACCCATATATTCTAAATTTGGGTCATTTTTCCTTATCAACTAATGGCTTTGCATGGGGGTGAGGAGAAGAAGACACGGCCACGGTCTGCTGCGGTATAATTGCTGATCAGCTTCCTGATTATTTACATCTTATGAAATGATACCACGGTATATGAGAAGCCAAGTAGACATGGAGAATGTTATAGTAACCTAATTACCGACACTCGTACAGTACTCTTTTACGATGGTCATTAAAGCATTCCATAGGGGTTCCTACCACTAAACACAAACATAGCAGATCTAGATTTTGACATATGAACAATCTCACAGAAAACAGGGTTACAGGTCGCAGGTCAGTACAGCAGTGCCTGTGGTGCCCGAGCTGTATAAAAAGCCTGATAAAGAGAGCACTTTACTCTCTGTGTAAAGAGCCGAAGTGGAGAAGGCGAGATGGTCTGCACAGCTTAGAGCAACATGGTACACAGGCACAGACTCATGGGGACTCTGCTGAGGTCAGGGAAAGCCTGTCCTGAGCTACTGGTCTCAAATTATGCTTGTTGATAACTTTTTTCTTGTGGAAGCGTGAACACTTTCTCTCAAGTTACTAATGAAATGAGACTAGCTGTCCAGCTCCAGTGGTCAGGAACCTTTGTACAGAGCCTGAAACATGATTCCTCTGGAATCTCCACGTATGGCAACAAGCTTTTGCGCTCTTGCTACGTCTTGCACCACTTTTCCTACTACTGCTGCATATCCATACGTACAGCTACACCTCTATAGCTACGGCTATTTGTTTCTTCTCTCCATTTCCTACTCATGGAAAATTCTTGTGGACGCTGTTGCTGCCATGTTTGTTTGCTCTGTAGAACACAGGAGGCAGAGTTCAACTCTGTCTTTTTGTCATTTTTGTGATTTGGGTTTTTTGTTGCGATTACATTTTTGTGATTTTTCCAGATGTCCCAAAACATCTGTTTTCCCTTTCCTTAACTACAAGTTGAATAAAACAAATAATAAGTATCTAGGGACTGGCTTTTCAGCATTTACATATTTTTTGTTATATTACAGTTTTTCAAAACTTCCTCAGGCAAGATTACTTTCTTCTCCTCTCCAAACTTTTTAACTGCTCACTGGTTATTATTGCCTCATCACTCATTCTACTGCCCTCAGTGGCACACACAAGAGGAAAAATTAAATAGAAAGCCCCCTGCAAAAGGGCCAAACCTCAGAAACGCCCTACGAGCTCGAAAGGCGGAGGGAAATAGCTGTTGGTGTGTGTGTGGTGGCTGGAAAATGGGGCTATTGATTTGGCCGCTGGGGATGAATGCCGACTCGGTGCCATTTACAAAGGAACTCATAGAATCCCAGAACGCTGAGGGCTGGGAAGGAACCTCTGAAGATCATCTATTCTAACCCTGCTGCTGAAGCAGGTCCGCCTACATCAGGTCGCACAGGAACGCTTCTCCAAAGCACACTCTACAACCTCCCTGGGCAGCTTAGGCAAGGGCTCCCTCCCTTACCCTCAAAGGAAAGAAGTTCCTCCTCGCGTTGAAGCGGAACTTTTGGTGTTTAAACGCAACTGCGAACTGCAGGCGAGGAAGCGCCGGCTCCTTCCCCGTCTCTCAGCTGGGCGGCGCGGAAGGGCCACGGCGGGACAAGCCAGCGCTCGGTCCCTCGGGAGCCGCGACGCCGTCGCGCCTCCCGCTCGCCTTCGTAACCCAGCGGGCACACAAGACCCTCCGCTAACAGCCAGGGCTGCAGCACGGCCAGAGGCAGCCTGGGCTCGCCCGCGCCCCTCCCCGGCAAGCGGGCTGCGCGGTGCCGCCGCTCCCGGGCGCGGCGAGCTCGGCGGCGCTGGCCGGCTCCCGGGGCTCCTGGCTCCCGGGGCTCCTGGCTCCCGGGGCTCCGGTCCCGCCTGCCCAGGCTCTGGCGGCTCCCGTTAGGAGGCGGCCGCTGCCCACCCCCCG